>VBSM01002937.1:19154226-19178808 GCA_008086735.1 Cheirogaleus medius | reverse complement strand
CAGCAGTGTAGGAGTATTCCTATCTCTCTGCATCCACACCAACATTTATTGTTTGGGGACTCATTCCAAGAGAATATTCTTTAAGTCTATCTGTTAGTCCATCCAGGCAGTATAAGGGGTAAGGCAGGCGGTTCGGAAATCTGCTGGAAGCTGGGAAGCAGGAGACACAACAGACACAGAGTCTCAGACCAAGCTCTTCTAGGCCAAGAACTCTGCATTCTAAAATCCAGATGGTTCCAAATTAATCCAAAGTTTAATTTTACATCATCCACTGGGTATGAACCAGCTATTCTAATGACACATTGTCTAGTTGTTTAATAATTTAGGTAGTATAGAACAGTGGCTGAACATTAGAATTATATGGAGAATTTTTGGAAAATATTGCTACCCAGGCCATACTTTCAAAGATTCTACTTTAACTGGTCTGCTGCAGGGCCGAGACATTGATATGTTTTTAAAGCTCCCCTTGTGATTCTAATTTGCAGCTAGGGCTGAGAGCTACTAGAATAGAGAGTACCTGGCTTTAGCCTAGTAGTTGCAACAAGGTAACTGGCTGCTGTTAGAGTTGATTTCTCAGTAGTTGCCCTGCAAGAACAATTTGATGTTCATACTTGACCTAGGGATCCATAACCCCATCTCCCGCAGTCTAGAGAGATTTAAAAATCCTTCTTCGAAAGAAGAAGTTATGTTTGATCCAGAGAAACCAACCTCACATACAAAGATGTGTGAATTCCAAATCCACTGCTGAATATGGATGTTTTAATTTTGAGATGCAAATCAGAGAAAATGGAGCATTCCCAGGATGAGTCATAGCAACCTCAGTCTGTTAAAAAATGCTTAAGGCAGGACCCTGGAAAGAGGCACATCACCTCAGCAGAGAAGCATCCAGCAGTTTCCTTCTGGAACAACCACATTTTCTAGTTTTTGTATTTGATGCTTTGATATCTTGTGCCTTGCTCACCCTGTAAGACAGACTGCCCCTCTCAGGGTTGGCCAGTTCCTGGAGATGGGAAAGAACTTGGCTGCAAGCATGCCTCATATGCAAACCAACCAATCCAGAGTCCATGCCCCTAACTACCCCCTGTATGGACTTTTCACAGGCAGCACCACTATTCCCCTGCCACAATCACTCCAGGGCCAGATACCAGAAAACTAGGGACATCCCTGGAGCCCACGGATTATTCAAACTAGCTCATCCTGAGCCTGTTTGCCCTGCCTTGCCTGTTCCTTCCCACAGGAATCACCATAAAGGCGCCTGCCCACGTTCTCCCCCTACCCCCTCTGCCTCACCAATGACCCTGGCACCTCTCCCTGCCCTTTGGAGTCTGTTACCACGACAAGTTCTCTTTTTGGTGGTAGTTGCCTCCTGATCTGTTGCCTTTCCATACTTAATAACAAAATTCATTTCTTAAAACACTTTCCTGAGTCTGGAGAAAGAAGAAAACCAGGAGTCAAGCCAAAGGCAACTAGGAAGGAATTGACACTCTTGTCTCCATGGGGGGCGGGCATTGAGAATTGCCTTAGAGATACGGGATTCCAACAGTCAGAATGTGGTCTGTGGATGTTTACCTAGCAGAACGCTGGCTGCCCTCCCTTGCAGCAGCCTCAGTTGCTTCCTTCCAGGTGGAAGTCAGAAAGTCAATAGTACAACCCTTAGGTGTCAAGGAACCAGCAATAAATGTGTTTGAATTATACTAAAGGTGATGTGCCCAGGACAGGACATCCAATAAGTGCAGAACACCAACCATAGTGATGTCCTCCTTGGGGCAATTGCGGAACCTGGAGCAAATTGCTCTTTGTGAAATCTGATTTCAACGACTATCAAGGGAAACCTTGGAGGTCTGGGAGGAAAATGTCTTAAAGAACAGATATCAAGCTGGCAGGGTATATGTAGAAGGAGAGTGGGGTTATATTACTAGGAGTCTTGTCAATTGCTCTTGAGGGTCAAGGCCAGGTAGGGTGTCTTAAGTGCTGATGAGACATAATAAATACCTTAGCATCGGAGCCACGTGGAGATGCTACCCTCTCCTTTGCTCACTGTAGCTATTTGGTACTTGTAATTGTGGGAGTGTCCCTTCCACAAAATTTGAAAAATGAAGGTCTTTGTTCCAATTTGGTACATAGCTCTGATTCAAATTCTGTGCTACTTGGTTTCCTACCCTGAGCATTGATTTCTAGAGCTTCTCCTGGCTTAAAAAATTTGGTGCTGGATCTCAGAATGTGGACCCCTGGAGCCGCAGGACCTCGGTCCATACAGGATCAATCTGACTTCTCGGTGCCTCATTTTCTTCATCTGTTAAATGGGGAAATATATTGAATTACCGACAGATATTGAATACATTCATACATGTAAAGATTAACAACAGTGCTTGGTCCTAGTAAGCATTGAATAAATATTAGCCCTCGGTAACCACTAAGAAAACCACAAGGTGCTAAGATGCTGAGAAGTCACTCACTTGATTCTGTGAGGGCTAAACTGTTGGACCCTACATGAAAGGTGGAAATAATTGGAGTTCTTCATCTTAGTTTCAGGGGTGATCAGGATCTGTCCCCCATGTCTCAGAAGCTATGTATTAAATCAAGGTCCACCAGTTTAGGAGCACAGTCAAAGCAAGATCATTGGAGTTTGTCTTACCTCCCAGGGCCTGACTAAGACCCCTCCCCTTCTTTTGGAGCCCACCAGGTTCTAGGAGCTCAGAAATCTCCAGGGCTGGGATCCTAGTAGCTGGTGGAGCCAGAAGATTTCACAGTTAGACAGACAGGCTCAAAATCCATTCCAAGATATGGTAACTCAGGACTCTAGAAACCCCCCTCCTCCCTTCTTTGCCCTTCAGAACCCAATTCAAGGTCACAGCCTCAGAGAAGACTTCCACGACTGGCTCAAGCCAAATTTGCTGTCCTTTCCCTAATCTTGCCTCTGTTATAACACTGCCCTGCCTCTCATATTGAGTGAGACAGTTGAGATAAAACAATACACAACAGAGCACTGTATAGTAGTCACTTTTCTGTTGACATATCTGTCCTAATGAATTAGTTGATTTGATCATGAGTTTCTCCAAGTCAGGGACTGTGTCTCATTCGTCTTTGTATCTCCAGTGACTGTCAGAGTACTGACATACAAAAGCTGCTCAGTAAATGTTAGGATAAGTGAATGAATTAAGGGAACTGCTCTGAACATCATTTTTAAAGTGAGAGGAAGAATGCCTCCTGCACAGTATTACTGTTGGGATGGGCGAGACCCTGTATACGGGATGTCATGGCGCACGTGCATCCCGGTACCATTGTCTGGCATAATTATAGGCCTTCAGTCAACGTCGTTTCCTTCTTTTCCCACAGGATTCCTTCCTGGAGGTGGCTTCACCATCAGGGTCTCTAAGTCTGTCTCCCAGAGCACCTAGGTGGTCTGCTGGCCCCTTCTCCCAGAACCTCCCAAGTCTGGGAAGACTGGCCAGCTTCTGCCTCAGGACAACTTTCTTAGACTCTTTAGCCATGCTTTCCCTAAATCATTATCTGGTCCTTCATGTCTTGTGGATTCTTGGCAAGGATTCTCTCGGAGCCTATAATCTTATTTTTTCCAAAAACCACCTCCTCAAATTCCATTAAATATTTTGGTGGAAGCCTCAGATTAGGAAGAAATTTACCGGAGATAGCATGAACCCGCTAGTATTTTTTCAGGCACCAAGACTATTTCTAGACAGAAAAAAAAGTTCTTTGCTTCCACTAAAGAGAACTCTGCTATGCTGTAGTTATTTTAACTTGTCAAAAATATTGGTTTTATTCCTTTCAATCAAATAATTTCCATCATTATATTCAACATGGTCACTTGCAATCCAACTAGACATTACTGGCTGCAGCCCCTGGCTGTGGGCAGTGTTGCTTAGCCAGACATCAGCTCTCTACCCCAAGAAGGACAATAGGCCTATGAGATGCATGACGGTCTAGGGGGAAAATTGACATAACCACACCCCTGGGCATGTCCAGACAATCAAGCATATTGCAGATGGCTCTGGAATGGGATCCATGCTCCCTTTATGGACTGCTCCACAATACTACTACTGCTACACCAAGACCTTTGGAGTAATTCCAGGTCTTAGCATCCCTGCAAGGAGAACACAGCTGGAAGAACTTGCCTCCATGCATCTGCTTGCAGTTCTACGTAGCCCTGCTGGCACACTGCAGATGGGAAGCTGCAATGTGCTGCAAGATGCTGCAGATGCTGAGTGTTCACTGAGCTTTCAAGTTTGCCTCGGGGCTCCAGGGGAGCCTGGGAGTGATTGATTATAACACAGTGAAGCAGTCCCTGCACCTGCCAAGTGTCTGGGTGCACCCAAGTGAGGGCCCCTGCCTGGTGAGATGTCGAGTCAGATTAAAATACCACCCAGTGATCCTGTGATGTAGTGCAGAACACGGCTCCTGAGTCCTGGCTGCATTGTCCAGCCTATGTATGGTGCCACACACACATTTAGTTAGATGCTAAAACATCTAACTTCCTTAAGGGCTTCTAGCAATGAAACGTGTTCTGCCACTCCTGGAAGCTAGCCTAACACATCCGAGCATTGCCCGGCATTATTGAGATGGGCTTGTCACTGATCACTTGTAGTCATCAACACAGAATTTAAGTTAATCTTGGCTGAATGATTTAAGGAATGCTGAAAGGGCCATATTTTTAACACATGTTTTCTGAATCCTAACTAGCCTCTTGGATATCTGTGTTAAGAAAAAAGCAAAGCAGTGTATAAAACAATAAAGCCATTTAGATATGACAGCACTAGCCAGAAATGCTGTTTGAAAAATCTTTTCATCTCTTCTGGAAAGTGCTTAAATTTTTGTGTGTGTCTCCCACAGAATAAAAGCATTGTAATAATCCCTTTAGAACGAGATTTACTAGCTACAGCCAGATCACTGGTTAATTATAATAAATCCTTTTCCCTCCCTTATCTGCTCCACTCCTCATTCTCCTGCTTTAGGTAACAAACAGGTTTTGACATGTTCAGAAATGTCCAGGATCAAAAACACAAGGCACAAAATAACAAATGGATAAATTGGCTTTTACCAAATTTTTTAAAAATTCTTTTTAAAAGAAAGAATTAAGACAATATTGTTGTTGTTAAGGCAATAAAAAGACTTATTGGGAAAATATATTTGCAAAGCACACATTCGATAAAGGACTTGTGTTTAGGATATATAAAGGATTCTCAAAATTCAATAATAAGAAATAACCAAATTTTAAAAGTAGGCCAAATATTTGCATAGACAGATGGCATTTAAGTACATGAAAAAATATTCAGTATCATTAGTAATGAGGACAATGCAAATTAAAACCATAATAAAATATCACTACACAACTTTAGAATGGCTAAAATTTAAAAGACTGAGATACCAAGTGTTGACAAAAACATGGATGAACTGGAATTCTAATGGGAATGTAAAATGGTATAATCACTTTGGAAAACTTAGTTTCTTAAAAAGTTAAACATCTATCTACCATATGATCCAGCTGTTCCACTCCTAGTTATTTGCCCCAGAGAAACAAATGCATATGTCCGTACGACCACTTGTTCACTGTTCCCATCAGCTTAATTTGCAATAGCTCCAAACTGGAAACAACCCAAATGTCCATCAACAGGTTAACAGATGAACAAATTGTGGTATATCCATACAATAGAATGCCATTCAACCATAAAAAAGGAATAAACTATTACAACATGGATGAATCTCAAAATAACTCTACTAAATGTTAGAAGCCAGAGGGGAAAAAAAGATTACACACTGTATGATTCCATTTGTATCAAATTATAGAAAATGCAAATGAATGCATAGTGACAAAAGTATATCTGTGCTCTCCAGGGGTTAAAGATGGAGAAAGGCATGAGGGAGAGTTTACAAAGAGGGAATAGGAAATGTTTGGGTGTAAAACATATGTTCGTTATCTTGATTGTAGTGAGGGCTTCATGAGTATTTAAAATGTCAAAACTTCTCAAATTGTACATTGTACGTATACATAGTTTAACTTAAAAATGTCTGGGAGTGGCAGCCCATGGGATGATTTTTCTGAGCACAGTCAGCAACAATGATAGTCAGCATACCATCACTGCCATGTGGGTTGATAGTGGTTTTGGATTCAGGGGGCATCACGTAGTGACATCTTGAGAGCATTCTGAACCTGCAGATGGTCTTGAGGGCAGAAGAAGATAATCACAGAGTCGTGCATTGACGGCTCGGGTCACCTTGCCCACATTCAACCTAGTCCTGTGTCCTGTGATCAGGGGAACATAGTTCAGAGTCAAGGAGCTTCTAGTCCTTAGAGGAAGAAAGGGGATCAGGATATGCCGCACCAACATAAGCCACTTTGGAATAAGGATTATTTTGAGCTGAAGGCAATTGAAAATCAAATGCAAAAGAAGTTCTCTGCCCTCCACTTATCTTCTTAAAAGTGGGGCATAAATTTTCCTTTGTGAAAGTTTCCCCAATACCAGGAAGAGAAGAGGGACTCATGGCCAGAGACAGAGTTGACACTAAGATGAGTTTGCATAAAAAGACTTTGCTAAAATGGTGCTTCTATCAGTTCCGTCATGTATTTCTAGTCACTGTCCCGTGAATTATCATCCCTCAACACCCAAACTCCCTTTTCTTTGTTAAAATAGTCTATAAATCTGAGAAAAACATTTCTTTGAGTTTTATTTCTTTTCTGTGAACTCCCATACATGTAAACAGTAAATAAAAATTATGTGCTTTTTTTCTTGTTAATCTGCCTTTTGTTAGTCTAATTCACAGGCACCTGGTCACTGAACCTAACAGAACAGAGGAAAAGTTTTTCTACCCCAGCAGGAATTTATGAGTCTAGTAGAAAAAGCAAGTCAGCCTCAGCATATGATAATTCAACTTGAAAATTATGTCACATAATACAGACTTAGCTCTTGGTTCAATTCCATGTTCTGATTGGAATTATTTCATGATTTGTAAAATGGGAAGGTAATGCTAATCCTGCCTCTTGTGGAGGTGCTATAAGCATCAAAGTAATTAGATAATGATGGGAAAGTGTTTGGGAACTACTCTGATGTCAAATGTTGTTATTACATGCACAAAAAAAAGAAGCAGAAGGTGAAGACTGTATGGTTAAGGATCAGTGGGCTTACCAGGTAGAACCTTCTGGAGGAAGTAGAGAACACAGGAGGAGAAAAGGGTTTCAGAAGGCACATTAGCTGAAGAATACTAGAATGCTGGCTGAGAGCAGAAAACCTGGGTCCAAGTTATCAATGTGTAGCATAATATTTTGAGATCGCATAAGTGGTAGATATTTTTCATCTCTTAATGGCTCAGAAGCCATACTTTCTTCCTAAAGGCACTTGTCTTTTTTAGGGCACTATCTCTTCCCTGCAATAAATATCTTGGTGGGAGAGGAAGCGAGTTGCCTGTGTCTTATACCAAATCCTACAGGGCAAGGCGATAAACCATAGTGTCTACCTAATAGTCTTCCCTTCTCCTTGGAACTATTTCTTCTCCAGGCATTCAAGTGGTTACAGGGAACTTCCATATATCACACAACCTACCTCCCTGGTCTCCAGTGATTTCTTTTAGAAGTGGGTGCTGGCCCCAGCCAAGGCTGTCGGGGTCCTTCCCTGGCACTCTTCAAGCTGGTAGTAAAATAATAGTGGTGGTCTTTCTCTAGGGGTAGAAGCTAAGAAGTGTGAGGCTTGGGCACTGTCCCTGGCATCTGCACTGCTGTGTGCAGGAAGCTGGACAGCAGTCAAAGAGAGCAAAGTGAGGAGAGAGGAAGAGACAGCCCTGGTGGTGGTCCAGGTTCTGCCTTTTGCGCACCCCTCCCCCTCCCGTGGCTTGGTTATTCAACTCTTCTTTTGCTTACATGGATTATTTTTGTATTCTTCCAGAAATCTCACCTTTTTGCCCAATTAGTTTAAGCTGGGTTTATGGCACTTGCAACAAAATATTTTACTTAATAAAGATAAGTAATTTTGTAGAAATTCAATTTAGTTAACTATTGACAACTTTACTGTTTGCCTCGTGCTTTCATGTATAACTGAAGGAATCTTCTTAAATGGTGGTATTATTAATATTTCTCTCATTTTATGGATGAGGAAACTAAAACTGAGAAAGTGTAACATATCCAATAACAGTTAACAAAGCTAATAATAATCAGATTCAGGACTCAAGTCTGTCAGTCTCAAAGTTACCCACATTCTCCCCACTCTACATATTACCCTTCTGAGAATAGGGCTCTTCCAGGACCACATCTTACCTGCTCTGGTACTTTCAGCACTTTGCTAATTTCTTGTCACATAGTGGCCACTTTATACATTAAATGGGTAAAGTGTTCAATTTAATTAGAATTGTTCTTAATTCAAAGAGCTAGGATAGGACCAAGCAAGATCAGTCTCTGTAAATAAGGTATTTTACATAATTGATGTATTACTCAAAATGAGTCTAAAATTAAATTTCCCTGAACCTAGTAATGTTTTAAATACAGAAAAGAACTTGCTCCCTAAAGAAACCTATGATAAATCTTTTTAAACAATAATTATGCCCTATTTTAATTTTGGAATAAATCTAGATTTTCCCATGATAGGTCTATTTAAAGTAGGAGTTGCAGACCTCTCGCCTCTGGGATAAATTTGGACTTCGGATATGTTTTGTTTAGTCAGCAGTATTTAAATATTGAAATAATTGCCAATATTTAAAAAGAGTTTTTACAGAAAACCCTGGAGTGTGGGGTTGTTTTTGTTTTATTGTAAAGCGGATGATGTGGTCACACATAGCCTGTCAGCATGTGGCAATACTGGGCTGAGTGAGGAAATGTCTGCCACCTTTGGTCAGAGTGAGGCCACAGTCCCCATCTGATCCCTCACTCTGTTCCCTCCCTGTGTGCATTTATCTTAGCAATTCCTGGCTGAGAAGGTGTTAGCTCTCTAGGTCACATGGGGCATGGGAAGAGCACATAGAGTGGGGAGGAGTCTAACCCACGGTGTTCCCAAGGAACCTCAAAATTAGGGGCTAGGCAGAAGTGGTAACAAGAGGTATATGTTTTCCTGACCACGGGGAAGTTAGTATCTAGTAAGTGCCCATAAGTTACTTCTTGTACTGATTCACTTGGTAAATAGTAAACTTGGCTTTCTCACTGGCGCTTGTGCCAGTGGTAGACTCATCCCCTAAATTTCTTTCCAGAAATCTTCCCTAATGGCATTGAAATGCAAATGAGAATGAATGTGAAACCAAGAGTTTAAAACCTTGGCAATTAGCAAACTCATTTGTTGACTTGGCAAAGCAAAAAAAATGCTGATGTAGAAGAGAAAATTACTTTGTCACTTTTGTGGTTTCTGGACTGTTCTTTTGTTTCATTGTCTTAGTTTGGTTTTTGTTTCTTGTGATGTAACCCTGATGAAGTTAGCAAAACGGCTGAGAATTAAGATTTATTTAAATCCCTCCCTCCCCTTCATGAATTACTTCCTTTAAACAGTGTGTAATGCCTACATGTCATATACAGCAAAACAGATGTTAAGCATCTGGGATCAGAGCCAGAAGAACCAAACGCTCACACCTACTAGAACACAGTCTTATTTTGTAAAGCTATTGAACTCTTCTCTTGCCTCAGCATTCTTAGAAGAAAACTCAGAAGTTAAGTGTGTAAGCTCTGATACCAGACCGCCCAGCTCTGCATCCCGGCTCTATTACTGTTTGTAAGTTCTTGGGCAAGTAGCTAAATCCTCTGTATCTGTTTCCTCAACTTTCCTACAGAAATAATGACTAAAGCAACTGCCTCAGGGGATCATTGCAAGTATTTATCAAAGAATAATTTTCAAAAAGTTAAATATATAATTTCATGTGAATATATGGTAAGGATTGTATCAAAGATTCATTCAACTCATTAATGATGGAATCAGGATGACAAAGCTGATATAAAAGAGGATACAAGAAACTTGGACCAGAGAGAGAAATGCTGGAATAAGATTGCAACATTGAATATAAAACTAATTAATGTCCTACAAGTAAAAGAACTATGTTTGGGGGATTATCTTTTCTATCAGACAAATATAACTTGCAGAAATCATTTGTAATATGTCAATTTTCTAAAAGTTATAAACTAACCTTACAGAGCCAGGGACCTGATCAGTAGTAGAAGGTAAGTCAAAGTTTCCTCCCTAAAGGATCATATGAACCGTATGCAAGTTTGTTGGAATTGCTCTTAAAGTCTTTGAAAGATCCTGATGTAGCCTTTTTGCCTTATTTCCAAACTTTTGATAATTTTACTTAAAGAATTAAATGCAATAATGTTTATAAAGCCCTTAAAATAGTGCCTATGTTCAGTAAATATTATGAGTTTTCATTGTTGTAAAATGTGGAAGACTGAGTTTTTTACCCCACATGGTCGTTAAATTAAACAACATATATAAGTCTTAGCACCATGCCTTGCACACAGTAAACACTCAGTAAATTAAAGCTGTTGCTATTGGTTGTTGGAATGTCAGAAACTATATAAACGTATTGTATAACCCTATTGGAAAACCATGACGGAAACCTTGCACATAATTATAAATTCTGTAAATTTTGCCATTATTAACATTTAAAGAATGTGCTGCATGTAGCTTCAATACAAATGCTATATATTCTTATCAAGTGCCTTAATTTTGTTCTAAGTTATATGAGGAATACCTTTAAGCCCTCCAGGAGAAAAGCTCTTTTCAGAATAATCAGTCAGTCAATCAATCAGGGGTCCACTGAGTCACACTGACAAATCTGGCCTCTGTGTTCTTATTTCATGGAACAAATTTTCACAGGGAACAAATGTATAACTTTGTTATAAATAATGTTGAGTGAGAGTGTCTAAGTTTACTGTGCATTAGACACGACACATTGCTTGTCTCAAGATGTCTCATTGATGAGATCCGTGAGTTTTGCTACACCCATCACTATACTCTTTTTGATGCTTGCTTCCCCAGAGAATACTCAAGAGCTGCAACATATGTTGGGGAGAGAGGGATTAAAAAATGAGAACTGTATACTTTTTTTTTTACTGTCTGTATTGGTTTCAATAGCAATGCCTATATTTACTGAAAAAGGTCAATATTTAGAGCAGGTTCCCAATAATGAAGTCTAGAGGTAAGACAGTTCTTTTTCATTCATGTTCAACTATTATTAAGCACCTACTCATTTAATTTATCCTGAGGGCAAAGACCATGCTGTGGGTGGACTGTTTCACACTCAGAATAGTTATAGGATTGAGCATACCCATTGGGCATGCAAATGTTGCATCTTAGAGGCATTTGGAAAACTTCAGAAAGAACAGAAAGAAGAAATAGGCCATAGGAGCTACTTTGAGCAGCTTTACATAAGCTAGTTACAGCTATCAAGGACCATAAAGCTTGGAATCTCACACCTATTTAAAGAGCCTGGAAGGTAATGAAGCACCCTTGTACATAATCTACTTTCCCAAAGAAAAGTGGAGAAGCCAGACTGCTCAACTTGGAGAATCCTCCCTGCCCCGCCACAGGATTCCAAGGAATTTGAGAAAACTTTTTAAATCAGTATTTAATTATATTCAAATCATGTGACATTAATAAGAATAAGAAAACCACTGAGCCTTTAAGAAAGCAGCCTCAATCAATTGCTTAAGTCCTTGATCGATCAGTAAATATATTTGAGGCCTATTGCTTTTCATCACTCTTAGGCACTCTGTATTTTAGATGAAGAGAGAGAAGTACGACTGTGGAAGTGCAGGACTGGAAGGAATTGTCTCTATTTGAAGACAGTATTCTTGTCTACATTGAGCCTTTAATAGCTCCTCAGTTCACATGTGTGTGTAGTGGAGGAAAGACTTCCTCTGACCTCTTAGTTTCTGTGCCTGAGGCCTGTGAACTGAACTGACAGAAGACAGATTAACAGGAAAAAGCATACACACACTTTTTTTTTTTTTTTTTTTTGAGACAAGTCTCCCTGTGTTGCCCAGGCCAGTCTCAAGCTCCTGAGTTCAAGTGATCCCTCTGCCTCAGCCTCCTGAGTAGCTGGGACTACAGGCACGTTTCACTGCACCTGGCTACACATTTTATTTGATGCTAATATTCTTATGTGGCATGAGGGGGCTTCATAGAATTAAACCCCCAAAGAAGCAGTTAGACCTGGGGGCCTAGTGTCATTTTAACAAACAGCAGAAATTGTGGAGCCATCAAGACTAAGGAAAAAGGGGTTTGGCTAGAGGCACCAAATTGTGAGAAAGGGACTGGGAAACACATGGGGGACCTAATGGAAGACAAGTGTTAATTTAGTGAGGTTTATTTGTACAGACTCGTCTCAGTGTTGATTCCCTTTCTCCAGTAATAAGAATGTTTTCCTGGCACCAGCAGGGCACCTTTCTCCCAGGAACTTTATCCCCTGGTTTGAGGTAGATCTGGGGGTGGCTGAAAGCCCTTCCTGCATCTGCTGTTTCTCAATTGCCTTCAGCTCCAAATAATTACTATGGCAAAGGCAGCATATTTTGGGGTAGTATGTTCTGATTCCCTTCAAATAGTTTCAAGTTCCAGCATCTTTTAGTTACTTTCTTTTGATTATCGCCAACTTATCTTCACTACACCAAAAGCCCAGTAACCAGCAGTGACCACAACTTTCCAGGTGTGTAATAACCAATACAGAGTGTAGAAACACTGCTGGGTTTGACAGTCTCGTTCTGTGTTCTTGGTTCTTGGCTGAAGAATGACCAGACACACCAAAGTAAGGCAAGCATGAGGTGAAATTGATCGAGAGGGAGCAAGATAGGAGTACAGAGCAAGAACAAGATACACGTTTACAGAGCAAGATACATACATATGCCACAGATGATGACTCGACCCCTTGTGGTAGCAAAAGAGACCTTGGTTGGTTATGGTCTGGGTCTTATTTTAGTGTCAGGATAGGGACCTCCCTGTGGTTCAGATGTCATCATAGAACCACTTTGATGGGCAGTTGGGAGTTACATGACCTGGGTCTTACTGAACATATGGATCTTCCATGAGCCTCTCTGAAAGCCCATTTGGGGGTGATGAACTGCAGCGTAGATTTAAGCTAATGACATAATAATTAGCCTTAGGTTGTCCTAAGTCACCTCATAGACTCTTTTGTACCTATGCCGCTTGGCCCCATGGGCGAGAGAGTCCACTGCATTCTTTTGCAGTTGGCGTAGCAAGTTCTGGTTGGTAGATTGGTAGGGAGTTCCTTCCTCCCCCAAGTATTGCAGTTGCTTGGGACAGGATTAAGGTGTGGCAGCACCAAGACCAGGTACTGGGGCCTACCGTTGTCCTTCTTCCCAGGTGGGGCAATTGCTTGGGGCAGCGCCAAAGTAAGGTACCCACTTCTGTCCCTAGGAAACCTGGAATCCCTCACTATCTACCTAACAAAGCCACTACTTTTTCTTTCAAAAGCTCATGTCAATGCTACCAAAGTTGAATCAGTTTTTTGGCTGCCACAGCTCAGAGTACTGACTCATCCGAGCCTCTTGTACAATTCCCAAAGTCTCTGTCACATGCGCTGTTGCTAAGCTCCTTCTCCTCCACCCTTGCTTATGCAGATGCTTTTTATGGAACAAAGAGCTAACTCTGGCACTTAAATGGGTGTTCTTCAGTGTGGACGCTTTATTAACTTGTTCATTCAATCAAACAATTTTTATGAGCTCCTGTTATCCTGTAGTCACTCTTCTGGGAATGTAGATTGGTGAATACAGTGAGCACAACCCTTGGCCGCACAAATCTTTCAGTTCAATAAGAAAATAAGAAAGTAAGTCTGATGGGTACAATCAAGTGGGATAAGTTCTCTAACAGGAAGTATGGGACACTATGGAAGATTACCTAACCCAGGTTTGGGGAATCAAGAAAAGCTCCATGGAGGAAATTATACATTAGCTGAGTAGTGGCAAATATGTAGGTATTGAGCTAAGAAAAGAGAAGCTGCATGGAGACGGTAAGGCATGAGTTGGGTTATTAGTGTGGGCTCAGGGAGCAGCAGTAGAGAGCAAGACAGCAGAGATAAACCAAGCTGGAGATTAAACTTCATCCTAAAGGGAGCAGGGGGCTATGAATTGCCATAAAGAGAAGAATGCATCAGACCTTTAATCTGGAAACATCGCCTTAGCTACAAAGTGAGAAATGGACCAGAGAGATAATGCTCAAGGCAGAGAGACCTTAGGTTGTTGCGGTATCCCAGGTGAGAGCTTGTGAGGGTCTGCCCTAGGGCGGTAGCAGTGAATTTGGAGAGAAGTGGATAGGTAAAACAGATTTAAAGGTAGAAATGACAGGACCTGTTGACTAGTTAGCTCTGGGGACCATGTGAGATGGATGATAAAAATAATACCTGGATGTCGACTTTAACACCTGGATGAACACTTGGCATCTTCACTGAGAGAGAAAACATGGGTAGAGGAGCAGGTATCTTTTGGGGTTTGTCGTTTGTTTACTTGAGCACAGGGTGAAAAAGAAGTCCTATTTTGCACATGATGAGCTTTGGTTGACAAGGGAGGTGTCAAATATGCAGTTGAATATGTGAATGACAATCTGAAGGACAGATCCAAGCTAGGATTAGAGATTTGGAAATCATCACTATATTGATGAGAAGTGAATAAAAGGGACCGAATGAGAGGTCCAGGGGTAAAAAGAGAAGAGAATGTGAGAGACTCCACCATTTGAATTTTGGAAGAGAAAGAGGACTCCATGAAGGAAGAAGAAAAATATAGAGTTACAGATGGAACACCAGCAAGGAAGCCTCAAGAGAATTGTCAATTGTGTCAAATGCTGCTGAGAGGTCGTCCATTCTGTTTCTTTCATAAGGATTCTCTTATCCAAACTCTAGCAAATACATCACTGTGTTCATTAATTCATTCAAATAAATATTTACTGAACCCCTATAATATGTGAGGCATTCTTCTAGGTCCTGGAGCTACAGCAGGTAATAAAACAAAGACTATGTGTAAGGCACATTAAAGTGTTCAACAAGACTGAGAAAAGACAGAGTCCTATCTTACTCTCTCTGGTTTGGAAATCAGCATCCTAGGGTTTCAGCTAATTTTGACCATCCTAATAAATAATATCCAGTATATATTTTGTTTTCTTCCCCAAAATGTTACTATGAGAGAACTTGTCAAGTGCCATATTGAAATATAGTAACCCTTATGCATTTTTCTGATCTCCTGGGGTAGCAGCATCTATGACTGATTTTTATACTTCCTGAGGGATGGAATTATCAGAAAATAAGTTGGAAATTTGTCAGATATTTGGATTTTAGCCAACTAACACAGCTCACAGTTTACTAAATAATTACTGAATACCCATCTTGTGCCAGGCTGTGTTCTAGGTACTGGAATACCATAGTGAATAAAACTGACACAGTCCCTAACACTTTGCAGAAGATAGGGTAGAGTAATACTTAAGAGCATAGGCTGGGTTTAAAGGTCTTCTCTGCCACTTACTGGTAAGTTTTTTCATCTTTTTCTGCCTCAATTTCATCACCAGCTAGAGCTCAGTTTCATCATCTGCAAAATGGGGATAATGATAATAAATCTATTACACAGTTGTTAAAAGATAAGTTTTAAAAAGGGTAAAATCATGATTCTCAAACAAATATATAAAGCGAATATATGTCAAAGATTGTATTTAAATCAAAAATGAGAAAACCAATAAGATGTTACAAATAAGTCAGAGAATATATGTGTATGTGCACACAAAATATACAATATATATGTAATCAGGAATGCTGAAATACATTCATAAATAGATGCAGAACTGGCAAACATCAATAGGATAATAATCAAATGCATTTTACTGGACATGAGAAGTGACATCTGAGGTAAGCAAGAATTAACCAGATGATGGTGGAGAGAGAGTAGGAAGGGGGAAGAGAACTACACGTAAGTCTGGAGATGAGAGTGAATTTGGAAAATCTGGGGAAATGATAGTCTATCGGAAAAATCGTAGCTTAGTCTGATAGACTGTAGGCTGCAGAGTGAAGGGGGAAAATGGTCAGAAATTGAAATGGAAGACCTTAAAGAGCCTTGAGAACAATGTCTAGGAATTTGAATTTTAAGAGCAAGGAAGAGATATTGAAAGGGAATTGGTAGGAACTGATTTGCATTTTAACAAGTTCTATGGCTGTAGTACAAAGAACTGTGTGGAAAGAAACCACACTGAAGGAAGGAACACGAATTGGGCATTTAGTTATTTATTTTTTAAATATGTTGCGGTAATACAGGCTAGAGATGGTGGTAGCCTCAACCAGGGAGAGATAGATAAAATTAAGATTATACATAAAGTAGACCTTAGTGGGAGGTTGTGATGGGCAAGAGGAAGAAATTCAAGCTGCATCCTATGTTTCTAACTTGGGCATCTGAAGAGATGGTGCATTCACTAGGATAATAAATACAGGACTGGAGACAGATTTTGGAGGGGAAGATAAATTTAGTTTTGGCCATGCAGAGTTTGAGCAGCTGATGGGGCATATAAATAGAGATGTTTAATAGGTAGTTGGATATAAATTATAGGGAGTAGAGGCAGATTTGGGGTCCTTGGGATAAGAAGAAGTGAAGTGAGGCTTAGGAACTCGCTCAAGGAGAGTGAGAAGAGAAGACCTAAGAAAGGCCCCTGGGGAACACCAGCTTTAGAGGGTGGCAGAGAAAGAGCAGCTGCCACGGGGACAATAAGCAGCATTAGGTGGGTAGATGGGAAACTGAGGAGTGCAGAGTAGCTGAAAAGATTTCATCAGGAATAAGGGAGAGTGGCCAGCAGTAATGAAGCCAACACCTGGCGCTCACTGTGTGTCGGGCACCCTCGTTCTAGGTGCTGTACACAGAGCTTACTATGTCCTCCCAATGATTCCATAAGTACTATTATTACCCTCATATTACATATAAGAAAACCAAAGCCTAGTGAAGTTAGATAACTTGCTCAACAAGGAAGTAAAGTAAAAGGAAAAGTCAGGATGCAGACCCAGGCTCTCTGACAACAGAGGTCGTGCTCACGACTGCCGTGCGATACTGCGTTGTCACACACCACAGAGGCTGAGGGGCCAGGACACGAGACGTGCTCATGAGATTTAACAAGACAGTTATTGGCAACCTAGGCAAGCAGAGTTTTGATGGTGGCATGGAAAGACACATTTGTGTAGAGGAGAGAATGGGAGATAGCTCTGTGCGTGTGTGTGTAAGAAGTTTATTGTAAAGGCGAGGGGAGAGGAGAACAGCTGGGTGGGAAGAAGGGACAACAGGAGAGTGTGTTATGGCTGTGTATGTTGTTTCTGTGTTAAGATGTAAGAAAATTGGCTTCATTTAAATATAAATGGCAAGAAACCAGTAGAGAGAGATGGTTTAAGATACAGTGGAAGGAAGAGGTGCCCAACAGGTGGAAACTTCTGAGAAAGAGGCAGCAGAGGATCCAGACATGTCTCCCTCTTTAACAGGAGAAAAGTAGGAAAGAATGAGTAAGGATGCGGGTCTACTGGGATCTGAGGGCCTGAAATGGAGGGAGTCCCCGCCTGATGGAGAAGAGAAGTCGGCACATTATGAGGGGAAGCTATAGGGTCAGAGGTTGAAAGAAGTTAGACAAGGTTGTGAAAATGTAGAAACACAAGAGACATACAGAAGGGTGGCTAGAAGCACTGAGCGTCCAGTCACACAGCTGAAGACTCAGACCAGAAAGTCCAGATCCCAATCACTATGGGCTGGCAGGTTCTCAGGCCTTAGCTCACCCAAAGCCCCCACCACTGGTCCCTCAGGCCTTCAGCTTCTTGCCCAAGGGGCCTCACCACCCCTGAAGATGTATCCCTGGGTCCTTCCTGGTGGAGCCGTTCCTGCAGTCCTGAGTCCCAGAAGCTGGAAACTGTTGGTTCAGTGGGTCTCAACAGCCCCTTTAACACACCCAAACCCACAGCATGAAGGTGGCTCATTCCTCATTTCTCGTACAATATTTTTCGTGCAGGACTTTTTGGAGGACAAATATCTGTCTTAGTAGTTTTGAAGGGAAAAAAAATCCACCAGGAGGTGATAAAACTTGGTCTTTTTCTGGTTTCCACTGAAGGAAAAAAAATCATTTTTCTTCTCTGGAAATTGCAAGCGAAGTTTGGCAAGGAAAGGACACACACATACCTATCTCATGACTTTATAAGATATTTCCACCAAAAAAAAATAAAAAATAAAAACACTTTGCAGTTTCAGAATTCTAAATGTGTTCTAATCTGTTGCAGTGGGTATGTTTATAGGACAGATGATGGCCAGATAGGTATCTAAGCAACTGTTCTATGACGGACTAAAATTGGGGAGCTACAAGCAGGATCATAGGAACACAGAAACATTATGCTTAGAAAAGATCACGAGGTCAAACAGCGTTGCCAGTGGCTCTTGGCAGCGGGCTACAGTTGAGCACCAGAACTGCATTGGAGACAAGACACCTCAAGGTGTCCATTGTGATATTGTTGTCAAGGGGCACTCAGTTAAACCCTCTTTAGGAGTCATTATTTGTCCTTCCCCAATCCTTCCCCACTGTAAGTCAGTGGTTCTGTCCTCTACTTTTATGTAACAGTTTAAAAATACATATACCTGGACCCCCATTCCAGAGATTCTCTTTTTCAGCAAAGCATTATTGATGGTTAACTGACATATAGTGAGCCAAACCAATTTAAATACACAACTTGGTAAGTTTTGGCATGTGTGTACACCCATGAAACCATCACCACAATCAAGACAGTAAACACATCGATCACCTCCAAGAGTTTCCTCCTGTCCTTTTTTGATCCCTTCCTCCTCCTAATACTCTGACCCTTGTCCCCACACAACCACTGATGTGATCTGTGTTACTATATAGATAGATAGATAGATAGATCTGTATTTCTTAAAATTTTATGTAAATAAAATCAGTTTGTTCTCTTTTTTGTCTTCTATCAATCAGCATAATTTTTTGAGATACATCCATGTTTGATTAGTAATTCATAGTAGTATTTCTGTGTAGTAGTTCATTATATGGATGTAAGACTGTTTAACCATTAATCTGTGGATGGACATTTGTGTTGTGCCAAATTTGAGACTATTCCAAATTAAGCTAATATGAAAATCCATGTACAAGTAATTGTATGGACATATGCTTTCATTTCTCTTAGGTATATACCTAGGAGCAAAATAGCCAGATCATATGGTAGTTGTATGTTTAACTTTTTAAGGAATTTACCAGATTGGTAATACCATTTTCCAGGGTGGTAATACCATTTTACATTTCCACCAGCGGTGTATAGGAATTACAATACCTCTACATATTTGCCAATACTTAATATGGTCAATCTTTTTATTTTTAGCTATTCTAAAATGTATGTAGTGGTTTCTCATCTTGAATTTAATTTCTCTATCGACTAACGGTGTTGCACATATTTTCATGTGTTTGTATGCCATCTAAATATCTCTGGTAAAATGTCTCTGCATACCTTTTGCCTAATTTTTATCGGGTTGTTTATTTTCTTATTGAGTTGTGAGAGTTCTTTATTTATTCTGGACACAAGTCCTTTATCAGATATATAATTTGCAAATATCTTCCCCAAGTCTGCAGCCTATCTCTTCATTATCTTAACAATATCTTTCAAAGAAAAGGATTTATTTTATTTTGATAAATTCTAATTTATCCATTTGTTTCTAGATAGATGATCCTTTGGGTATCACAGCTAAAAATAAAATCTTTGCCTAACTCAAGGGCACAAAAATTTTCACCTATGTTTTTTTCTAGAAGTTGTATAGTATTTACATTTAAGTTTATAATTCATTTTGATGTGATTTTGGTATATAACACAAAAATTGATTAAACTTTTTTTTAATGGATATCCAATTGCAAATGGTTCACAATAGATAGAAAAGACTATTCTTTCTCCACTGAAGTGCCTTGGCATATTTGTCAAAAATAAGCTTTCAGTATATGTGTGAGTCTATTTTTATATTCATTACTTTGTATCATTGATCTTTTAGCATCTTGACATCAATACAATATTATGTCATTTACTATAGCTTTATAATGTCTTGAAATCAGGTAATGTTAGTCCTTTAGCTTTGTTCTTTTATTTCAGAGTTATCTATTCTAAGTTCTTTGCATTTCCATATGAATTTTAGAATTAGTTTGTCAATGTCTAGAAACTTGCTAACATTTCTATTGGAATTACATTTAACCCATAGTTGAGTTTGGGAAGAATTGATATCTAATAAAATTGAGGTTTTGTCCACATGGACATGGTAAATTTCTCCTTTTTTTAGGTTACTAATTTCTCTCAGCAATGTTTTGTATTTTTCAAAGTACAGGCCTTGCACATCTTTTATAAAATTTATCCATAAGTATTTCATATTTTTAATATTATATGTTTTCTTAAGTTTCAATTTCTTATTGTTGGGTAACTGTAAACAGAAATATAATTGAGTTTTATATATTAATTTTCTATCCTGCAATCTTGCTAAACTTGCTTGTTAGATCTAGCAGAACTAACCAAATCTATCTATTTTGATGGATTTCATAGGGCTTTTTATACAGAAAATCATGGTGTCTGTAAATAAAATGAATTTTACTTTTCTTTTTCAATCTGGATGCTTTTCATTTATTTTTTCCCACATTGCCATACTGGTTTAACCTCCAGTGCAATGTTAAATAGAAGTGATAACAGGCATCTTTGTCTTGTCATTGATCTTGGGGAAAAAACATTCATTCACCATTAAGGTCAGGTTTTTTGTAACTGTCTTTTAACAGTTGGGGAAGAATTCTATTCCTTGTTTGCTGATAGTTTTTATAAAGAATAAATGGTGAATTTTCTTAAATACTTTTTCTGTTTTTGTTAAAATCATTTAGATTTTCTTTTTAGTATGTTAATAGGGGTAATTAGTGAATTACATTGAATGATTTTCAAATGGTAAAAACAACCTTGCATTCCTGGAAAACTCTACTTTATCATAAGGTATTATGCTTTTTATATATTGTTGGATTTGATTTGCTAAAATTTTGTTTAGAATTTTTACATATATGTTTATGAAGGATATTTGTAGTTTTCTTGATTGTCTTTGCCTAGTTTGGGTATCAAAATGTTGATAGTCTTATAGAATGAGGTGGAAATATTTCTTCCCCTTCAATTTTCTAGAACAGTTTGTGTATAATTAGTATTATTTTTTCCTTAAATGTTTAATAGAATTCCATTTGTACATAGAGCTATCTTCATAGAGGGATTTTAATTAAAATTTCAATTTATTAAATAGAAGGGACTGTTCAGATTATCTAATTCTTCTTGAGTGAGTTTTTGGTAGTTTGTGTCTTTCAAGGAACTTGTTTATGTCATCAAAGTTATAGAATTTATTGGCATAAAGTTGCTCATAATATCTTTTTATTATCCTTTAGCTATAGGATCTGTGGTGATGTGTCTTTCCTCATTTCTAATATTGATGATTTGGGTCTTTGTTTTTTTCTTGATCAGTCTTGCTGGAAGCTTATCAATTTTATTACCTCAAGAAACAGCTTTTGATTTTGACTTTTCTTTTGTTTCCCTGTTTTTTATTAATATCTACTCTAATGTTTATTATTTTCTATCTTATGCTTACTTTGGGTTTAGATTACTGTAACTTTTTTAGTTTCTTAAGATGGAATCTGAGGTCACTGACATGAGACTTTTCTTCTTTTATAATACAGTCATTTAATTTTCCCCTATGTACTGCTTTAGTGATATCTCATACATTTTGATATGTTGTATTTTCATTTTCATTCAGTTCAAAACACTTTCTAATTTCTCTTTTGATGTCTTCTTTGTCTCATGGGTTAGTTATGTGTTATGTAGTTTCCAAATATTTGATGATTTTTCAGGTATCTTTCTGTTGTTGATTTCTAATTTAATTCCAATGTGGTCAGAGATCACACTTTGTATGACTTTATTCCTTTTAAATATATTGAAATATTTTAATGGTCTAAGTGTAGTCTATCTTGGTAAATATTCCTTGTGTACTTGAAAAAAATGTTTATTCTCATGTTATTAGGTGGAGTATTCTATAAATACCAATTAGTTCAAGTTGGTTGATGGTATTGTTCAAGTCTTTTGTATTCCTACTGGCTTTCTCTCTTCTTCTTTTTGAGAGAGAAATATTTAAAGCTCTCACTATAATTGTGGACTTGTCTTTCTCCTTGAAGTTCAATCAGTTTTTGTTTCATGTATTTGAGGTTTTGTTATTAGATTCATAAAAATTTATAATTATCATGTTAAGTTGACCTCTTTATCATTTTTAAGTGCCCATCTTTATTAATATTGTTTGCTATGCTATCAATAGTCCTTCCAACCTCTTTGATTAGTGTGAATGTGGTATATCTTTCACTCTCCTGCTATTTATGTCTTTATATTTGTTTATTCCTTGTAGTCAGCCTATAATTGGATATTGCTTTTTATCCAATCTCACAATCTCTGCCTTTTAGTTGGGGTATTTTGACTATTTATATTTAATGTAATTATTGATATGATTAGGTTTAAGTCTATTATCATATTTGTTTTCTGTTTACTATGCTCTTTCCCCCTTTTCCTTTCTTTTATGCCCTCTTTAGAAAGACTTGATTGGATTTTATAATTCCATTTTATGTCATTTTTTGGCTCTTCACTTTGTTATTTTAGTTTTTGCTTTAGGGTATGTAGTACACTTCTTTAACTTACCGGAGTCTACCTTGAAATGATATTTTATCACTTCATATATAATAGAACTTTATAATAGTTTATTTCTTCCCTCCTGAACTTTATTACATTTTTGTCATATACTTTACTTTTATATATGTATAAAACCATAAAAAACTAAACACCACATTTTATCATTTGTGTTTAAAAGTTAATTATTTTTAAAAATGACTTAATAAGAAAAAATGTCACATATTTACCCACGCAGTTACCATTTCCATTGTTTGTTATTCTTTTTTATAGATCCATATTTCCACATGGCATCACTTTTCTTTTGCCTGAAGGACTTTCTTTAACATTTATTATAGTGTAAATCTGTTGTCAAAAAAAAGTCTTTCCATTCTTTTAGTGTGAAAAAGTATTTTGCCTTAATTTTTGAAAGCTATTTTCACTGGTTATAAAACTCAAGGTTGATAGTTGTTTTATTTTAGTACTTTAAAGTGTGACTCCACTGTCTTCTCACTTACGTTTTTTCCAATGGGACATCTGCTTTCTTCCTCATCTTTGTTCTTCTGCAAATAATGTACATTTTATTCCTCCGGCTACCTTTAGAATTTTCTCTTCATCACTGGTTTTTAACAGCTTTATTATGATGTGACTTAGTACAGTTTTCTTCATGTTTCTTGTGCTTAGGGTTTATTGAGTTCCTTGGATCTGTGTTTTTATTGTACTCATTAAATTTGGGAACACTTCAGTCATTATTTCTTCAAATATTTATTAGGACATATTCTGTATGTCTGCACTCCAGTTAAATAAATATTAGCCTATTGAAGTTATTCCACAATTCACTGCTGCTTTGTTCCTTTTTTAAAATTCTCTTTGTGTGTTTCATTTTAAATTGCGTTTATTGATATGTCTTCATAGTTTGCTATTATATTCTTTTGCCATGTCTAATCTGCTCTAATTTCCAACCAGTGTATTTTTATTTCAGAAATTGTTATTTCTACCTCTAGAAGTTTGCTTTAGATCTTTTTCATATCTTCTGTGTCTCTAGTTACCTTTTAAATTATATAGACTATAGCCATCATAACTAGTTCAATGTCCTTGTCTTCTGATTCTAGCATCTGTGTCAATTATGGATAATTTTCAATTATTTGACTGATCTTATTATTAGTTGTATATTAGTTGTATTTTCTTCCTTCTTTTTAAGCCTAGTAGTAGCAGTAGTTGTCGTTGTTGTTATTATGATTGAATGTTAAACATTACGAACTTTACCTTGTTGAGTGCTGGATATTTTTGTACTATAAATACTCTTGAGCTTAGTACTAGAATGTAGGTACTTGGAAAAAGTTTAATTTTTACTGTTTAATTTTAAGATTTAGTAGGGAGGACTGGAGCAGTTACCAGTATAGGGTATTCCCCATCACTGAAGCAAAAACCTGTTTAATTCACCCATCGGCCCTTGAATCTTTAAGTTTTCCATTCTGAATAACTGAGAAATAGACACTATTCTTGCCCCTGTGTGAGTGCTGGACATTGTTACCTCTAATCCTTTCAGATGGCTTTGCCCCAGTTTTAGGTAGTTTTCTTACACACATGCATTGATCGATACCCAGCTGAACACTCCAGGGGAACCCCAGCAGATCTCCAAAGTGCTTATGTGCATGCTTGCTCTCCCTCTCCCCTCTCTCTCCTCTCCTAGTCCCCTTGTCCCACCCCATACCTCTTTCCTCTCTGGTACTCTATCCTTGGAATTCTGCTAACATTGTCTCACCTAACTCTCAGCGTTCTCCCTGTAACTCAAGTAGTCCACTGCGCTCCTGAACCTGGAACCTTTCTCAGGTAATAAGCTGGGGTAATCGTAATGCTTACCTCATGTCTTTCCTGTATCTCAGAGATCATTGTCCTTTGTTCTCTATGTCCACTTTCTATCGTTTTATATATTTTTTCCATTTTTTTTTTTTT
>VBSM01002937.1:19132349-19154126 GCA_008086735.1 Cheirogaleus medius | reverse complement strand
AGCAATCCTCCCTCCTTGGCCTCCCAGAGTGCTAGAATTACAGGCATGAGCCACTGGGCCTGGCCCAGAGATTCTCTTTCAATGAGTGTGGGATTGGGCTCAAAGAATGATTCTGAGGAGCAACCAGACTTGAGAACCACTGCTCGAGGCTAGAGAATTTAGGAAAAATTACATCTTCACTTTCCATAATCAAACAAGCAATACAATGTAGGTAAGTCCCATTTTCCTTCCTCAATAATCCCAAATTAGAAGCTATTTCCTTCCTGCTGCTATGGCCCTTTTTTCTAGCCTAGAGTATAGTCAGTCTTACATTCTTCCCCTTCAGTGTTAAGATTCCAGGCAGTGCTTCCTGTAATTGTCTGCTCTGTTCTCTAAATTGCTCCCTCCCTCCCTCATGTATAGTACTGGTAAAACTTACCATAATTCCTGGAGAAAGATAGGTATTGATTATATGATATATGATTATATGATATGTTGCTCTATGTTGCAGACTGAACAATTGATACCACAGGGTCAGTAAATGGCCCAGGACCCCAACCCCAACCAGAAGCAGATATAACAAAGAAATCTGTGGGTTCCCTAGGGAATCCACAGATTTTAAGAGAGGAAGGAATGCATCCCTTTGGGGAGGACCCAATACAGCCCACTGCAACTTGAGACCTGGAGACTGATGTCCCTTATAATTTTGCCCAGGCAAGTGTTGCTACACAAGCTATTCTTATCCTCAGGGCTCTAATTTGAGATGAAAGCACAGCGGTCTATCTAACTCACTCGCTGCTTTAGCTGTCACTTCCCCATCTGGAATTCCCGTTAGAGGAGATTCTTTTCACCTGCACTGAATTTGTAGGTAAAAGGGGCACCCCAAAACAGATTCAGAATCTCCTCTTTATCTCATGGCTCCGGGGAAATCCACTGGAGAAGGCTTGACTCCCTCAGGCTTCTAAGGTAAGTATAAAATGTATGTTAGATCCCTTTTTATAAATGAAGAAACAGAGGCCCCAATGAATCCTATGACCATGAACCTGTTCAGAGATAGCTCTGTGTTAAGTAGAACTAAGCACACGCTTAGGACCTTGAAGATGCAAAACGTTAGTTTCTGGCTTCCCGTTAGACTACAACACAAGGCAAAAGAAGAACACCCTGACTGGGCTTTTCAGACACTATTGTGTAAAACTGCTCAAGTGGTTACCAAACTCTGCCCCTGATGAAAGGGACTCATTGACTTCTGGTCAGGTCAGTAAAGCATGGTCAAGTTTAGCCCAGAAAAACTCAGCAATGCTTAGAATAACTGCCAGTCACAGAGTTGTTGGTTTGCTGCTGCTGCTGTTTTCACACCATCAGAACTTTGATAACTAAGGTGAGTCTAGTTATTTTATATGTATGAAGCAGTGAATATAATTTTTTGAAGTGAAGTTTCTATAAGGTAAAGATTAATAAAACAAGTCTATGTTCATCATAAATATGTCTAGAAGCAGAAAACAATGTGCAGCGGGCAGAAGATTTGAATCAAGCGATGCAAAAACATAAAGAAGAGGGTCTTTAGAAGAATGTTTGCCTCCTGTATGACTTTTGCCTGGGACTTGACTACTTCAAGTTACCTTTAATCACATGACCAGAAAGTGTAAAGCCAGAATGAACAGGGTCCTTGGCACTTAGTTGGGTGGCTGCCAAATTCACATTGACTGAATTGATGAAAGAAGAAAATAATGAGACTCCTCCCTCTGGCCTCCACTTGTCTCCTGGTCTCCTCACCTGTTTTCCTCATTGTTCACCATCCTACAGCTTCCTTGACCTTCTCGTTCCAGCTTAACTATGACCTGCTCATTCTCCCCCTATGGTCTTTGCACAAACTGTTACCTTTGGCTAAATGGTCCTTCCCCAGATCCCAACATGGTGGACTCATTCTTATAGACCTCTCCTGGCTTCCCAGTCTAAAATGGCTTGTTAGTCACCATGTCATAACACCCTCCTTAATTTCTCCTTAGTATTATCACCACCTGGAATTTATATATTTATTTTCTAGCTCCTACACTAAAATGCAAGCTGTATCATAATTGACATTGATGTAGACTTGTACTCTTGCCCCATTCTAAGCACTTTACATGTAGTACGTTTAATCCTAACCACAACTCAGAGATTAGTCTATCATTACTCTCATTTTATAGATGATGAAACTGAGGCAAAGTTGTTAATGAAATGGGGGCAGGGAGAGATAAAATAACTTGCTTGTAAGTGACAGAGCAGGTCTTCAAACCCAGGCAATCTGACTCCAGAGCCTGTGCCGTTACCCACTTCCTATGCCACCTCCTGTAGGGATAGAAGACTGTTAGTCTGGGGTCCTCCAAGAAGCAGACACCAAGATGAAGTTAGACCTGCAAGAACGTTGTTGGGGGTAACACTAGTAGGGCAATATGGGAAAGGAACTAGAGGAAGCTGGAAGAGAAGTTAGACCATGATGGAGTTAGGACTCTTCTGAAGGAGAGAGGGAAGGAAAGAAAGAAGGAAAATCATAGACTGTATTATAGTATATTTTAAAACATTGCCACACTAGAAAAACTTTTTTTCCTTGGGGTCACAGTGTTTTATTATGCAAATGGAATAAAAACTTCAAAAACAGAAGTCTGAACTGTGAGCTAACATAGTAAACCATACTACAAACAGGAAAAAAAAAACTTCAAAAACAAAACGATCCTTTCTAATTTAATGAAAAATGAAATTTATTGACTTCTATTTAATCCACATTTTTAGAATTAATTTGTTAATATTAATTGTAACAGTAAGAACATCAACAAGTAAGATTTTCATGAACCAACTGCAGAGTTTTACCCAAGTTTTGCTTCATGAGGCCCTGGGCTCAAAACTAGCATGAGTTAAATACAACTCACATGACAGTTAATATGTTAAGAAAATTTCAAGAAGATCAGGGAGTTCTCAAGCCAAAGTCACCCATTAGAAAAATCCTACATCTTCCAGGATCTAGTCTGCTTTAGTACCTCTGTCAAGTTCAGGCATTAGCTGGGAGCAACCCATGGGAAGTCTGGCCTCAGCAGGAATATTGTGATGCATTTCAAAGCATGACAGCTGCGGGTGTCAGTTAATTACATTCCCTGGAGTAGATGATCTGAGAGGTATACTTTCATGGTGGACACAGGGACGTTATTTTGTTTATTACTGTATCTCCAACACATTGACAGTGTCTAGCACATGGCAAACACTCAAATATTTGTCAGCTAAACAAATTATCCCTTGAATTATCACATACTCAATAATTGTCAAACATCAACAAATAAGTGAACTAATGAACATGCAAAACAAAAACAAATCTCTTAATGCCCTTTCAGTTTTCCCATCACCATTGCTGCTCTGGTGAAAATTGAGAGTGGGAAAAGTGAGATTAGGATGACAGGAGACAAAGTTTCTCTGCCTCACACTTTCCTCCTGGTGATGCTCTATTGAGGCAGTGATTCACAAAGACAAGTAGTTTCCCCCAGGGAAAAGAATGAGACTTGGCTGTTGTTTGGGCAGGTGCATTTACAGACACTTCAGACCTGCACATTTCAAGCTCTTAATCCACATGAAATAATGATAGTTCACTCTCCTGAATCCATTCCAAGCTGGCTAGATATATAGCTTTGTGTAATGTATCACAGGAGGTTCAGGCAGGAGATATAAGGCTCATGAGTTCCTTTTTCTTCTTCTCTTTTTTCCCTTAGGCTTAAAACAACAAAAATTTATTCTCTCACAGTTCTGGAGGCTAGATATTCGAAATCATGCTGTCGGTGGGGCCATGTTCACTCTGAAGGAGGATCCTGTCTTTCCTCTCCCTTCCTCCCAGTGGTTGCCCACAATCCTTAGTGTTCTTTGGCTACATCATTCTCATCTCTGTCTCTGTTATCACATGGTATTTTCCCTATGCATCTTTTGTCTCTGTATCCAAATATCTCTCTTCTTTTTTTAATTTCATTTTTAAATGTGGTAAAATATACGTAACATAAAATTCACCATTTTAGGTTGGGCATGATGGCTCATACCTATAATCCTAGCACTTTGGGAGGCTGAGGCAGGAGGATCGCTTGAGCCCAAGAGTTTGAGGCTGCAGTGAGCTATAATGATGCCACCTTACTCCAGCCTGGGCAACAGAGCAAGACCTTGTCTCAAAAAAATTTACCATTTTAAGTATTTTTAAGTATGCAGTTCAGTGGCATTAAGTACGTTTACATTGTGCAATCTCCACAACTTCTTTTCATCTCCTCAAACAACCTCTATACCCATTAAACAATAACTTCCCATTGTCTCCTCCCCGCAGCCCTTGGCAACCACCATTCTACTCTCTGTCTCTATGAATTTGACTACTCTAAGTACCTCATATAAGTGGAATCACACAGTATTTGTTCTTCTGTAATTTATTTCACTTAGCATAATGTCCTCAGGGTTTATCTATATTTTCCCATGTTGTCAGAATTTCCTTTTTAAGGCTAAATAATATTTCATTGTATCTTGCACTAGTCCTCTAGGGCTGCCATAACAAAAACCACAGACCAAGTAGCTTAAGCAACAGAAATTTATTTTCTCACAGTTCTGGAGGCTGGAAGTCCAAGATCAAGGTGTTTCCATAGAGGTTGTACTAATTTACACTCCCATAAACATTGTGTAAGAGTTCCCTTTTCTCCAAGTCCTCTCCAACATCTGTTATTTTTTGTCTTTTTAATAATAGATATTCTGACTGCGGTAAGATGATATCTCATTGTGGTTTTAATTTGCATTTCTCTGATGATTATTGATGTTCAGCATTTTTTCATATACCTGTTGGCCATTTGCAAGTCTTTAAAAAAAGTGTCTATTCATGTGTTATGCCCACTTTTTAGTGGGATTATTTGTTGTTGTTGAGTTGTTTGAGTTCCTTGTGTATTTTGGATATCAGTCCCCTGTCAGATGAATAGTTTGGAAATATTTGTTTCCATTCTACAGGTTGTCTGTTCATTCTGCTGATTTTTTTCTTTTTTGCTGTGCAGAAGTTTTTAGTTTAATTAACTCCCATTTGCCTATTTTTTGTTTTAGTTGCCTATGTTTTTGAGGTCTTGGTCATTAATTCTTTGCCTGTACCAATGTCCAGAAGAGTTTTCCCTAGGTTGTATTCCAATATTTTTATAGTGTCAGGTCTTACATTAAAGTCTTTATTCCATCTTGAGTTGATTTTTTTATATGGTGAGAGATAAGGGTCCAGTTTCATTCTTTCGCATATGGCAATCCAATTTAAGGCAATGCTATCTATTGAAAAGGGTGTCCTTTCCCCAATGTATGTTTTTGGCAGATTTGTCAATGATCAGTTGGCTATAAATATATGGCTTTATTTCTGACTTCTCTGTTCTGTTCCACTGATATATGTGTCTACTTTTATAACAGTCCCGTGCTGTTTTGGTTACTGTAGCCTTGTAATATAATTTGAAGTCAGGTAACATGATGCTTCTCGCTTTGTTCTTTTCACCCAAGGTTGCTTTAGCTATTTGGGCTCTTTTTTGGTTCCAGTGAATTTTAGGATTGTTTTTCTAATTCTGTGAAAATAATCTTAACATTTTAAAGAGTACTAGTCAATTATTTTATACAATGTTCCTCAATTTGTATGATGGTTCCCCATGATTAAATTCAGGTTATGCATTTTTTAATATTGCAGTAGTGATATAATGTCCTTATCAGTGCATCGTATCAGGAGGCATATAATGTTAACTTGTCCCATTACTGGTGTTGTTACCCTTGACCATTGGTAAAGGTGGTGTCTGCCTAGCTCCTTCACTATATGTTTTCCCCCTTTTAATAAGCAATTTATGGTGAGATACTTGGAGACTATGTAAATATATTTTTTCTCATCTTATTTTTATGGGCTAATTTTAGCTTCTGTTGATGATTCTTGCCTGAACAGCTATTATAAGACTAAGGTTTTGCTAAATGGTGAACTACTATTCCCAGTATTTCTTCTGAATTTAGAGAAAGCGCTTTTATTTCTCCACCAATTATTTATTTATTCAATTATGTATTTATTTCAGTGTAGACTCCTGGTTTTTATTTTACTCTGAGTTATAATCTAAAACTACAATTTATTCTGCTGCTCAGTTTTTTTCTATTTGACCATTAAGAGCTCATCCAATTGGCTCCAGTGCCCTTTTGGTATGGCTCTACCATGGCTTAAACATTTTCTAATCTCCACCACAAGATGCTCCAAGCTCATCTTGTACTTTCCCTGCCCCAGCCCTGGAATGGGCCCTTTCTTCAAGGAGTCCTAGTGCCTTTTTTTTTTTTTTTTTACAAATGTTATTTTATTGAAATGGTTCCTTTTTCTAAAGAATGGGCACTAGGTGTGTTCATTGATATGGGGGTATAATTGCTTCTAGGCCCACTCAGGAGACAGGGCTATGAAATATATGTATGGATACACATACACCCCGCTGTAACTATTTCTCTATCTATATATATTTTCAAACCTTGAGCTTATATTGATTTGTCTAACTCCAGTTTGACCTCTACAAAGTTTATTCTAGCCTTCCCTCTTTCCTTATTCATAACTTCTTTCTCTGCCAAAAAGCAACCTAGCTCCCATTATCCACAATATATTTGCTGATTCACAGAATATATGCAAAGTGTTAATAGTTTCAGAATAACTAACCTATAACACTGTGGAGTGGAACACAAACCTACTAACTAAAGTACATTATTTGTGTACAGTTTTTTTTTTTTTTTGGTCTTTGGCCTTAAAATATGTGGTCAAACTACTGTGTTCTAAAGTTACTTGGTTGGTTAGTCACCACCCCCACCCCTTCAGTGTGGTCATGTTATAGGCATATACCACATAATATGACAGTGGTGCCATAAGACTGTAAAACTGTATTTTTCCTGTACCTTTTGTATTTTTACATACATTTAGATACACAAATACTATTGTGTTATAATTGCCACAGTATTCAGTATAGTAACAGGCTGCACAGGTTTATAGCCTAGGAGTAATAGGCTCTACAATATAGCCTAGGTGTGTAGCAGGCTGTACCATCTAGGTATGTGTAAGTACACTCTGTGATGTTTACACAATGACAAAATCACCTAACAACTCATTTCTCAGAACATATCCCTGTCATTAAGCGATGCATAGCTGTATTTGTAACTGAGTTTTGTTCATCCTTTTCTGTCTATATTCCATTTGGGGTCTCCTTACCCACCTTGTTAATTTTAACTATTTATCTATTTTTTGAATGTGTGAAACATTAATATAGTTCTAAAAGTCACAACTACAATTTTTATTTTTTTATTCAAGAAGTGTCAGTGCCCCAATCCCTTCTACCACATTTCCTCTCTTTTTCACCCTGTTTCTCCCACTATCTGTAGGTAACCAATCTCCTTAGTTTCTGGTTTATCCTTTCTGTTTTGTTTTTTTCATAAACAAGCAAATTCATGTGTATTTTCTCATTTTTCCTTTGTTACACTCAAAGTAGCAAACTACTAACACTCTTGTGTAGGTCATTTCTAGTCACTTGACATTATATCCTAAATATTATTCTTTTTCACATAGATAACTTCTTCATTCTTTCTTACAGCTGCATAGTTTTTCACCATGTGGATGTACCATAATTTATTCAATAACTTTGCTATATTTTGCTATTTAGGTTATTTCCAATACTAGACAATTACAAATAATGCTGCAATGAATACTCTTGCTCATGTGTTTTTTCCATATTGCGGAAGGTATATTTTTATTTTAAAAAGTTTTTAGAGATGAAATCTTGCTGGTGCCTAGGCTAGTCTTGGACTCTTGCCCTCAAGTGATTCTCTTGTCTCAGCCTCCCAAGTAGTTAGGACTATAGGCCCATGCTACTGAGGGTATATTTTTAGGGAAAATTCCTGGAACTATTTCTAGTAATTGCTTTGACTCTTTTGCTGGGTCACTATGTAATTGCATATATATTTTTTTTATTACTTATTGCCAAATTCTACTCTCTACTCCAAAAGAATTGCATTAGTTTCTATCCCCAACAGCATTGTGTGAGAGTGCCTATTCCCATATAGTATCATCCTAAAAAGTCTTTTTTGTTATTGTTTTCATCTTTCTGTTGGATAAGAAATGGTACCTTTGTGTAATTTAATTTCCATTAAATTAATTTGTATAAAATCTAATTATGACTAAGATTAAATATCTTTTGTATATTTGAAGATTATTTTGTGTTTTTGTGGTTTGTCTATTCATGTCTTGCTTATATTTTTATCAGGACTTTAGACCTCTCCTCTTAATTTGTATGAGGCATTTACATCTTAGGAATATTAGCTTTTGTCTCTGATATATGGGATAAATATTTTCTCTCAGTTTTTCAGTTCCCTTTTGACTTTGGTTATGGTGGTTTTTGCCATGCAATTTCGGTTTTATGTGCTCAAATTTATCAGAAATGTAGATGACTTCAAAACTATGCCCCATAAGGTAGTTGAAGGAATTTCCAGGGAAGAGCTTGAGAATGAACATAATCAAAAATCTTCACTATCTGAATGACGGTCATGCGAAAGAAGGAGTAGACTCACTCTCTTGTTCTCCTAGGGGAGGTACTAGGTTAAATGACTTGAAGTTTAAGGAAGCAATTTTTGCCATTACACATGGAAGGGATTTCCGGTGATATGTGAACCTTAGATTCACAAAAGGCTTGATCTGTATTACTGGGAAAATTAAAAATTTCTGTCATGATGTCTGTTATTCCAAAGATCAAATATTAGCATTTGGTATAAAGTGAGATGCCAATTAAGCTGGAGTAGTGAACCCAAAATGAATTATCAAAGTCAGGATGAATTATAGGAAATTTGATATTGAATGGCAGAGCCAGACTAAGGTAGGAAAACCAAGGAAGTTAAGAGTTTTACGAAGCAAGTCAGATAGGCAAATAGGAGGGGAACAGGACCCGTTCTGGAAATGCAGAATAGTATTCTTTATGATTTTTATGAGTTCCTGCCTATCTCCATCAAGGTGAGTTGAGTCAGCATAAACCATACCAATAGACACTTTGATTAATTTGCATATTCTAAAAGTATTTCTTGATCACCACTATGGCCCCAACATCATCTGGGAGTTCAAAATATAGCAGAACAAGAAAGACGTTTTCTCGGTTGCACAAGGCGTGCAGTCTTGGCAGCGGTTGCTTACCAGCTGTAAATCTGCTTACCAGAATGTTGTCCCAGGCCAAATTATTTCACCTAGTGCATAAGAATATCAGGAAATGTCGTCTCAGTGAAATTCAGCTGACTTTCCTGGCTGGGCTGAGCTGAACCAATTACCATACCTTTTCATTCCAGATACATAGAACATTTTATATGATGTAATCATCATGGCTATTTTAAGAAAAGTGTTTTCAGTGCCCCCAGGAGAGTTTTAAAGGAAGGCATGCAGGTGATAAGGTGGAGAGTAACAATCAGCCCAGATTGGTGTGATTTGGCGCGGGACCCAAAGCAGGACCGAAGACCTCATACTCAGGATCTCCACTTCGGTGGCTGGACTACACAGCATGACAATCTGGAATCCTTGTGCTTTGTTTCCATGACAACACACAGAGACATCCCTAAAACTCATGGAATGGTAAAAAATTGCTTGAGGCATCAGGCTGTGATTTACCCTAAAGAGGTGCATTTTTCTCAACCCTCAAATATAAGTTAGTAGGCGTCTGGGACATGGATCAATTGGATATTACATCCCTGCCAACCTCAGAGCTGGAAAGTGTGTTAGGGTCCACCCACTCCAATCTCTTGAACTGCAATGGCCTAGAGGGGTGAGGCAGGGCTCCCAAGATCACAGCTCGTTAGCAAGATTTCAGGTCCTTCCACACTCTGGCTCCTGTGTGCCTGTTCATCTTCATCTTAGGCTACTTTCCTCCGATTCACTATGCTCTTCGCTGGTCTGCACTTCCTTTAATGCCTGTGCATGTGACGCTTCCTTTCATCTCTAAGACTTCACACATGCTTTTCCTTCTCTTTGGGTTACTTTTCCTTTCCCTGAAGGTTTCTCACTTAATTTTCTCACCTGTAGTTAATCCTCAGACTGAGTAAAAGTCCCTCCATATATGTTCCCACAGTGCTCTTTATACCCTTGGAAATGCTCATCACATCTGCAATCGCACCTTTAATGCTTATCTTTCCCCCCCTCCCAAAATTAGTAAGATTAGTAAGCTATTTTTGTCTTATTCATCATTGCACCCCCATAATCCAGCCCCCAATTTTTTACATGGTTATTACTCAATAAATGTTTGTTAGATTAATGGAAACCAGAACTCAAATTTAGTTTTTCTGTTCCATTTAGTTTTCTGTTCCACTGTGACATTATTTCTACACTGCAGTCCTGCCTCCTAACTGAACTTTCTTTTGCTATGGAGATGATCAGGGACATTGATAGGGATCGAGTATTTGCTCTGAGGATCATATGGGTACTTGTACTTAAAAAGTACTTGACTAAAGAAATATATTTGAAAAATTAGGGGGACTCAAAGTTAGAAAGATGTGGCCTCACTGGAATTACAATGTCAGCAGAACCATTTTCCAATATATAGGACAAAGACATTTTTTTTTTTTTTTGGTCAAATCCTGGATCACAGCAAATGTCATCCTGGGTTGTCTAGCCAGCAAGATCAGCCCATCAGTCCTGGCATTCAGTAGTGTGATAGTTTGCCCTTATATTCAAGAGTTCTTGTGAATTCAAAAATACTTATGGAAATTCAAGAGGACTTGGGAGAAATTCAAACAATGTTTTGTTTATTGGCACTAATAAATCAAATATGATGGTTTAAAACAAATAAATGTTTAAACTGGACAATTAAATTTTAAGTAGACTATTTCTTAACATTTTTCTATTTGGATTTTCTTTATGTAGAAGTTATAAATAATGTAAATCATTAAGACTAAATCTTAGAGGTTATTTAGTTCACTCATGCATTTTAGAGTAGAGGTGAAACAAGGTCCTGAGAAATTAAGTGACTTGCCTATGTTCACATCGACAGTGGTAGAAACATGTTGTGTCTTTCCCCTCAACTGCTACCAGTATGATGTGTTCGTGTGTATAGGAACATGTGAGGATTTAGGTATGCAGAAGCCAACATCTTAAAAAGATGTTGGTGTCACGTTTAGACAGCTACAGGCACACACTCATATGTGAAAAACAGACAAGCAACACCTGTGGCTGCAGACTGACACGGGCCATTTGACCTCATCATCATCATCAGAGAGGAAGCTAATGCCATGAATGATGCTTGTTACCCAAGAGATTCTTTTGGAGAAATGTTTAAGAAACCAAATCAAGTACTCCTATTAACTTGATTCTGTTGGGCTGCAGATGGGGAAAAATTCTATGACTCCCACAGGGAATCTTTCAGCCACCCAGACAGCCATTGGCCCTAGTCGCGATTTAGATGCTATTCAGTGTTTCTGAAAGCACTTTTGCAGGCATCCCAGGATTTTTCATTGATTAGGAATTTGTTTCAGCAGGCCCTGAGATTTACTTCTGATTTACAAAGTCTTCCTTCATAGAGAGCATAATTCAAGTGTGCTAATACGATTTCTGTAGGGATAATCAGTCTAGAAGTCAAGGTAGCCTGTTGGCTTATTTTTCTAGCACTTTGTATCCACAATAAGCTTGATAAATGATACAAACATTTTTTACCACAGAGGAAGATGATAACATTGTTATTAAAGCAGCAACTATTACTCCCCTTTTTCTCAACTCTCTACCACAGGCATTAATGGGTTTGTTTTATCTGCCAGTCACTTATTTAGCTAGAGGCATCTATCATTTCTAATTGATGCTTAAATCTACAAAATTTGTCCTAATCATTAATGTCACCATTCTTCCCACTATTTAGGCTTTCTGGGCCTTTATCCCATTTAGGGGGGGACTGCCAAGGTTACTGTAGAAGAGCTAGACTAGCACTGTTGAGTAGAAGCTTGCGTGATAAAGGAAATGTTTTGTATCTGCACCATCCAGTATAGTAGCAACTATATATGTGGCTGCTGAACACTTGAAATGTAGCTAGTGTGGCTGAGAAACTGAATTTTATATTTAAATGTAAATAGTTTCCTGTGGCTCGTGACCACCTTACTAGCACAGGGACTGTAAATGATCATGTCTACCCAAATCCCACTGGCCAGAACCCATTCTTATTGTTCCAATGTAACTGCAAAGTATATGGGGAGATGCAGTCTTCTGTGTGCTCAAGAAGAGAGAAGCAAGAGTGGTGGTGGACACCCTGCAAGTCTCTGCCACGCGCCATCCATCCAATAAGACATGTCTTTTTCCCTCTCACTTTCACGCATAGGACATACTCATTAAGGGGGTTACCCCAAACCCACCCCAGCCCCAATCGCTGCAGCCAGCTTAAAGTTCAGGAACACTGGTGTTGTACAGTCTTTTTCACCATGTCCAAATGTAGCTTTTAAAAGCCTGGCAATTTATGAAATGAGACAGTTACATGTTTCCCCACCATCCCACCTCCCCAGTATACAATGATGGAACAAGGCTCAGATAACCACAGTAAACACACCTTCAGCAAGGGGAAGAGTGGAGACACCGTACATCTGACACTTGTCTGCAGCTATTCCAGAATCCTATTAGGCAGATGTCATAAAGCTTCCTTGGTTATACTCTGATTCTGGAAGCCACTCTCTTGTTTGTTATTCTCCGTGACTCGTTGTTCCTCTAGGAGGCGCTCCATATCTGTAACTTTCTTAACCATATATGAAAGTGCAGGGAGTTTTATAGCCAAGCCTGGGAGTGAGTGATGGGTATCCGGTACACACACATCCCATCGGCCAGAATCTGACGGCCTCAATCTAATTCCAGAGGAGGCTGGAACATGTAGCATTTCCTTGTGCACAAGAAGAAGTTGGAATGATGAGCATCTGGACAGCCCCTGCTGCACTAAGGGTGTTCCAGGCACTTTATCATCATCATCTCATTCAAGTCTCACAACCCCGTGCAGGTGTTATTATCTTCATTTTACAGGTAGGGACTAGGAAGACATTATACTCTTAGTCATGCCACGTTTTGTTTCCTAAAGTTAAGGTCAGGGAGCATCAGGGGAAGCTAGAGGGTTGGCTGCCATTTACCCAGCTGACTTCATCTCAGTGCAGGTTTTACCCATCAGGTTTGAGCATCTGAAACCTGATTTTGGGTTTCTGAGAGTGAGTCAGTCTCTCAGGGGTGGCTTTACATGAATCACACAGGGATTTATGTATATAGCACTTAAATAATTTATTAACTTGTGAAAATAAATATAACTGTCCTATGGCTGGAATTTCATGAGGGTGTGATGTGCTCTCTCTCTGAAGGCTTGTGCCATCCAGGGATGGTGGGCGTGGATATCAGGAGAGCATCTCAGAATACACATGGTCACTTGCCATCATCGTGACACTTGCGCACCTCCTGGAAAGTTCCTTAGGTGATTCTCAGACAACCTTCCTATTCTTGTCATTTTCCAATTGACCACATCCACTAAAAATAGGCAGATTTTTTCTAGATAGCTAGATGTTCCAGGCGAACAGAACAAGGGGGTTGATTTAATATTTAGTGCTTCTTAGGTAGAAAGGCTCAAACCCCTTTAGGCCAGTATGGAGGGGCCCTTACCAGTGGGAACATGATATGTGCTTTATAGTCAGACCTCCTCCTGCGCTGGACACTGCTCGAAGTTTGCCAACGTTGGCCTTTCGCTTTGTACTTTGTACCCCTTTTATGTACCTTAAGTTATCCCTCTAAGAATTTACCTTTTTCTAAGTTTCCTTTGATGGCCATCCCATCCCGATTGCCATATGCTTTCTTGAGGTCTTGTTGGACATGCATTCAGGTTACTGTTAAATCTGGCTGTCTTTAAGATGACTTTACAGATATCTCTGCTGTAACCTATCGTATGCTGTCATAATTCTATGAGGCAATTTACCTGCTTTCCAAATTCCGGATGGTGTCTTGTTTTGCCTTTGTGTCCCCTGTGAATTATAAAAGATAAAGCATGGCATGAAAGAAGTAAAAAAGATTCCTTCTGCTTTGGGGTTTCTTCTCATTTTCTCTCTCAATGCTATGATGATCAATTGTCAGACGTGGGGGAACCTGAGAGGAGCAGATTCTTTTAGGTCAGAGATGACATATTTGTGGTGTTACCATGGCCACTTGCCTCTCCTGTGTCCATGGCAGGTGGCACTAATGGACTATGGCTGAGTTAGTCACCCGTATAGTTTGCAATCAATACAAAACATTCCTAGCCCTCTTTAAGTTTTGTTCATATTTGGCTAAGATATAGATTCTCAGTATATTTTAGGATTGTGTGAGTTATGATTTTCCTAGGACATTGCTTTATTAGAGGATAGAGAAACTGCATTAAAGAATTAGAAGGAAATGACTGAATTCCAGGGGATATTCAGATTCCTCTGTGGAGGAGACCATTGTTCTGAGATGGAGGTGAGGCTGGATGACCCCCAAGAGCTCTTCTAATCCTGAGACACTAGCAGCTTTGTGGTCTTCGTAGGCTTCTCAACCACTCTTTCCGGAGGTAACTCTATGTCTGGCAGCTACTCCAGGTGTTTTTGTTGTCTTTTGGCACTGGACTCTTGCCATCTTCTGCTGAGATTCTTTCCCACTGAGAGATGACTCTCACTTGAAATCTATGTATACCATCTTAAATGTCCCAGCTGGAGCAGCACCTTTGGCTTTTAGGACTCTTTTTCATTTTATTGTTATTATTTCGTTACTGCTTCTGTAGGAGATGCTGTTTCTAAGTTGCCTGTGTAAAATGAAAAATCGCCCAGGGAAGAAAGAGAGAATCACTTAAGGCAGCCCACTTGCACTCAGACCACACCAGGGTAGCCAGTGGTAAGAACCCAGGGAGGCCTGAATGTGGACTTGTTAAAGAGCTGTTCTTCACTACGCTCAACTCAGTTACGTGCTGGAGCTGGTTGGCATTGGTTCGTGCAAGCCCATTGTTCATCACTCTTCCCAAACTCCACATTCAATAGCTTCATGCTGGTAGCTTGAAATTGAACACAGTGGAAGTATTTACCATGGATATTGGCAAATGCTACAAATCAGTGTTTGTTTCTTCCTTGAAGAATCAATCATTAGACATTTAGCAGCACACTATTGTCCAAGGTTATGGTCATGGCACTGTTTCAGCTCAGTGAGTTCAGAGAAGACTAAAGATAGAGATCTAGCCACCTATATCTCACAGGGAACTGAAAAGAGCTGCTTAATTCAGCCCTGTTGCATTGTAAATATATAATAATAACTACAGTGTGAATGTAAGGAAGGCATAAATATTAATACAACATTCATATCTCATTTTTCTCTCCATATTCCTATGACATTTTGAAGAATCTTTTTAAAAATGCTTGAGATTTTCTTAACTTTTAACACTGATTAAAATAATTTATGAAACTCCTTTATTTTTTACAGACATTCAAATACAATTTCATTAGGATTAGTGGATGTTGAAGCTTCTCAAATTTCTTAAATGATGCTGTTTATTTTCTTTAAATAAAAGTAATATAAGGGGACATAGCGGTTAGCTGCAGAATGCCATCCCAATTTTCAGCAGAGCATTGGAAACCATATCTGCAATAATTTAAAAATAATGAAAAAAATTTCACAGATTAAAATTTTAAGACATTAGAGAAATGTGGAGGCAATATACACCAAAATTCTGGAGAAATTTTGGATTTAGTTTGTTCTTGTTTTGCTAGTTCCTTAAGGTGCGATGTTAGGTTGTTTACTTGAGACTTTTCTACTTTTTTGATGTATCTGTTTATTGCTGCAAAAGTCCCTCTTAGGACTGCTTTTGCTGTATTTCATGGGTTTTGTTTGATATGTTGTGTTTCCATTTTCATTTGTCTCTAGACATTTTTAAATTTCCTCTTTGATTTCTTCATTGACCTATTGGTCATTCAGAAGCATGTTGTTTAATATCCATTTATTTGTGTAGGTTCCCAAGTTCTTCCTGTTATTGATTTCTAGTTTCATTCCATCATGCTCAGAAAAGATGTTTAATATGATTTTATTTTAAAACATTTGTTAAGACTTGTTTTGTGGCCTAACATATGATTTATTCTAGAAAATGTTCCTTGTGCTGGTTTGAAGAATGTCATTTTTATTGTATAAGTCTTTTGCCTCCTTGGCTATTGTAATTCCTAGGTATTTTATGCTTTTTATGGTATTGTAAATGGAACTGTTTTCTTAACTTTCTTTTCAGATTGTTTATTGCTAATGTGTAGGAGTGCAACTGATTTTTGTATGTTGACTTTTTTCCTGCTATATAGCTGAATTTATATATTAGTTCTAATAGTTTTTATGTAAACTTTAGGCTTTTTACATATATGATTATATCACCTGCATACAGAGAAAATTTTACTTCTTCTTTTCCAATTTGGATGCCTTTTATTTCTTTATCTTGCTTAATTTATTTGGCTAGCACTTCCAGGTCTGTGTCAAATAGATATGGTAAAAGTGGGCATCCTTCCTTTGTTTCATGACCCTACAGGAAGAGATTTCAGTTTTTCACCGTTGAGTATAATGTTCACTGTGGGTTATTCATTATAAATAACTAGCATGACTAGCTTACATAATGTGCTAGTTTCCTTCCATTCCTAGTTTGAATTTTGTCAAATGTCTTTTCTGCATCAATTGAGATTATCATGTAGTTTTCTTTCCTCATTCTGTTAATGTAGTGTAAAACTGAACAGTTGTTGTATGTTGAACCATCCTTGCATTTTATGAATAAATTTCATTTGGTTGTAGTGTATACGCCTTTTAATTTGCTGCTGAATTTGGTTTACTAGTGTTTTGTTGAGGATTTTTTTCTTCTTTTTTCTATTTATATTTTAATACATTTGGGCTACAAGTGGTTTTTGGTTACGTAGGTGAATTGTATAGTGCTTATATCTGGGTTTTTAGTGTCCCTGTCACCCAAATAGTGTACATTGCACCTGATAAGTAGTTTTTAAAACTCACCTTCCTTGTAGCCTCCCGCTTCTGAGTAACCAATGTCTATTGTACCACTCTGTATGCCCCTGTGTACCCGTAACTTAGCTCCCACTTATAAGTGAGAACATGCAGTGTTTGGTTTTTCATTCCAGCATTACTTCATGTAGGTTAATGACCTCCAGTTTCACCCAAGTTACTACAAAAGATATTATTCATCCATTTCTATGGCTGAGTAGTATTCTATGGTGTGTATAAACCACATTTTCTTTATCCAGTCCTTGGTTGATGGGCACTTAGGTTGATTACATATCTTGTACTTATGAATTGTGCTGTAATAAACTTGTACATGCAGGTATTTTTAAAAAATATAATTGCTTTTCCTTTGGGTAGATACCCAGTAGTGGGATTGCAGGATTGAATAATAGCTCTCCTTTTAGTTCTTTGAGAAATCTCCATACTGTTTTCTGTAGAGGTTGTACTAATTTACGTTCCTACCAACAGTATATAGCCATACCCTATTCACCACATCCATGCCAACATCTATTGTTTTCTGACTTTTTAATAATGGCTATTCTGACTGGGGTAAGGTGGTATCTCATTGTGGTTTTAATTTTCATTTCCCTGAGATGATTAGTGATGTTGAGCACATTTTCATATTTTCTTGTACATTTGTATATCTTCTTTTGAAAAATGTCTGTTGATATCATTTGCCCACTTTTTAAGGAGGTTGTTCTTTCCTTACTGATTTGTTTTAGTACATTGTAGATGTGAATATTAGTTTTTTGTCAAATGTATAATTTGCAAATATTTTTCTCTGTAGGTTGTTTACTCTGTTATTTGTTTCTTTTGCTGTGCAGAAGCTGTGCAGAAACTTTTTAGTTATAATTAAGTCCCATTTTTTAAAAATTTTGTTTCATTTTCTTTGAGGTTTTAGTCATGAATTTTGCCTAGGCCAATATTCAGAAGAGTTTTTCCTAGGTTTTCTTCTATAATTTTTGTGGTTTCAGGTCTTGCATTTAAGGCAGTCTTTAATTCATCTTGAATTAATTTCTGTATATGGTAAGAGACAGGAATCCAGTTTCATTCTTCTGAATGTAAAGAGTAGCCAATATTTTGGGGATCATTTACTAAATATAGGGAGTCCTTTCCCCAGTATATGTTTTTGTCTGCTTTGTCAAAGATCAGTTGGTTGTAGGTATTTAGCTTTATTTATGGGTTCTCTGTTGTGTTCCCTTGATCTGTGTGTCTATGTTTATATCAGTACCGTGAAATTTTGTTTACTATTGCCTTATATAATAGTATAATTTAAAGTTAGGTGATGTGATGCCTCCAGAATTGTTCATTTTGCTCAAAGAGCGAGCCCAGTTTGACTATTTGGGCTCTTTTTTAGTTACATATAAATTTCAGAATGGCTTTTTCTAATTCTGTGAAAAATGATGGTATTTTGATAGGAATTGCATTGAATCTGTAGATTCCTTTGGGCAGTAGGGTCATATTCACAATTTTGATTCTTCCAATCCATGAGCATGGGATGTTTTTCTTTTGTGTCTTCTACAATTTCTTTCATCAGTGTTTTATACTTTTCCTTCTAGAGATCTTTCACCTACTTTGTTAAGTATATTCCTAAGTTTTTATTTCATTTCAGCCATTGTAAATGAGATTGAATTTTTTACTTGATTCTCTATTTGGTCATTATTGGTGTATAGCAGTGATACTGGTCTACATATGTTGATTTTGTAAACTGAGACTTTACTGAATTCATTTATCAAATGTAGGAGTCTTTTGGAGAATTATGTAGGATTTTCTAGATATAAGAATATAGTATTCACAAACAGAGATAGTTTGATTCCTCTTTTACAATTTGGATGCCCTTTCTTTCTCTTGCCTGATTGCTTGGGCTAGAACCTCCAATACTATGTTGAATAGAAGTGGTGAAAGTGTGTGTCCCTGTCTTGTCCCAGTTCTTAGGGGGAATGTTTTCAATTTTTTCCCATTCAGTATGATGTTGACCATAGGTTTGACATATATGGCTTTTATTATTGTGAGGTATGTTCCTTCTATATCTAGTTTCTTGAGAGTTTTTTTCCATAAACCTGTGATGGATTTTATCAAATACTTTTTCTGCATCTATTGAAATGATCATATGGTTTTTGTTTTTAATTATATTTATGTGGTGAATCACATTTATTGATTTGCATATGTTGAACCATCTTTGAATCTCCAGGATGAAACTCACTTGATGGTGGTAAATTATCTTTTTGATGTTCTGTTGGATTCAGTTTGATAATAATATTTTAGGATCTTTGCATCTATTTTCATCAGGGATATTGGTCTGTAGTTTTCTTTTTTGTATCCTTTCATGGCTTTAATATCAGGGTGATATGAGCTTCATAGAATGAGTTAGGGAGGATTCCCTCTTTTTCAATGTTATGAAACAGTTTCAGTAGGATAGGTGCCCATTCTTCTTTGTAGGTCTGGTAGAATTTGGCCGTGAATCTTTCTGGTCCTGATAATTTTTTGTTGGGAGAATTTTAATTACGGTTTCAATCTTGCTACTTGGTATTGGTTTGTTCAGGATTTCTTTTTCTTCCTGATTCAAGCTTGGGAGGTTGTATGTTTTCAGAAATTCATCTATTTCCTCTAGATTTTCTAGTGTGTGTGCCCAGAGGTTTTCATAGTAGTCTCCAATGATATTTTGTATTTCTATGGTATCAGTTTTAATGTCTCCTTTTTCATTACTGATTGAGCTTACTTGAATCCTTTCTCTCCTATTCCTGGTTAATCTAGCTAGTGGCCTGTTGAGTTTGCTTATCTTTTCAAAGAAGGAAATTTTTGGTTCCTTCATCCTTTGTGTGTTGGGTTTTTTTGGATTCTATTTCATTTAGTTAGTTCTGCTCTGATCTTTGCTATTTCTTTTCTTCTGCTAGCTTTGGGTTGGGTCTATTTTTCTTTTTCTAGTTCCTTGAGGTATGACATTAGGTTGTTAATTTGTGATGTTTTTGTCTATTTGATGTAGGAATTTGTGCTATGAACTTCCCTCTTACCACTACTTTTTCTTTATCTCAAAGATTTCAGTAGCTTGTGTCACTTTTGTCATTCAATTCAAAAATTTTTTTCCTTCCATCTTGATTTCATTACTGACTCAAGGATCAGTCAGCAGCAGATTGTTTAATTTCCATGTATTTGTGTAGTTTTGAGAGTTCCTCTTGGAATTGGTTTCTAGTTTTATTCCACTGTGTTCTGAGAAGGTGCATGGTATGTCTTTATTTTGTGTTAATTTTCTGAGACTTTTTTTGTGGTCTAACGTGGTTGATCTTGAAAAATGTTCCATGTGCTGATGAGAAGACTGTATATTTTGTAGTTTTTGGGTAGAATGTTCTGTGTCTGTTAGGTCCATTTGTTCTAGAGTCTCATTTAAGTCCAGTGTTTGTTGATTTTCTGACTCAATCTGTGTAGTTCTGTCAGTGAGGTGTTGAAGTCCCTGGCTATTATGGTATTGCTATTTATTTCTTTCCTTAAGTCTAGTGTTATTTGTTTTATGAATCTAGGAGCTCCTATGTTAGGTGCATATATATTTAGAATTGTGATATCTTCTTATTAAATCAATACCTTTATTATTATTTAAGGACTGCCTTTGTCTTATTTTACTTATGTTGGCTTAAGGTCTATTTTATCCAAGATAAGAATAGCTACTCTTGCTTATTTTTGGTTTCTTTTGCATGGAATATTTTTTTCACACACCTTTGCCTTGAGTCTTTGAGAATCTCTGAGTTAAGTGGGTTGCTTGAAGACAACATATATTTGGATTTTGGGTTTTTTATTCATTCTACCAATATGTATCTTTTAAGTGGGTTGTTTAGACTGTTTACATTCAATGTAAATATGTGAGATACTGACGCAGTCATCGTGTTGATTGCTACCTAGCTGCTTTATTTTTTCCCTTGTGTTACTGTTTTATAAGAGCTGTGATTTTTTATTTTCAATTGTTTTTACACTGGTAGGTATTGATTGTACTGTTCCATGTATAGAGAAAACTTTGAAGCATTTCTTGTAGGGCAGGTCTAGTGCTGACAAATTCCCTTAATATTTGCATGTCTGGGAGAAACTTTATTTCTCTTTCATTTATGAAACTTAGTTTTGCAGGATACACACTTCTTGGCTGACAGTTATTCTGCTTAAGAATACTAAAGATAGGACCTCATTTCCTTCTGGCTTCTAAGGTTTCCTCTGAGAAGACTGTCGTTAGTCTGATGGGTTTTCCTTTGTAAGTCACTTGATGCTTTCATCTTTCAGCTTGTAGGATTTTCTCCTTCACTTTGATTTTGGCCAATCTGATGAGTATGTGCCTTGGAGATGTCCTGTTTATAATGATTCTTCCAGGAGTTCAATGACCTTCTCCCATTTGGATGTCTAATTCTCTAGCAAAACCAGGGAATTTTTTCTTCATTATTCCCTCAAATAGGTTTTCCATGCTTTTTGCTTTTTCTTCTTCTCCCTCATGGATACCTATAATTATTAAGTTTGGTCATTTTACATAGTTTTATAATTTTCAAAGACTGTGTTCATTCTTCTTTTTTCTTCATTTTTGCATGGGTTTATTAAAAAGCCTTGTCTTCAAGCTCTGAAATTCCTTCTTGTGCTTGGTGTAGTCTGTTGCTAAAAACTTTCCACTGTATTTTGTACTTCTCTAAATGATTCTTTTATTTCCAGATGTTCTGTTATTTTATTAAAACTATATCTCTTTACTGAATTTTTATTTATTTATTTTTTTTATAATTTTTTTTTATTTCAGCATATTATGGGGGTACAAATAT
>VBSM01002937.1:19115667-19132249 GCA_008086735.1 Cheirogaleus medius | reverse complement strand
TGACCCCCGTCCAATGTATGGTCGTTTGTTTGCTTCTTTCTTCTAATATCTTCTCTTTACTGAATTTTTAATTCACATCCTGGAGTTTATTGTTTTCTTTATATTGGTTTTCAACTTTCTCATCAAGCCCATTGAGCTTATTAGTGATTTATATTTTGAATTATCTCTCCAACATCTCAAAAATTTATTTTTATTTTTTATTTTTTTTATTTATTTTTTTTTGCTTTTATTTCATCATATAATGGGGGTACAGATATTGTTAGGGTTACATACATTGCCCCTACCACCCCTCCCCCCCCACATGTCAGAGCTTCAAGCGAGTCCAATCCCCAGGTGGCCCAGGCAAGGCACATATTATGTAACTCTACACTTCCTCCCCCCTCCCGCCTGCCCTCCATCCAACAAAAGATTTTTTTTTTTTTTTACATTATGGAAAAAAAAAATTTATTTTTAGTTGGAGTCCATTGCTGAAGAGCTAGTGTGATCCTTTGGGAGTGTTGAAATAACCTGTTTTTTCATATTGCCAGAGTTCTTATTCTGGCTCAAAACAGATAGCTTTGTGGGTCGCTTGTTCTCCTATTTCTCAGTGTAGGTATGTTGCCTTTTGGCTTGTGCAGTAGGTACCCACTGTGGTGTTGCTGGCAATTTTGGTTGGTTGGACCTTAGATGCATGGGAGAGTGTTCAGGTACCAGCAGGACTACGTTAGGTAATCCCAAGTTCCCAGGCCCCTGGATGGCATGTTTGAGTCCTGGGTGAACGAGAGTGAGACTCAGCTGGCAAACTTGCTCTTAAGCCTCCCTGGCTTCTGGTGCTTACTATGATAGTGAGGGGTAGGATGCTCTCCTGTTCCAGAAGAATGTTCGAGCAGATGGGCAGATGCACTGTGAGCCTGAGATGGGAGGGGTAGGCCCCTCTTGACTAGATTAGCAGAGGTGGGCAGCTGTGGGACACACAAGCTGCTCTCACCTCACTCTCTTGGCAATGGCAGCAGTCTCAGAGGGGCAAAGGTGCCCAGATTCCCAGCTCCCACCCTGGCCCAGATGCAGCAGAGGAAGTGAAGGCAGGTTAAACCACTGTGCTTAGGACTGCCAGACTGGATGTGGGCTGTGGCTGAAATGCTCCAGTAGTAGTAGGTTTGGAGGTTTGGTTGTACCAGGGACTTGTCTCCAGGTAGGGCAGGCTCCTAGCAGAAGAGATGAGCAGTTTGCAGCTCAGGGAGAGGACTGCTAGCCCTGCCCTTCCTCAGAGGAGGCAGTAGCTCTTATCCTTGGGGCACACAAAATCACTTACTCTTTCTTTTTATCAGAAAGGGAGTGAGCCCCCCACTCTGGGGAAGCCTGGTTATGAGAGGTGCTGTCATAGGCAGGGCAGCCATTCCCAGATGCCCTGGCTTAATGGTGCCCTATGGGACACTTACCAGTCTCAAGTTGAAACAGCCAGCCTCGGTGTGATAGGCACTCTGTTAAAGGTGGGGCAGCCACTCCTAGGTGCCCTGCCTTAATCATGCCCCATGGAACACTGCCAGTCCTGAGTGGAAAAAGCCTTTCAGCCATAGTTGCCTCTGTGGCAGCATGTGGGGGAGGGGGAAGGAGAAGGCCTCATATGATGGGGAGTGTCCCCTCTGGGAGGGCTGCTGACAACTCTGGATTATGAGCCATGGGGTCTTTGATGCAGGATTCATGTTCCACCTTCCTGTATCCTACAAAGCATTCACTGGTCTCCTCAGGGCAGCCTGTTCCATGGGTCAGAACTCCTGGTAATACTCCTACTCTTCTGTATCTCACTCTTCCTTTCTGCTTGTCACAGTCCAAGTGGGTGCTGGGGAATTTTCCTATGGGATCCAGTGACAGGGGAACTGAGGGTCTGTGATTTCCCCTGGTTGATAGAGGTGCCCGATGTGTGCACAGGCAATATGGCACCCACTGTCTGAGCTTGCATCTGTGGAGGGGAAGTGACCCTATATGGGCCTGCAGCCTGCCGCTTTGTTCCCAAGAAACTCTCAGTTCATCAATGGCAGCAGCACCTGGATTCATAAAGGGAGAAGTGTTCTATGACAGATCTGGAACTTGCATACTGCCACAGGTGTGTGTGTGGGGGGAAATTATTCATTCCCACCTACCCTTTCTGCCAGGTTCTGAATCCCTTGGGGGTTAATCTCCACCAAAATTGTGCTCCTCCTTGCTCTGCTCCAACACTTCTTTCCATGGGATCTCCAGCAAGGGCAGGTTCTGGCTCCTTTCCCTCAGTATTCCACCTGGGCTATGCTTTCTCACCTGAACGTTCTTCCTCTATTTGGGATGATCGGGTGACTGAGTCTATTGTTAGCCATTTTGACTCCTCCCTAATTTTTTTTTTCTTTATTTTTGTCTGACCGGGTTAATTGAAAAGTCTTGTCTTCAAGCTCTGAAAGTCTTTCTTTTGCTTAGTCTAGTCTATTGTTAAAACTTCCCACTGTGTTTTGTGATCCCCTAAATGAATGTTTCATTTCCAGAAGTTCTGTGTTTTTTAAAATATGTATCTTTTTAGTGAATTTTTCATTAATGTCCTGAATTATTTTTTGGTTTCTTTGTGTTGGTTTTGAACTTTATCTTGGTTCTCATTGGGATTACTTGCAACCCATATTTTGAATTCTATCTGTCATTTCAAAAGTTTCATTTTGGTTGGAATACATTGCTGGAGAACTAGTGTGGTCCTTTGGGGCTGCTGAAATAACTTGTGTTTTCATACTGCCAGAGTTCTTATGCTGGTTCCTTCTCATCTGGAGAAACTGTCCCTTCTTGTATTTGAATTTACTTTCATTTGGATGGGACTTTTAAATTTTTTTGTTTTTATTTTTTCCCCCTTGAGAGTGTGAGTATATCATATGTTGGCTTTGGTTATTTGGCTTCAATTTTGGGTGATTTCAGTGGGCCAGGCCTCTGTATGAATTCTTTAGTTATATGTAGCATTTGTGCAGTGGCTTTCTCAGATGCTGATTGTAGTAGAGATGTAGTGGGTATATGAGTATGGTCACGACCTTCTTCAATACTGGGATAACAGATGTGTCCAGAAGCTTAGTTCATTCTTGAACACTGTGCACTTCTGGAAGCAGGTAATAAATTGGCTTGTACATTTCAACCTCTATGGCAAGTAGGTGGCACTTACGGGTAAGAGGCAGCTGCGCAGAAGTGGATGGGTAGGTGTTTGAACTTTATTTACTGTGAGTTCTTCTCTATTATCTCAGATGATGGACTAGACTGTGGTAGGAAAGTGATCCGCTTCCCTATCACATCCCTGTCCCAAGGGTTGTGACTCTCAGTTGAATCAAACCCTGTCATCTATCTCCAGGCCACACTTTTGCTGAGATCTACAGAAAATGTCTTTCCAACAGCTCTCTACCTAAGTGGTTTTGGAGCAGAACCTACTCCCTCAGCTGAAAACCCATAGCTTTGCAGCTCACCCATTCTCCTCTGCAGGGAACACTGCTGCTCCATGTAGAGAGGGAGAAGTGTGCTGCCCTTTGGCTTGTGTAGGTGAATAGCCACTATGTGTTGCTGGCAACGTGGGTCAACTGGACCTCAGCCCCCTGGGAGAGTGTTCAGGTGCCAGCAGTCATGGACTGGGTTAGGTAATCCCCGGTTCCCAGGTCCCTGGCTGGCATGCTTGAGTCTTAGGGGCACCAGACCAAGACCAGACTGGTGAACTTGTCCTCTAGCCTCCCTGAGTACAGGTGCTGGCTGTGACAGGGAAGGGCAGGGTGATCTTCTGGTCTGGAGGAATGTTCAGGCAAGGGAAGGGCAGAGGCACTGTGAGCCTGTCTGTGCAGGGCAAGCTGTTCTCAGCGAGATTAGCAGAGGAGGTAGCTGTGGGGCACATAAGCTGCTGACCCCTCTCTCCCTGAGCAGTGACTGTGCTCTATGTTTTTCCAGGGCACAAAAGCACCCAGATTCCCAGCTCCCTCCCTGCCCCAGCTGTAGCAGACATGGCTGAGGAAGTTCAAACTGCTACTTGCTGGGCTCCTAGAATGGCGACAGGCTGCCGCTGTAATGCTCAGGTGGAGGGGGGACAGGTGTGCCACACACTTGCCTCCAGGGAGCGTAGGTTCCTCTCAGTAGAGGCATGCTGCTGCGGGTGCAGATTGCTTACCCTGTCTTCCCTCAGCAGCAGCTACATTTTCTCTCTTTGAGGTGCACAAGAGTGTCCACTCCTCCCACCTGCTCCTTTGGTGGCCCTGTAACTCTGCCTATAGCAGTATAGGTGGTGGCCCCAGAGCAGGATAGAGACCTCTGGGGGCTATGCTTTCTGAATGGCTCAGGGATCAAGAGGCTGTGGGACTCTGATGCTGCTCAGGACTCAAGTCTGTGGGGCTTCACCCAAATTCCAGCAATGCTTCTGTGTACTCTCTGGATAGCTCCTTGCCTCCGTCTGGGGGCCTGTGGGGGCATGCGGATTCTCCCCTAGTTAGGATGTTTTTACATTAAAAAAAATTTTCAACATATTAAGGGAGTACAATTTTTTTGTTACATGAATGCCATAATATAATGCTTAAGTCAGGGCTTTTAGCATGCCCATCACCATAATAGTGTTCATTGTACCTGATAGGTGAGTTTTTACCCCTCACCCCCAACCCACCCTCCCCCCTTCTTGGTTTCCAATGTCCTTTACATTTCTATGTGCCTGTGTGTGCCCATTGTTTAGCTCCAAATTATTAGTGAGAACATGTGGTGTTTGTTTTTCCATTCCTGAGTTACTTCGCTTAGGATAATGGCCTCCATTCAATTCAAGTTGCTGCAAAAGACATTCTTTCACTCCTTTTTATGGGTGAGTAGTACTCCATGTTGTGTGTGTGCGTGTGTGTGTGTGTGTGTATACACACATTTTATTTATCCATTCATGAATTGATGGGCACTTAGGTTGGTTCTACATCTTTGCAATTGTGAGTTGTGCTGCTTTTTAATAATGGTAATTCTGACAGGATTAAGGTGATATCTCATTGTGGTTTTAATTTGTGTTTCTCTAATGATTAGTGATGTTGAGCACTTTTTTCAGGTTTATTGGCCATTTGTCTATCTTCATTTGAAAAACTTCTATTTATGTCTTTGCCCACTTTTTAATGGGGTTGTTTGCTTTTTCTTGCTAATTTGTTTGAGTTCTTTGTAGATCCTGGATATTAGCCCTTTATTGGATGTATAGTTTGTGAATATTTTTATCCATTCTGTAGGTTGTCTGTTTACTGTGCTGATTATTTCCTTTGTTGTGCAGAAGATTTTTAATTTAATTAAATACCATTTATTTATTTTTGTTACTACTTTGTTTGCCTTTGGGTCTTAGTCATAAATTATTTGCTTAGGTTAATGTCTAGAAGAATTGTTCCTATGTTTTCTTCTAGAATTTTTATGGTTTCATGCCTTACATGTAAGTCTTTTATCCATCTTGAATTAATTTTTATATGGTGAGAGATAGGAGTCCTGTTTTATTCTTCTGCATGTGGCTATCCAGTTTTCCCAGCACCATTTATTGAATAGGGGGCTTCCTTTCCCCAGTGTACGTTGTTGTCTGCTTTTGTTCTAGGTTGTAGTTATGTTACCTGGAAATAGTTTGATCCTTTGAAGTCTTGCTGTTGAGATTTGTAAGACAGGACTACAAAAGTTATCAATCTAGGGCTAATTATTCACCATCACTTAAGTAAGAGGATCTCATGTACTTGACCCAATGCCCCTTTAATCGTCTGGGTTTTTAGTCTGGTTTCTTGCATTGTCTTAGCACCAGGTACTCTTACCTCTAATCATTTCAAATGGGTTTTTTTCCCAGCCTTGGTTAGTTTCCTCATATGCATGTGCTTATCAGTATTCAGTTCACTACTCAAGGGGAAACTACTACTGATCTCCAGAATTCTCTCTCTGTGAAGCTCTTTCCTTCCTGGTACTCCATTCTACCAACTTGTACTGCCAAACTCTCCTCTCCTTCTCCTCAACTTGGGGAGTTCAGTGGGCTCCACATGGGTCCCCCCCTCTCAGCCCTTGCACCATGGCCTGAAACCTTTCTCAAGGAACTAAGCAGGGGCAGTCATAGTGCCCACTTCATTTGTTTCCTATCTCTCAGGGGGCACTCTCCTTCATTGTCAGATATGCAGTGTCTTGCAAACTGTTGTTTTATATATTTGGTCCATTTTTTGTTATTGCAGGTGGGAGGTTAAATATGGACCCTTTTCCATCTTGGATGGAAGTAGAAGTCTTCATATTAATAGCTTCATTTTTGTGAGTAGAATTATTTTACATTTGAGATGGGAGAGGAATGGAATTCTGGAAGTCATACTCCCTGCCCTAAAGGAGCTTACTGTCCTTCAGCATTTCTCAGCATCAGAAATGTATTTGGCTTCTCCTTTACTAGCATGCTCTTTGGCGTCCAGGTTGGATCCTTGATCTGCCTTTATGTAATGCTGTAGCTTTCTGGGAATGACATAGCAACAGGGCATTTCATTATAAAATAAACTCCAGAAAGATTTTTAGAAAAATCATTCAGAACTATCTCTTTCTATCTGGACTACATAGGCCTATAGCATGGACGAAAGGCAACATTATTTTATGTGTGTACTTGCACTCCCTAGTCTTTGTCCTCTGCTCAATAATAGCTCATTTGATGATGATAATATTAAAAAACAGAGATATATATTCATTTATCCACTAGATAAATGTTTATTGAGAACCCACTATGTGGCAGGTACTAGCTGGCACTTTGACTCAGGTTGAATATATATGCTTTTCTCTAGCATTATTGCTTATATACCTTATTACTTTTTGCTGGGTTATAGAATTATGTATATGAATGTCAATCTCCTTATCTGATTTTTAAGCTTATTTCATTCAAAGATCCTGCCTTATTTTACATCTGTGTATCCCACATAGCACTTAGCACCATTCCTGGAATCTAGAAAGGTTTCAATAAATGGTTGCAATTTGGAATGAACTTTTAAATACACATGTATATTTGTGTTTTTTAATACATAGATATACACCCGACTTGTCTGTGCATTCCTTCCTTTCTGCCTTGCCCCGTTCACACAGGAAACAATTTTAAGGAGACAGTGCAGTTCTTTGTAAAAGTCATTCCTTCTAAGCAGTAGCAGTTTTTGCTCTGCAAGTTTAATCAAATCAAGGCAAGAGTCCCCCAAGAGGTCCTGGTTATTGAATTTAAAAAGAAGAGGGTTTTATTTCTTACCAATATGAATCTTTATGCAAGGAATGTGCTTGGGAATGACGATATTAATCATTTAATAGGACATAACCATTTCTGTGGATGCACATTACAGCTTTAGGTTGAAAGGCAGCAAGGGGATTCCAGACATATATAAGTATTACCTGTTTTCCCCAATACCTTTCAGCTCAGACTAAATGAGAAGAAATGAGGGCTTTTAAAGAAAAGTTTTCAGCAGAGGTTCTTTTCAGTTTTATTTAGGCTCTATTGACTTATCAATTTAGTTATTTTATACATTTTACCAGGGCTAGGGATTGGCTTTTTGTCTCCATCTTTATCTTCTCCATATACTACTCTGCACATGTTCAGGGCTTTATCAATGGCTCTTTTTTTGTCCTAACCTCTCAGGTTCACAGGGAGGGCTGATCAGTCTTAAGGTTAAAAGACTTTGAGGAATACCAGGATGATGGGCTTATTGCTTGAAATTAATTTTAAATTTATGGAGTTACCTGTGCACATCAAAACTTCCCTCAAAACATGAGGCTGGCATTACTCTTATCCCCAAAATATTACAAGGAGAAAAACCATACGCCAATATTTCCCATGCACATAAATGTAAAACTCCTTGATAAAACATTAACAAATTGAACCGAGTAATTTATAAAATAAATCCAGTATTTAAAAGGATTTAATGTAATCCCAATCATAATCATAGCAGGCTACTGTTGAGAAAATTGACAAGCTGATTCTAAAATTTACATAAAAATTATGAAGCACTAAGACTAGTCAAAATGGTTTTGAAAAAGAAAATGTTATACTAACACTACTTGATTTCACAATTTATTATAAAGCTATGAAGATAGTTTGGTATTGGTGTAAATATGAACTTTTAGAAAATTGGAACATAATAAAGATTCCAGATATAGACCCACATGTGTATGGTCAATTGAATTTTGTTAACAAAAAGTCAATATAATTTAATGGAATAATAATCTTTTGCTTTTGTTTTTTGTTTTAATGGTGCTGGAACAACCAGATATTTATATGGGGGCAGGGGGAAATGAGCCTCAACCCTATCCATAAACAAAAAATTAATGCAAAATGTTTATCCTATAAGAAAACATAGGAGAAAATCATCATGAGAGGCCAGCAAGTTTTCATCTGTAGCCTCCTTATGGCAGGCAGAATAACAGCCCTCTAAAGATGTTCATATCCTAATCCCATCAGTCTGTACGTTAGGTTATATGGCAAAAAAGAATTAAGGGAGAAGATGGAATTAAGTTTGCTAATCAGCTAACCTTAAAGTAGGCAAGTTATTCTGGATTATTTGAGTGGGTCAAATATAAAATCAAGGGTCTTTAAAAGTGGAAGAGGGAGGCGAAGAGAGAACCAGAGAGATGGCAGTGTGAGAAGGACATGACCTGAGGTTGCTGATTTTGAAGACAGAAAAGGAGGCCATAAGCAGAAGAATGCAGGTGCTTGCTAGAAGCTGAAAAAAGCAAAGACTTGCATTCTCCCTTAGAGCCTCCAGAAGTAAATACACCCTGCTGATACACTGACCTTTGTCTGATGAGATCCATTTTTGGACTTCTGGTCTACAAAGCTGTAAAATTATAAATTTGCATTGCTATACGCTACTAAATTTTCGGCAATCTGTCATAGCAACAATAGAAAATTAATATACTCCTGCTTAGAATAAAATGTCAGGCAGATTCTTATACAAACCTGGTCATGTTCTGCACCATAGGACTCCTAATCCCAATTTAGCCATGGCTAATTGACACACTGAGAACATCTCAAGTAAAAGCAACCCATGTATAGTTTGGCCAGTGGCCCATCAGATGTTGATTAAATTGAGTTAAGAGTTTTTTTTTTTTTTTTTCCTTGAGCCTTTGAACTTTGAGATATGAGAGAGTTAGAATTAAGTAGAAGAAAGAAATAGACTCAGAGGGCATCAGCTATGGAGAGAGTAGCTGAGTTATACCGATGGCAGGGGTGGGGACATAGGGGTTGTTGTGAATGGATGCCTACTTCTGAGTGGTCAGTTAGTGGCCTATTTGCCCAGTCACCAGAATTCTGCAGTATCACACAGCTTTTCTAGGCTCAGTGACACCCAGGCATAGGGGAGAGATCACTGCTATCCTTACATCCAGATGTAATGAATTTCCTCCAGTTGTGAAATTCCCTTTGCTACTAGGGCTAACCTGAGTGAAAATAATCATTTTTTGTGAACAATAGAGCTTAAATAATGTTAGTGCCAGAATTTTAAAGGCTCTGAATGGTCAGTGCTTCCCCATGAAATGTGTAGAATCCTCATGCTTTGTATTTATTTTTTAATTTTAGTTAAAGAATGGCCTAAGCAGCTGTAATAGGAGCCACAAATAGAGAAGTTCAATTAAGTGACAGGTTCATGTATTCCTCATTTAACAGTCCAAAGTTAGGCAGCCAGCCATGGGAGGTCAGTCCTACAAGATCTTGCAGGAACCTCCGTTCCTGCTACCTTGCTGCTTTGCCATCCCTTGGGGGTGTTTTCTGTCTCCACATGCTTGGGTCTGGCTTACCAGCACCACAACTGCTTTCTAGGCCAAAGAAAGAGGGCAAGAGAAAAAGCAGATTATAAGTATTTATTTCTAAGGAAGTTGTACATATCACTTGTGCTTCTATTCCATTGGTGACAATCTAGTCAATGGCTGCATCCCTAAGGTTGGCTGAGAAATGCATTCTTTGGTTTGGTAGTGATGTGACCTCAAATATCAGGGAGGGGAGAATCCTATTCTTGAAAGGAAGAGGAAAGAATATTGGGAAACAATCATTAGTTTCCTCTGTGGTTTCTAATAATCATTTGAAAATATTACTGTTTAATACAATATGCTAGGTCCCTGTCATGCCAGGAAAAAAAAATTGTTAAGACCTTGACAGTATCCTTACTCTCCATTGGCTTATATCCTAGTGGAGTGGGCTGACAAATTATAATTCACTGTGAGTATATGATATTGCTGTAACAGGGAAAGTACCGGGTACTATGGGAGTATGCAGAAGAGATGCTCAACCCAGGCTTATGCCACTGAGAAGAATTTCCTGTTCTAGCTCTTCCTGAAAGTTGAGTAGGAAGCTGAGTAAAAGATATTTGGGAAAGATTTTTAGGGTAAATAAAAGTATATGCGTAAGTTCTGCGGTGAGAGAGAGCATACTGAAGTAAAGAGACCGAAAAAAGTCAATGACTCTCTAATATCACTCTAGCACATTCTAAGTGAATCATTCATTGTTTTCAATAAAACATTTTTAGTGCCTATTATGTACTAAGTGCCACTCTGGGCACTGGCAAACTGAATGACCATTAGAAGACCTTGTTTTTAAACCAAGAAGTGCCGTTCTGTCACTGTGTGAATTTGGGTAATTTACCTCTCCAGCTTTCTTTTCTTTTCTTTTCTTTTTTCCTTTTCATTAATTAAATAAGATTAGATTATCTAATTTTTCTCCCAGGTAAAATACCCAATAACAAATAATTTCACAGCTATCTCATTCTGACCACACTCTCAACACTTACTGAACTGCTAGCAGATTAGATGTATTATACAAATGCAAAATCTTATAGTCCATATAATCATGAAGGGTTACCCTGATATAAGGTCAGATTATGTAAGATTACATTATATGCAATAATAAGATTAGCAAACACTGATAGAGAACAGGCTCTGTTCTAAATATTTTGCATGTTAATCTATTGAATCCTTATAAGAATTCTATGTGGCAGTAACAATTATAATCTTCATTTTTCAGGTAGAACTGACTTTCCCAGGGTCAGGAAGATAGTGAAGGTAGTATTTGAACCCAGACAATTTGGTCTGAGTTTTTGCTCCTAGCCTCTATACAAAACTCTGACATACACAGCATTTTAGTATTGTACAACAGGGTCATTTAGTCTCTGAGAATTGAATAGCCCTCTTTTTTCTTCTTTCATATTGAGTCCTTATAATATCTAGTACTCGCTAGACGGTCATATATTACTGTATATAGTGAATGTCTTGTAAATGGGTGATAATAATTAGGAATTATATTGATTACAATAATATTTAAAATTTGATTATGTTTTTGGGGTGATGAAAATGTTCTTAAGTTGTTAGTGGTGATAGTTGCATAATTCTGTTCATGTAATAAAAACCATTGATTTGTAACTATAGGTGAGTGCACTGTATGATATGTGAATTGTATCTCATTAAAGTTGTTAAATAAAAGACAAATATGAAATTCTATGACTCATGAATAAATAATATTTCATTTTTAAAAAATCATGCTTTTCTTTGAACCATGTGCAACCCAGTCTGTAGGAAATATGGTTCAGGAAGTCAGTTGTCATAGTCGGTTCAAGCTGCTATAACAAGTCACCATAGATGGGGTGGCTTAAACAACAAATATTCTTTCTTACAGTTCTATAAACCGGGAAATCCTACATAAAGGTATGGGCAGATCTGGTGTCTGGTGAGGGCTTGCTTCCTGGTTTGTAGATGGCCATCTTCTCGTGGTTTCCTCACATGATAGAGAACTAGCTAGCTTTCTGGCCTCTCCCAATAAGGATACTGCTGTGGTCTGGATGATGGTGTCCCCTCCAAAATTCCTGTTGAAACTTAATCCCCAATGTAACAGTATTAAGAGGCGTGGCCTTTGGGGGGTGCCCTCATGAATGAGATTAGCCCATTACATTACAAAAGGGCTCAAGGTTGGAGGGAGTGCTCTCTTGCCCTTCCGCCTTCTGCCAGGTGAGGACACAGCAGCAAAACACCATCGTGGAAGCAGAGAGCCACCCTCACCAGACACCAGTGCTGGTGCCTTGATCTTGGACCTACAGTCTCCAGAACTGTAAGAAATAAATTTCTGTCCTTTATAGATCACCCAGTCTGAGGTATTTTTTTATACCAGCAAAAATGGACTAAGACAAGTACTAATCCCATTCATGAGGGCTCACCTGTCAAGATTTAATTACCTCCCATTGGCCTTACCTCCACATACCATCACATTGGGGTTAGGGTTTCAACATGTGAATTTGAGGGGGGCACAAACATTCAGTCTATGGTATTAGTCTTATTGCTGCAATCCATGGTGAGCCATGCATGAATGGATTATCTCCACAGTTCCACTTCCATTTATTGTCACCACTGCTAGCGAGCAATCCCTCCCCAGTCCATAACTGGGAGGTGGGAGGTGTGGATGCTTTTTCTCTCCTTTCCCTGGATGGGCTCTTCTTAGCCGTGGAGACCTTTATGCCTCCAACTGAGCTGTGAATATCCTCCCTTCACCTGTTCCCCCTAGTTCTAGTGCTGCGTGCTGGGTGTGAAGGAAGTGAGTAGGGATGAGGAGCTGGGTCTGGTCCTGGATGACATGCTTGAAGAATGTTCTAGATCACACCTGGAGGAGAATGGGGAGTCTGGAAAGAGGTTTCCCAAAGCAAGTTGAAAAGTAAAGGACGAACAAGTTATTTAGGAAATCAAGAAAGCAGCGGTCAAGACTGTGTTATTCTCCTCTTTGATGTAATAAAGTCATCCGTTAGATATGAGAAAATCATTTCAGAAGCCTGGATTAAGGCAATTGAAAGCATTGACTCAGTGTCTGAACACAAGATTTTTGGCCTGGCGATGCTTCTCATCATCTATAGCACCAACACTCAAAGAAGTACACTGAGAGTGTGCTAAGAAATAAGATTCGACCAGGCTGCTTTCAGGAACAGTTGCTACAGGGTACATTCTATATTCATTACTTGGTTCTTAAAGACATTTGTCTGTCTATTCTCTCGCTGGCTCAGAACTTGTTTCACTCCTTAGACCAGAGTATAATGTCATTTGGCAGTCTTCTATACAAATATGCATTTAAGTTTTTTGACACTTAACTGCCAGCAGGAAGTCGTTGGTGCCCTCGTGACCCATATCTGCAGCGGTAATGAAGCTGGAGTTGACACTGCATTGGATGCCCTTCTAGAATTGATATCACTGAACCCATCTGCTATGAGGCTGAATGCTGTCTTTGTGAAGGGTATTTTAGATTACCTGGATAATATGTCCCCTCAGCAAATACGAAAACTCTTCTATATTCTCGGCACACTGGCATTTAGCAAACAGCATGAAGCCAGCAGCCACATCCAGGATGACATGCACCTGGTGGCACAAAAGCGGCTCTCCAGCACCATGTTCAAGTACAAACTCATTGGGATCATTGGCGCTGTCACCAAGGCTGGCATCATGGCCATGGACAGGTAACATGGAGATTCTGGCGTTCGTGGCTCAAGATCCATTAATCAAATTTCCACCTTACAAAATAAAGTGTTACATTGTGTATATCGTTTTAAAAGTAGACATTAAAATTATAAAAGTGAAAAAAAAAAAGGTTTTGACACCTGAATAAGTTGGGATGAATAGCCTAGGTAAGTCCGAATAACTGTCTTCTAGTATTTGAAGCGTTGTTTTCTGGAAAAGAAATTAGACTCAGGTAGCTCCAGAGGACAAGTCTATAAGCCTTAAATGAAAGTTACATGGGGGGAGATTTCTGAAGACCAGCAATATGCCTTTGGATATACAATCAAAATATAAAATGAGAGAAAGAATAAAACAACATGATGGGGCCCATCCCAAATTTCCACCTTTTAAGCCAAAACCAGCTTAAAATACTACTTTCAAAAGCTTACCCTTTGCCCTGCAACTTAAAGACAGTTCTACATGACATGGACAAACCAGAGATGAGGCATGCTGACAAAAAATGCCCTGGGTCGAATTCTGCAAAGTGCAAATTTGGGAGCCTGAATTGTTTTTGTATGTCTAATTCCAGGTGCCTTTAAAATTAACATCCCCTACCCTGGCCAAGTCAGTGTAAGGTCTCAGAACCTTGTATACAAGAGCAACCCGGCTCAAAGCAGCTGATGCTTCTAAGAAACTCCCCAAGAAGGAACATGAAATGTTACAGCTTCGGTCTCTTCGAAGCTGACATCAGCCGCTCACAGAAAAGAAATGCCAAACCCTATAAATATGGCTACATCTAGTGCAAGTTCCTTTTTGTCAAATATTTTCTTAAATAATATTTTCTAGAAGGAGAACATGAACAGACATTTGCAAGAAGAAGGGAACATGTAACCCCCAAATGCTATAAGTGGAAGTAAATTTGGACTAGGAGTGGAATGTGTATTTGAGGTTTTATTTTATACCAGGTTGCAATTACGCATCGTGTGGCCTCGGGCCACGTAGATTTCTTAATAAAATGAGCTGTAATTAAATCCTGTTTTCAAACATATGTCCTTGGACCACATAGAATCACCCAGGGTACTTATAAAATGGCAAAACGTGGGCCCCACCCAAGACCCACTGAATCAGGATTCTGGGAGGTAGAACCCAGGAATCTACATTTTCAGTCAATAGCCCAGGAAATTCTGATGCACGCCAAAGTTCGAGGACTACTGGATGAGGGAGTTCCTAATATCCCTTTCACCTGAGCATGTTCTCATGCAATGATTTCTCACCCCCGTGGAGGACGGGGAGTATCTTTCAGTGGAAGTCTGGCCTCGCATTTGACCCTTTGGAAAGAGGCCTACGGTGACCAGTGGTTGGTTTGCAATGCACGGAGGGGCTTCCCAGGAGGCAGAACTTTCAGTTTTAAAACCAGGCCAGCCCGGCTAGACTGAAGCAAATTGGTCACCCTACAGGACCCAGCTCGAGTGGTTATTTATTCCACTGCAGAGACCTAACAGTGCCCACAGATGCCAGCAACAACTCTGTGCAAGCCACACACTCACAACTGCGAATTATTTCCCTGGCAGTCTGCTTAGCAAAAAGTCAAGCAGCCATTATGCCTGCACCCCGCCCAGCCCCCCGGCGTGAGGATCAGCCCGGAAACCACGGTGCCTACCCATTTGCTCCCAGCAAAGATGGAGGGGGGATCTTCCATCTCAGGGAGTTGCCAGGGAGGCTTTAACCAGCCGTTCCCAGCCATCTGCACAGCCCGTAAGCTCAGCAAACGTGAGTCATCGCTGCCGCATCAGCGCAAACCACCCAGGAGGAGTTCGACCTCCGCCTATTTCTAGAGAGGCATTTAACGAAGACTGACCTAATTCAAGCAAAAATAGGTCTTGATTAGTGTGTGACTAACCTGCTTATTTTTCTAATTAAAAAAGAGCCTTTTTTTCCATGCTTACTGGCTAGATTGTGATGCTTGGTAATGGTAAAGTGCCATTTACCATTCTTTTTCTCCTTGTTTCCTCCCTTCCACACTTCTTTTCTCCCCCCCACCCCACCATCTCTCTGTCTCTTTTTCTCTCTCTCAAATTTATGCTGGTGACCAATTACAATGCCTGAGAACCTCTGGAAGTTCCTCGGTCTTGCAGAGCAGCTGCTGTTCAGAGTTCGTCATTGCCCAGATCTGAGCACCAGCTGCTTCTGCTCCACAGAGATCAGCTCAGTGTGCAAAGATCCCCGCTTGTCCCCTCAGTCTGGAGCCAAGTGGCTCCAAGCCCAGGGCTTGGACGTCTGTTAGCTCCCCTCCTCCCCCTCAGTGGGGCCATGCCCACTCCCCCCACTCATGCCCACACAGGACGGCTTATCTTAAACGGATTCTAAGAATCAAGCAAGGATTTAAAACTTCGCTTGAGACTGTTCACCTTTACAGTCTGTCTACGAAGACCCTCCCCTCTTGTGATGACACGCCCCACAGTCAACAAAGCAAAAGAAAAGGGATGAAAGAAAAGACAGAGACAGCTTCTGAAGACCTTCAAAATAAGAAAGAAAGGCGATCTGACAGGTCCAGGATAGCAATACAGCAAGGAAATAGAGTCCAAGGTGAAGCAACTGAATACTACAGGTCGAGACTTCAAGTAGAATCGGTTAACCAAGTTTACCTCAGCAACGAGTTTACTTCTCCTGAGACAAATATTTGAGGTGAATTTCACTTGATGTTTAAGATGTGCTTCTGGAAATTGCTTATGAATCAATTTATTATAGACACAATCTGATTTTTAAACACATAAAGGGACCACTATTTTGTTTTATGTATTTCAGCATATTACGGGGGTACAAATGTTTAGGTGAGATATATTGCCTTTGCCCCACCCGAGTCAGAGCTTCAAGCATGTCCATCCCCCAGATAGTGCGTACTGCACCCATTAGGTGTGAATATACCCATCCCCACCTCTCCCCTCCCACCTGCCTGACACCTGATGAGTGTCACTACTATCTGTGCACATAAGTGTTGGTCAGTTAATACCAATTTGATGGTGAGTACATGTGGTGCTTGTTTTTCCATTCTGTGATACTTCACTTAGAATGGACTCCAGCTCTATCCAGGATAATGCAAGAGGTGCTAGATCACCATTGTTTTTTGCACCTGAGTAGAATTCCATGGTGTACATATACCACATTTTATTAATCCACTCATGTA
>VBSM01002937.1:19079242-19115567 GCA_008086735.1 Cheirogaleus medius | reverse complement strand
TAGTGCAGATGTCTTTTTTATAGAATGTCTTTTGTTCCTTTGAGTAGATGCCCAATGATGGGATTGCTGGATCAAATGGCAGTTCTACTTGTAGCTCTTTGAGGTATCTCCATATTGCTTTTGATAAAGGCCATTCTCACTGGAGTTAAGTGATATCTCATTGTGGTTTTGATTTGCATTTCCCTGATGATTAAAGATGCTGAGCATTTTTTCATATGTTTGTTGGCCATTAGTCTATCTTCTTTTGAAAAGTTTCTGTTCATGTCCTTTGCCCACTTTTTGATAGGGGTGTTTAATTTTTTCTTGCTGATTTTCCTGAGTTCTATATAGATTCTAGTTATCAGCCCTCTATCAGATGTGCAGCATGTGAATATTTTCTCCCATTCTGTAGGTTGTCTGTTCACTCTCGTGATAGTTTCCTTGGCTCTGCAGAAGCTTTTTACTTTGATCAGGTCCCATTTATTTATTTATTGTTGTTGTTGTGATTGCCTTTGGGGTCGTCTTCATAAATTCTTTCCCTAGGCCAATGTCTGTAAGAGTTCTTCCAATATTTTCTTCTAGAATTCTTATAGTTTCGTGTCCTTAAGTCCAGTTCTTTGAGACAATTCATTAGTGGCCCTCAGGATAAAGAGCGGAGGCTCCTGGGGAGTGGCCCCTGCTGGTTCTGCAGCGTGGAGCTCAGGGATGCACTCTGGCTGGACTGTGATTGGCTGGGGAGGGGTGGGGCTTAGGGCGACAAATGAGAACCGTGCTCCGGCTCGGGGGCGCTGACCCTCACCGCCCGCCACCACGGCAGATGTGGTGCACCTTCAAGGTTGATGAGGTGTGCCCGCTGAGGTGTCCCTCGGCCCTTCTCCAGGTTAACCTGTCCCAAGAAGTGCGCCAGTGTTTTATGTTCATGTGCTGAGGAGATAATTAGGCTTCCAGAGGGCCTGCCGTGACCCTCAGCCACTCGCATCACCGTTGCTAGCTGTGTGCACTCTAACGCAGACTCAGGTGGCAGAAGCCCGTGTCTTCGTCTTGGGGAATATTGTTATTTCTTTTATTTCTCTGACTATCCTGACTCTCTGCTTTATCCTTTAGGTAAGCAAACCTGGCTTGGTTGACCGGGCTGATATCTGAGTCCAGTCTCCTCGTGGTTTAATACTTGCCACTTGCCAGTGCAGCGGCGGGGTGAAGGCCACACCCCGCATGTGGCGACACGGCCGCCAGTCCGTCTCCAGCCTCATCCCTTACCCAGCTCTCTCGGCGCTCTGCCCTTGAACTAGAGTGAGCTACTTCCTCCCACGCTTCTACCTGGTACCTTGACCTTCAGCCTTATGGCCCAGCCAATTCCTGTCACTAGGCCTCAGCTCAAATACTGGATCTCCCTGGAAGCCATTTCTGACTCCTCAGGTCGCTCCCACGGGCTTCCATAGTACCCTGAAAGTTTGCCACCCTAGTAAGGATCCCACCATGGTGCGCTGGTTTGTTCTTTTATCTGTACCTTCCATGAGGCTACGGATGACTCGAGGACACTACTATATCTGGCTTGTTTATTATTGAAACCCTAGTGCTTGGTGCCACAATAAGTGATTAATAAATACCATGCCATGAATGAGTGAATGGACTCATACTAAAGCAATGAATGTCTGCACCACACATGTACTCTGTGTGTGTGTGTGTAATCCTTAATCCTAAATAGAACCGTGCAAGGTTTGTTCTGTTATCCTAATTATACAGTTGAGAAAATCAAGGGTTAGAGGCTAAGTAGCATGGCTGGGGTCGCTATTCAATGCATAGCTGGAATTTGTACCCAGGACTACCTAATGCTCTATGTCGGCCTATTTATTGGGCTGTATTTATGTAAGGTGTCCTTCTCTCCTCTGCACCCCTCTCGGCCATCCACACTGTACTCCCATCCATGTCAAGCCATCTGGCCTGGGGACAGAGGGAGCCGTGTTTCCAATGTGCCAGGAGATCAGCCTGGACTCTGTCCTTCATTTCAAGGTCTGAATAGTTTGATCTGACTGTCACGGCTCTTTGAATTCCACTGATGCAAGTAGCGTTGTTTATGCTTAGTTTTTCCCTGATATTTTCTGGGACTGTGGCAGGGATTATAAAGGGGCTCTGAGGTGGAGCTGGGGGAGGTGTACACTCTGAGATTTTTGTGTGCCCTTTTCATGGGAGAGGGCCCACAGCTTCCATTAGATTTTCCAAGCAGTCTTCTGGACACGTTAGCAAAAGAGCCTCCTGAGGTGTGTCTCAATTTTTTTCTTCTTTTCTTTTTTGGATAGTTGCGCTGGGGTAGCTGAGGCCACCTCGAGAGCCTACTATAGCTGTCCAGATTCACAGGAGACCTCCTTGACTTCTGGAAAACCCATTGTAGAGTTTCTCTAAATCTCAAATTCCTTAAAAATGAAATAGACTGGGGCAGACTCAATACCTTCTGGGTTCTTGCTCAAACATTCTGGGTTCTATAATTACCATGTGTTGTAGAATCATTTAAATCAGCAGATGAAGGCCGTAGTTATTATTTTATGTACATACATGGATTTGCATGCAGATGCACAGGACAGGGGTCTGGAAGCAACCCCCTGAGGCATAGGAGTCCTCCTTCCGGATGGACTCACTGTTGGACTGAAGGTTGGCTTCAGTCTCATGTTGTTTTGCCTTGTGATATCCTGAATATTCCCCTGGCAATCTCCTGTAAAGGGTGGCACAATTAATTATGTTCTCAGCTGATGCCTTATGAACTAATCATTCTTTATTGACCACTTAGGAATGGTCTTTAAAAAGAATTATTCTTATTTTTTTTTCTTATTTCTAGTGGAGTAGCAATCAGGCCATTGACCCTGAATTTATGGTTCTCTTACATGTGCCGTTAATTTGTGCATTGATATTTCAAATTGCCTTGAATATTGTTATGTTTATATGCATATAGTATTTTTAATGTTGCCATTAACTTTATTGCTACTTTCACAATTACTATCTCCCACTAATATTTCTCCCATTTTGTTATTAAATGAATATGGAAATTAGAAGTGAAGAATAAGCAAAATTAGGGCTTGTTTCTGAGACAAGAGCAGAGGCATTATTTTAAAATAGTTACACAGTAATGATTTGCTTGCTTTTGAAAGCTAATTTATTCTTTCCTTAGAAACCTGTCTGAGGATCAAATTGTCCTCTGTGTTTCATTAACAGAAGGGGGACACACACCCAGCACACTCTTCCAGTTAGAATGTGGCCCTAACAAGTTCAGTTTCTCAGGTTTGGTGGGTATGGGGAATGTACTTTTATGCTGTGGTGGTGATGATGATGACAACAACAATGGTGTCATGTGACATGTATCAAATGTCTCTATGGGAGAGATACTGGCTGTTCTTTTCATATGCAATGACTTGTTCACTCTGCGTAACCACCGTAGGAAGTAGTTGCTATTATTGTTCCCATTTTAAAGATGAAGAAGGTGAGTCTGAGGTTAAGTGGCTTGCTCAAAGGCACACAGCAAAGGAATGGTGGTACACAGGTTTATTCCAGCATTTGCTGTCATAGCCTCTATTCTTTTTCTTCTCTTTGTTATGGGTATTCCAGAGCCATATACACCCATGACTAGTCTCAACATTTTGTACTTAAATGTTTAAGACACTAAACTCTTGGTCTTTAGTTTGGAAATTTCCCAAGCTCATTTGCAAAGGAATGTGGTATACAAGTAAAGACAAGTTTGTAATATCCCAGAGGTTAGGTTTAGGGACATATGGTGTAAATATTACCAATAGGTGCTCAGATCATAATACAGAAACAAACAAGAGAAATTCAAAGTAGTATCTATTTTTCTGTGTGTTTCCTAGTGCTGTTATCCTGTCAAAGACTGTGGACATGACTTCTAGGAAACCAAAACAGAAATCATCAATCCATATAAATTCCTGACAAACTAACCTGTGCCCAAGAAACCAACTTGTCATGCCATAAACATGTGAAGTTAGGGGTCATCATATTGTGTTTTTCCAACTCCAATTGTGATGGAAGCCAGGGGAAAGAAATTATGGTTGAAAAATAACACAAAATCTGTGTTGGGCAGAATCTTAGAGATTTCCAATCCAGTCTCCAAGAACTAAGACCTCCCTGACAAATGGCCACATACCACATTTTTTGGTGTTTTTTATCATACTGATTTTATCTAATAAAATTATATGTCTTAGGGTTCAAGATGAGATCTTCAATCAAACTACAATATAGGGGACTTATCCTGGAATGCTGGTTTCTATATAATTGATAAAAGAAATGTCCAGATTAACATATTATAATAGACTCAACACCAGGATTAGAAGATGATGTTTCCCTAAGGAAAATCAAACAGTTGTTCTCAGAATGGAGAATCAAACAGACCACTGGGCATGGGGCTGGCTTCTTTCCCTTCATTCAGGAAAGGACTGCAGTTAAATGAAGAAGGATATGGCAAGAGGAAGGATGGATGTTATCCCTGAGAGCCTTGCAGGCAGCTCCTTCCTGGGCTTGGCAGCTAAACAGCTGTCCTATAGTCCCCTCCCTCTTTCAGAGAGGAGGCTGGTTACAGTTCAAGTCATGAAGTCCTGTTCCACAGGCAGATCCATGGCCTACTTTGTGACACTCCTCACCTGCAGATCAGGAAGATATTTTGTCCTGATCAGATAATCTGCTCATCTTTTTTCAGGGAACCAGTTTGTGTGGTGTCCATTGTTTTTTCTTTCCTCCAAGGCAAAGGGCATTTTTACTAAAAGAGAACCTTCCAGGGCCAGGATGTCATTGGAACTTTGAGAGCCTCTGGAATTCCCCCTAACCAGCCGGGCAGACCTCAACCAAGTGCCACTGTGGAGTCTGCTGCAAGCTCACCCGGCCACGCTTCGCTCTCGTGGTCTCCCTTTTCAGTAGGAATGAAGAAACAAGTCGAGTGAGGGGAATCAGGCCGATGAAGTTTTACAACAAGGTTTTATTTATTTATTCTTTTCTTTGACCCCCCTCAAAAAAAAACATTAAAGTTTTTCATCTTTCTTTTAATTTTAATGGTTTTCCTTTTGGATCCAAACGAGCATCTATGTTACAGAATATCCACCTGGTCAACATGCAGTGCTGAACCCTGGCTTTGGGAGAGCTGCGCCCATGCCCCGGGCGGGCCAGCATCGGCTGCCGTTCGAACGCCAGGACTGCAGGGGTGTCAGGCTGGCACACTGCAGTGTCGCATGGGGCTTGGCTAGCACGTGGTTTATAATGGGGGTGGCAGCGTCTAACAGCCTGAGGCAGAGCACCCAATTTCCCTCCAGATCTCATCTTACGTGCTCATCCCCTGAGAACAAATCATGGTGGGAATGGCCTGACTGTGAGGCCCAAAGGACAGAGAATGTGGACCCCACAGTCCACCTCCTTGCAATGTTATCCTTTGAGGTTGGCACCAACCCTGTGGAGTTTGAAACCTATTCCTGACAAAGCTCGCCACCCTGTCCCACTCACAAGCCCTTCTTCCCTCCCATGGCATTTATACCACTAGGATGGTTAATGTAACCTCTCTATTATTGGCACTACTGTATCGAAGAGTTGCTGAAGTCATATAGATTGTCTTTGGGCCGCTTTAAAGCAAGAACCTCCTTTCTCTCCATCTCCCAGTTCTGGAAAAGAATTTCAGGAATCTATTAATCCTCTGAGATCTTCTTCATATCCACTACCCTAGTGAGTTTAATGGAAAGAACTTCTCTGAACCCAGTATGGTGCTAAGGAGTTTACCCATAATCTAAGGTGAAAAAGAGCATCTTGATAAAGGTACATCTCTAAGCCTGGCTTCTTCTGGGACTTGCTGGCATTTTCCACCTCAACCTGGTTCCCTCCATAGCTTCTCTTCCTACCCTCCACTCGGTTGTCCCAGGTATGAAATGCCAAACACACACATGGAGGAGATTTTTCTCCTCCATTTGTTTTTCTGGGCAAGTTCCAGATTTTGGACTCAGATTGAGTGGAGCTGGACTGCTCTCTAATGTCACCAAGAGGAAAATTCCTCTGCAATTGCAGCACTTAGGGTGGCTTTGTATAAATTTTGGCTTGTTCACAAAACACCAGGATAGAAAAACACTGACTAAAGTTCAGCCTGCAGGCTAAGTATATATATCCCCGTTAGTAGCCATTAAAATTCAATACCTATGTTTTCATTAAATCCGCTGGGATCTGCTTAATGTTATATAATTCTATATCAAATGTAACTAAGACCACAACTACTGTATACTTTAACTGGCAGCTATATTACATTGTTTAGCCCTCGTTTCATATTACCTTTATTTTTAAAAATTGATTAATGGCACTTCGAAATTTTGGAGCGTGTTTTTCCTGCTCATCCCTTATGAAGATTTTTAATAGGTTTGTTTTAAGTGGTGGTTCTTGGGTGGTATAGGCCATTGCCATAAGAAATCAGAATACTGGAAAGAAAACAATGGAGTCACTCAGTAAAGTCAAATTCAGATTTGGCATATTTGACTGGTTTAGACTCCTTTTCAGTTTGGGAGTCATCATCTGTGTGAACTGAAGGAGAAACGGCACCACCTGGTACAAATTCTAGGCTCTGGTTCTAGAATGGAGAGAGCAGTCCATTCTTTTCTCTGAAAAACTGACAGAACAAGAAGAGCAAGAAAAAATTTATATTTTCAATGCTAGGATGGAGATGTCTAGGTGAAGATTCTAAGTGTTAGCTTGTGATTATTTGGTCTACGACCGTCCACAAAGAGAAGGTGATACCAGGAAGCTCAGGACATGAAAACTCAACTTCCTGGATTGAAAAAAAAAGTCTCTATTAAGTTAGTTAATAAAAAGAAGAAAGGAACATGGGAAGAATAGCGTGTGAAATTACAGCAAATACTGGATTCAGGTTCCGTTAAACATGAAACTTCTTCCAAAAAAATATTAAATGCTTATAGCAATGCCAAGAATTTCATAGGTCCTTTATGGGATATAACAAGCAAGGGATTTTTTAAATGGACTTATAGAGACTAAGTGCTTTAAATTATGTATTATTAACTTACAAACACTTGACGCAACCATGAGTTAGCCAAGCATTAAGTATTTCAATTTTCTTAAGGGAAAGAAAGCAAAGAGATGCTTGCTGAAGGCACAAGTTTTAGTACAGAAGGCTGGAATATAATTTATTATTTTTGACTTCTAATAATTTTCATTTATCAGATTACTACACTATTTGAAAATTATCAGTACATAAATTTTGTATTTGTTGGTTAAAGATGTCCTGAAAAAATGATGTATTTCCTTGGCTTTCACTGAAGTTCTCAGGCAGTTGTTTTATTAATATAGATCATATTTTAAGTAGTTAAAAAGATAAAAGACAGAGAGATGGAGGCAGAGGCCAACTTAGAGACAGAAGGAGAAAGAAGACAAAAAGGAGACGAGAGAGAAAAGGAGCTGGTACTGTAACCTCGGATTTTTTACTCAAATATCTTATTAAATTTGACGGAAATTAATTCCTAAAGAAGCAGATTCAGAAAAATTGCAGAGCACAAATTTATCCTTATTTGCTGTACTAGAACAGGTCTGTTACAAAAAAAACCCAGACACTAGCCAAACAAATAAAAATAAATATAAATCCCTGCACCTCTTTCTATCTGATCTACTCAACTCATTCATACCTCCAGAAATAAGAATTCAAACCTCATCATGTATTTACATAGTGACATGGCTTATTATAAAATCTCTTTTCACATTTAGAAGGTCAAGATTCTAACTAACCTCTTTCCTTATAGCATGGGGAGTGAAGGCGGGCAGAAGGAAACGAGACTACAAAAATAGAAGGGCAGTTTGGGGACACACCAGCCTTTCCAACCCTCGATTAGACTTTGCCGCGAGCCCCTTTTGTACTTATCAAACAACTGGCTTGAGTTTTGTTCCGAGAAAATTTTCAGGCCCTTTGTGTAGGTTGGGACAATCTGTGATGCTCTTCTCTTTGGCTTGGTGGGATCTCTCTGGGATGCGTAAGCCTCGGAAGGTCAAAGCAGAAAGGAGGATTCAAAGAATGAAAAAGATGGCCACCAAAAAACAAAGATAGCTCTGTTCTTAGTTCTTTGTCCTCCCGAGCAGTATGTCTGTGTACTCTGACTAGGTGAGTTGCTGCTGACAAAAGCCCCAGCAGCGTGTAGTTGAGCTGTCCCTGTGCGACCAGCAGAGAAGACACCAGCTGCTGCCGTGTTTGCGGCAGACCTGGCTATGGTGTATGGGATGGTTCAGAGAAGAAAAAAACAAAAACCAAAGAAACAAAGCTGCTGGTACAGGCAGTGCTTATTGATGTGGGATCTCTTTGATTACTTTCATGCAAAGTTTAGATGATAACCCCTGAGTTAATTTTGTTTGGCTTTTGTTAAAACAAGAGCCTCCGTGTGGAGATATTTTAAAGATAAATTACCCAAATCTAGACCTGATTCCTTAGAGACTCTTGTCTGGAGTCAAACCATCATGCCCTTCCTGGCCACTAGCAAGGGTCCCACTCCTTCCTTCTTTCCTGCATCATAGAGTCCTCTCCTGCGCCTCTTGGATGGTGCTCAGTGCTCTGGGATCCGGGAAGGAAGGACCCGCAGGTGGGCGAGGGCACTAGTGGGAACGAATCCACCCCAAAGCATGGAAACACTTCTCCTCGCCAGGATTCCTGGCACACACTCATCCCAGGCTTTCACAACAGGCATGAATGATTAACAAAAACAGCAGTGCAAATTCCTTAACCTTAGAGTCTCACAAAATCCCTGCAAGGTAGAGGGTATCTGCTCTCCTTCTGCTACACATTTGCCCTTTCTTTACATACAATCTCATAATCTTTATACATTATAACTGAGTTGAGAAAGGAATAAATAGATCTTTCAACTTGTCCCTGGCTCTGCCCACTAAGGAAAAATTCTGTCCAGAAATGAAACATCCAGAGCAGCCTTAATAGAATGAAAAATTGAGAATTTTTGTTTTTAAAAAAATCAAAATTATTTAACATTTTGTTCCATCATTGCAGGAGAAACCTGATTTAATGGCAGCGAGCTTTTATCCAGGATGTGGACATGTCACATACATCCCAGCCACCCAACAGTCCCCACACCTCACACTCTGTTTCAGATCATCTTGTGAAGAGTACCAGGTGAGTTCCAACCCATATCTCATTAGAACGCGGCATTCCCCAGTAGCTGAGCACGGCAGGGGCAGTCAGGCCAGCAAACAAGCTTGGATTGGATGGACGTAACCATCTCAGGGGTTGGGTCTGTGCTAATAGGCAGCAAAACAAAGGCTGGGATGGGAAGATAGAGGGCAGAGGACCCTCAGGAACACCACATAGGCTCTATAGGGGGGTGGATCAGTGTAGGGAAGGGAGACGCTGGCTGAGGGGTGGAACATGGGGCCTTCTTCTAGTGGCCCCAGAGTCAAGAGAGGACAAAATCCAGCACATGTGGAGTTGAGCTTCAGGGAAATGTTCTCACTGATCTCAGTACCCTATGGGGACACTGAGTGCGGAGTACAAGTGAAGCCCAGAATAGATTCTTTAGAAGAGTGGAGATTGTGCTCATGGCTCACGGGGCAGGTAATTCTAGCTGGCCCCGCCCCCTGTCCAAAGGCCTGCTGGCACTCTGTCCTGGATGTGGAGAGAGAGGGAAAGATGCAGAGAAACAGAAAAGAGGAGACAGAGATGTGCATGCCCACCGGAAGTCTGTCCGGAGCCTTAAGTGGGGAGCGGGGTATCTAAACACAAACCTAGCTAGAACATCTTTCGCCTTGGTTTCTTTTCCTCTCTCCCTCTCTTTCTCTGAGATGGTGAAGACTGATATTAGCAAGGGAAACTGAACATATGACTAAAGAGTCTTCTGCGGGGACCTCTGATGCCCAAGTTTGATCTCAAACACGGGCTGTCGTCTTCTTTGGCATGGAATTCCTCAAGATGCTGCCGTAACCTTTAATCCAAAGAAAAGCACGGGTTTGAGACCCAAAGGGGCCTCTTTTCAAGGGAAAAGAGCAGCGGCAGAAGCTGACACCTAGGAAAGGAAGTCCTGCTCAGCTATGAGAGGGAAGGGTGGCATTCACATTTATTCAGAGGCAGTAGGAAACCAAAGATTTATGATAATGAGATCGTGACTTAACAGAAAATTCTTTTTTATTTTCTGATCTTAATAGAAGAGTAAGTGCAGGCTTAAAGGAAAAGAAACTCAATTTCTTGGTCAGGAGAAGCTGAATAAAAGTAGTTTATAAGTTCATTGGTATTAGAAAAACCAGGTGGTCGGTCAGGTGACCTCATCTGCAGCGCTTCACAACACTTTATTCAGGACTCAAATACTTGTGTGTGTGGGTTCAGGGGTCCAGGAATGTTTCCTGGCACGGTGAATTTACTGCACATACTACCATTTGCAGGCAAATTCCATTTCTGGTCATTAGTGTCAGCCTACATCTCTCCTACTGTGGAATGGCATAGGGTCTCACTGCAATTCCCTTTCTCCAAACACCATGCAATAGACTTGCTGGCTCAGAATGGCTGTCTTGTCTTCGGCCTTTCCCTAGGGAAAGCTGCATTTCCGAGGTGGAAAAAGCGATTGTGTGCACACAAAGCAGCCCAGAGCAGTGCTTTGGCATGAAATGATGCTGAGCAGAGGAAACCTTAAAAACAATACAAGGCCCAGCATCAGTTTAATGTAACGATCATGCCTGTTGGGAACAGGATGTTACATAGTCACATTCCCAGCTACCCGCAAGCACACGTGTGCTAAGTGAGAGAGGAAAATGAAGATGGAAGAGGGTCTGAGAGCTCTGTCTCTGCCACCTTGGCCTCCTGTCTTGGAGCTACTTTGGTTTGGGGGCTGACCATGGGTCATGAAACTCCATCACTACCCAGACGAGAAGGCAGGGCCATGACAAAGGAGTCTCTAGCCACATGTTTGAATTTGCCTTTTCGGGGCTAAAGCAGCTAGGCCTTATTTCCATTTCAATCAAAAAAGGAAGAAAAAGGAAACAATGCCATAAGAAAAAAAAAAAAGAGGCTCCTTCTAAGAAAAATAACAGCCACAGACTGCTCCTACCTACATGGTGGAGCCTATCTGGGCTGGCCGAGGATAGAGTGTGTGTGTACCCACTGAGCCCTCAGGGTCTCCCTGTGGAGGCCTCTGGGTGTAGGTTCCACCTGCTCCTGGCTAGGAAATGGGGGGGCTCTGCCTGACAGCCTCTCCAGGGCACCTGTCCCCCTGCTGTGATGGTACTGGGAGGAACTTAAGGAGATGGTACATTTCCACCAGATAAAGCCAGTCACGTGTTCCCCCAAATGGAACTGTGGACCGAAGGACCAGGGGCTCTCTCTTTCTCAGTGCTTCCGCATCGGGATGGTTAGGAGTGACACGGTGGCCTGAGGCTGTCTTCTGCCCAGCTCTTCCTCTGGGGAGGGGTGAAGCCTGGTCCTGGCCCAGAGAAATATTCAGGGTGACTTGGGCCCCATCGGAGCCTGCTTTGCCAGAAGGAGCAGCCCGGGTCTAAGCTGAGGTATATTTACTAATTACCTTAAAGCATCCTGACAAACTGACCCTCAACCCCAGATCAGCTGTGGGCCCAGCGGTCCCTCCTCATGGGAGGTCCCCAGTAGATTCAGCATCTTTCACTGAAGCTTCTCTCATTTCTACCTACCAGCCTTTCCCATCCTCACAGAAGTCCCTGCCTGGTGATGGGAGGCCCACGTGTGCTCTGCCCTTGCAGGGGAGAGTGGCAGGGCAGGCTGGGCCTCTGGCACGTGCTCTCGCTGGGCTTGGCAGAGAGGCCACCGCCTCCCAGGCCAGAGCGTGGACTGCTTTCAGCCAGGACATGCTGGTACGGCCGTAGCACTGTTTTGCCAGCTGAATCGCTTCTATACTGGTTGCAAAACAGACTCTGCCTTGAGTCCCTTAGGTGCCCCTGGCCCCCACCCTCAGGTTTCCCCCATGCCCAGCATCACCTGGAACAGCATGGCTCCAGGACGGTGGCTCAGCTCCACTTGGTTTCCGCCCTGGCCACAGGGGCTGTTACGTATATTTAATGTCACCCTTACCAGAGCCTCAGGCACCTGAGGACCTCCTCGCCTACCCTAACAGACACAGCACCTACTGTGCGGGCCACAGGCCTCAAGGGCAGGGGCCCGTCCACCCCCCAGCACCACCACTTCTGTCGCTTGGATCCTCTCCCTCATGGTGGGGGCTGCTGGGCTATGGCTTTTCTCACCCAGACCAGCCCTTGCTGCTGTGGCCACAGCGCCCTGACCCCTTCCGCTCCCTCCCTCCCTCCCCTCGGCATCCGATGCTCCTGACTTAGCCTGCGCCTCTTTGGGGGAAGCCACAGGGTAGCGCATGCTGCCACAGCTGCCCTGGTGGCAGTGGTGCTGGCTGAGGCGTGAGAGCTGGTGAGGGAGGAGAGTCCTCTCCTGTGGTCTCCACTGCTCCCCAGTTAAGAGCCAGAAAGTCTTCCAGGCTTCTCAGGGCAATGAGTGTAGACACAGGCTGGCTAGATCCCTCCACGGCTTTTAGAAAAGTGGGAAGGGGCAAGGGGTAGCAAAGCCTGTCCTCGTGTCCCTTCTGCCTTGGGAATAACCCTCCACGTTCCTGTGTTTTCTTTCCCCAGCAAAGAGGCAGAACTATGGCAGTGCCCATCTTGCAAAGGGGAACGAAGCAATTTGGTGGTTTGACTGGTTTTCCGATTGTCCTTTCCTTCCTCTTCTCTGATGATGCATGGTGTCCTTCCATCTTCCCTCCCCCTCTTCCTCCCCCCCCGGGCCGCGCTGGCTTCCCAATTTGGTCTTGGTTTTCTCCATGTGAGAGAAGAGCATGCATCGGAGGGGGGAGCAGCCTCTAGCACTTGTCGTCTTCTTCCGTGTCGCTTAGGAGGTCGCTGACAGCCCCACACATCATGCCTGGCCCAGGCCCCCCACGCCTCCGCCGCCGATAGTGCCCGTTGGGCATCTGCCAGCTGTGCCGCAGGGGCGGGGCCGAGCCGATGGTGTTGGCACGGCCCAAGCTCGTGGCCACGGCTGCTTCGAAGGTGAGCGTCTCCTCCTCGCCACAGTCCGAGGCGTGGGAGTCTTCGTGCAGGGCCAGGTAGGGCTCGGAGATGTAGCGCTGGGGGGAAGGGTGCTGGCCCTGCTGGGGGTGGGGGGAGTTGGAAGACTCGGTCAGGCAAGCGCTGTTGCTCTCCATGGCTTGGGAGGTGAGTGGGGAGCCCCCCTCGCTTCCATCAGCAGGTGGAGAGATGCTGCCAGCGTGTCGTATCAGGGAGCTATAGGAAAGGAGGGGCCGCGGCTTTGGTGGGACAGGTGGGAGCTGCCGCCGACTTCGTCTTGGGGTGCTGGTGTCAGAGATGGAGGGGATGGAGCTCTCACTCAGGGAACCTGTGCCCTGTGCAGCAGGAGAGACACGGCACGTTAGACTGGGCTTCCACGATCCCCACTTGGGACTCTGGCAAGATCCCTGACCCCTTGGAGCCTGAACTGTGGGGGAGGAAGGCCATCGATGGAGGCCCCTGCACTGTTCATATCCACTGAAGGATGCAAGAATTGAAGAGGCTGAGGGGTCAAGAGCATCTCGACATTTAACGTGCACGTGAACCTCTGGGGGGTCCAGTTACACGGTAGACGCAGGCTCAGTGGATCTGGGGTAAGGCCTTATTAACAAGCCCTAGGGCGATGCTAGCGCTGTGGGTCCATGAGCAAGCACAGATCTGGAGGCTCTCTATACATAACAAGCGGCACAGTGAAAGCCTTTAAACTTAAGAAAGACATTTGTTGTTTTGGGAGTTTTTGATAAAAGCCATTCCCACTGGGTATATGTATAGCATGGAGTACTAAAAAACAATGGTGGACTAGCACCTCTTGTATTATCCTGGATAGAGCTAGAGCCCATTCTTCAAAGTGGAGTATCACAAGAATGGAAAAACAAGCACCTCATGTACTGATGATCAGATCTGTACTAACCGATCAACACTTATGTGCACACATGGAAGCAACATTCATCCGGTGCTGGGCAGGTGGGGGTGGTGGAGGGGATGGGTAAATTCACACCTCATGGTTGCGGAGTGCACTGTCTGGGGGATGGGCATGCTCGTAGCTCTGGCTTGGGTGGTACAAAGGCAATATATGTAACCAACATGTTTGTACCCCCACAATATTCTGAAATTTAAAAAAAGACAACTTCGTGAAAGGTGAATGAATGCTCTGACGGGGAAGACTGTTTTGGGAAGTGGGTTCTAAGGGAATTGCAAATTCCTTCCCAGGGCTTCAGGGTCTCGCTGAACTCAGCTTCTACACCCTGCATACTCATCTGTTGGTTCAGGCGTTACTTGACCACCTCACCTAGTCCCAAGGGTACCTGAGCCCAGGTGTTGGTAAAGGGACCTCCAGCACAGCGTTGCTCAACCTGCCCAGAATCTCCTGGGGAGGGGTCCTTTCAGATGCAGATTTCTGAGGAGTGTGCAGTGGTAGTAAGCTCCATAGGGGATTCTGTTCTCAGCTGCCAATGTCTCTGAAAGTCTGCTCTGGCAGCCCCGCCTCATCTCTGCTGATCATCCCTGTTAAGTCTCCCATCTGGGTTCAAAGAGCCTTGAGTGGGGAGAGGGCTGGGAGGGAACAGTGTCACAGGGGCAAGAATGTTTTCATGCAGCTCTGGTAGTTACTTCTGAGGCATGGGCTGGTGGTTTAGCAAAAGGCCAGAAGGAGAGACGTGGTCTTCCTCTTGGAATGGCCAAAGGTTGGCTAAATGAGGTTGAACTGCTCTTCTGAATCCTGGGCTGGGAGATGAATCACCATTCCCACTAATACTAAGGATCACAGGATGGTCAAAGAAACTTTTCTGGCTAAAGGACCCATCCTTTCCTCCCAAATCTGGCTGAGACACCTGTGAACTTATTTGTACCTCTGGATCTTAAGGGCTGGAATGGAAGGACCTCTAGGCACCATCATCTTTCTTGGGGGAAAATCTGGTCTTCTGTGAATTCAGAGCATCTCTGAGTGCACAGTACTGAGCAGCAGTCTCTGCACAGTGGGTATAGTGTCCTGGGAAACTCAGGTCTCTGTGGGTGCTTAAGTGTGGCTGTACCTGATGTTCTAAGTCTGCCCTGCCCTGCAGGGCCGGCCTCCTCTCCATGCTCACCTGTCTGTTGGGGGTCTGTGACCTGCCCTCGCTGGGTGACCTGGACTGCTGGCGCTCTGGGGACTCCCAGTCGGCCTGGGTCCCTCGTTCCTCTGAATTGCAGCGGGAGACATCAGGAGAGAGGAGATGCTTTCGCTCTTTCGATCGTCCCCGCTCCCTGCCCCCTGAGCGGTGGGTGTCGGACTTGTGGCCTGTGAGAAATGACAGAAGCACTGGGTTATGGTTCAGCTCCCACGGGCTACTGAAGATGAAGACACAGTTCACCAGGCATTGCATCACAACCCGGAACTGGCCCCCGGTACGTGTTCATGTCCCCCCAGATTCAAATGCTGAGCCCTAACTCCTTCCTGATGGGATGGTGGTACATAGGTGGGGCCCTCAGGATAGGATTAGTGCCTTATAAAAAGAGATAAGGGAGAGCTTGCTGCATCTCTCTCTGCTCTCTGCTATGTAAGGACAAAAAGGAGGCAGGCCCTCACTAGACACAGGTTCTGCTGGCACCTTGATCTTGCATTTCCCAGCCTCCAAAACTATGACAAATAAAGGTTTGTTGTGGAGATGGACATGCTTGAAGCTCTGACTCGGGTGTGGGGGAAAGGCAATATATGTAACCTAAACATTTGTACCCCCGTAATATGCTGAAATAAAAATGATCAAAAATAAAGGAAGTGAAAGAAGGGAAGAAAAAGAAAGAAAGGCTTGTTGTTTAAGCTAGCCAGTCTATGGTAGTTTGTTGTGGCAGCCTGAACTAAGACAGGCCCCTAAAAAACCCTGGCTTCTCCAGCATGTCAACAGATGATCTGAAAGGGAAGCAGGAAAGAAAGGCCATAAAATTACCCTTTTGTGGGCAGGTAAGTTTGCAACTTGCCACTAGAAAGACATATATGTCAAAGAATGCAATCTGCTCTCTTCTGTTTCCATTTATGCTAGACATAATAAAGATAGAACCTTTGCCAACAATCTGGCTCAGGAATTCTCTATGTCCTAAACATGGATATATAACTTTTTTGGAGGAAGATGGCACCAGCAGAAGGGAATTAAGTTTCTATGAACTAAATAATGGCACACAGAGCCTTTTACTTCTCACCCTGGCATTATGCTATCAGTTCTAGCCCCAATTCTGCCTTTTAGTAGGCTCTATGATATAGGGCAAGTCACCGCTTTTTCAACTTTGAACCGCACTGATTATTTTGTTTTCATTTTTCAAAAAAAAAAAAAAAATCAGAAGAACACCCTTTCCTTAAAAGAAGAAAAAATATTGGCTGGGCATGGTGGCTCAAGCCTATAATCCTAGCACTTTGGGAGGCTGAGGCAGGAAGATCACTTGAGGCCCAGAGTTGGAGCCAGACCCCCTGTCTCTACAAATATTAGAAAAATTAGCCTGATGTGGTGGCGTGCGTTTGTAGTCCCAAGTTACTTGGGAGGCTAATGCAGGAGGATTGGTCAAGCCCAGGAGGTGGAGGCTAAGGTTGCAGTGAGCTATGACAATGTCACTGCACTCTACTAGCCTGGGAGACGGAAAAAGACCCTGTCTCAAAAAATAAAAATAAAAAATAAAAATCTTAAATGAGACTCAAATACAGAAAGCAATTCCAGGTAGCACTTTTGTTTGGGTTAAAGAGAAGCTGGTGGTTAAAGCTCAGCCCCGCCAGGAGGTCTCTAACACACTCCTAAGGAACCCAGTGGTTTTGCAAAAGGCGTGTGCAAACCTCCCTCCATTACTCTGGAAGGAAGGAATTGCATCAGCCTTTGTGATGAACAGAGAGGGCTTTGGCCTGTTTCAGGCTATACGTCAGATATAGGAACCCCCTTAGGTAAGGAGCACCCTTCACTTTCCTCAACCCTTGTCTTTACCCAAGTTACTATTTCTTTCTTTTTCAGTCATCTGTAGTCCTTGCCAGAACAAGTCCATCAGGGCAGGAGCCAGCTGCCTGACGGAAGAGCGGGACACAGAAGACCTCCTCACCGGAGTCGGAGTTCAGGCGATGGGCCGACAGCCGCAGGGAGGAGTGGTAACTCCGGCGGCGCGACTTGTAGGTGTTTTCGCTGCTCCGCTCCATGGAGAACTCCTCCAGCCACGAAGAGTTTGAACGCTTATCCCGAATGGTGGAAAACGAACGCCTCATGGAGCTCGGGTCCGTCATCACCTGGAAATAGGAGCCCCCAGAGAAACACAAGTCTGGATTAATTATTGAAGGGGTCTAAAAGCACAGAAGAAGTGGCACAGACCGTTGAGGACTGCAAATCGTAAGCCCTGCAAATCATAGCCTCCCTTGAATTCCTCTTGCTCAGACCTCAGCTGGAGGAGGCTGATCCAGAAAGTATCCTTCTATTATGTTAATCTAGTCACTGAAACTGGCCCAGGATCTTCTCTTCGTGCTCAAAAAAGCAGCAGCTGAATGCGCTAGGGCAGAGCCAAGCAGAGCCAGGCAGGCACTGTGCAAGCTTCTCCCGGAGCCGTGCAGCGCGGGCTCAGCCGGGACCTGCAGCAGATACTGAGCCGCTCTGAAACACGCGAGAGCAACTGTCCAAAAGGCTACACCATGCAAAGAAGCATGGCTTTGCCTTTTCTTTCTTTCATGACCTCGCTAGAGAAGGCCCTAGCCTGCATGTAGCACGAGAGCCTGGGAGAGCTCGCAATGTAACAACTACAAAGAACACACCACGCTCCCTCCGCGGTCCATCCTGCCCAGCCCCATCCTGAACTCTGGCATTGTGATCTGCCACAGACGTTAAAACGAATTCACAAAAACTTCTCGTCTCTGTCAAATCCTGATGTAAGACAGACAGACAGTAAAAAGCAGCCAGGAAACAGACAAGGAAATGAGGCGTGGCCTGCACTGGGTAGGACAGTCCTGACACAGAGCTGTGTGTGTAAGTAACTGCGCATGTGCTGGGAGAGCCAGGGAAGGAAAAAAGGATGGAATAATACACAGAGAAAGTCCTGGAAAATATTTCTTGCGTGGCTGGTTGAGTCTTGAGCGTGTTTAACCCATCCAGAGGGAGTTTTGCCATTCGGCTGGCTGGGCTATTGTGGATAGGGGGTCATTCATTGCAAACACCACGGAGCAGCAGGCCCTATCAGAGCAGGCCCCCGAGCCAGATTTTGCTAATGGGGAAGGGGTGGGACAAGCCAATGCTCATCTTAAAATATCAGATATTATCTCATAACCCACCTACTACAGCCCAGGATGCCACTGCATAAGGTAGGTGGCGTTCGCTTTTTACCTGGGGATCCATGGTCAGACGTGGCATAGAGGATGCCCTCCCGGATCCCGCATGCTCCTGGGTGTCCGGAGGAAGGTAGATGCCATGGTTAGAGGGCTGCACGCTTTTTAATTCACTAACCTCTGGCTCCTGGAAATAAACACACAGCCAAGCTTGTGGGACTTGGTTCCATCTCATTGCTTCTCACCTCCAGTGGATGATTCAGCCTCCTCAAGCATGGCTTTCTGAAGAGAGACTCGCACCTTTAAGGTCTCAGTTATATATGTGCATGTGTGTGTTTGTGTGTACACATATGTGGTATACCAGATGTCCCAAACAGAAAGCTCTAACTAGGATTGAGAGGTGAAGGTCACCTTTTCTGGTCAAGTGTCATCCTTTTTATCACTAAGCAAAGCTTCAGACTTTATAGTTTCAGGAAACAAACGTTGTCGGTCGTAATACTTTTAGCTATGCGAAACTGATTTTCTGAGAGGTGGTAGTGTTGGGTTTATTCTTTTAATCTGAAGAAGCCTTTTATCAATTAATTAAGTAGAAACCAGTATTCTAAGAGAAGACCAATTTCTGATGTGCAATGTATCTTTTCCAGCCTTAAGACAATGATTTTATTAGCTAAGAGTTTTCTTATGATTGAAACCATCCAAAAATGTGGTGGGTGGCCATCTGTCAGCAACGCTTTGGACTAGTGCAGTCTCACAGAACTGTAATGCAAGCCACTTACGTAAATTTCCAAGTAACACATTTTTAAAAGTAAAAAAAATATTCATATATTTTATTTAGCCTAATATATCCAGATATTACCATGTCAGTGTAATGTGACGAGCTCCTAGCTACTCTATCAGACTGTGCCCCTCCAGAGTGTTCAAAAGTTGGATTGGAAATCTCTAAGGTTCTGTCAAACTATTTTATTATTTTCCTGGTTAAAGAATGTTAGTTTGGCAGTTGTGGGTGCTCTGTACAGACAGCTAGTGTCATTGCATAAAGAGCAGAGCTGCCTTAGCGATGTTCACATGGGCCACCCAACAAAGAGATCTAAGAATATCTTGGGCATCTGGAGACTGTACTAGAAAAAAGCTATTTTATATTTAGGAAATGATACCCTAAAAACATGGGTGTATGAGTAGGGCATTGCCCAAAGGACATGGGTCAGCCCCCATGACCACTTGGCCGAGTGGTTTCTGGTGTGCATGGATGGAAGAGGGCGTGGGGTGTGGACAGCACTTGAGGGGGTGAGTGTCTGCGGTACACGCTTCATACAGCACACAGTTCCGACTCCACACACATGTGGCAACGACACTGCGGTCTACAGGTGTCAGAGGCGGTGTGAGACGCACACACACAGATCATGGCCACGCCTCAGGACGGGGAGCAGGGGCCCCCGGGGATGGGCAGAGGTACACAGTGGTGAGTGTGTGGCACAGGCTGACACCTGAATCGAATTAAAGACACCAGTACTGACAATGAGATGAACACATATCCAGTAAGTCCTGGCACTACGGCTCAGCCCTGGGGAACCCGCAGGAAGGCTGATGTCCTAAAGACTCCCTGTGAAAGAAAGGACACGTTATTGAGATTTCTTCCCCACTAGACATAGCACCAGGCAGGCAAACTGTAAAACACTTAGAGGCCCTTCGAAGAATCAAACCACCTGTACCAATAAGTCCCCAGGCCTTGGTGCTGAGTTCCTTGGAGAGGAAGGCAGGGAATTTCTTCCGCAGCTGACCACTCACGCAGTGGGATGTCCAGCCTCCCTGTCTCCCTGACGCAAACATGGACAACTCTGTCTCGGCACTCGCAGACAGAACTGGGAGACACTCGCCCAGCTGTTTGAGTTACGGGGGCATTTTCCCCCTGAGGGGTGCCCATTCCATCACACACCTACTGCACCCACATCATCCATTCAGGACGCCTCTGGGGTACACAGTAGCAGCAGGGAGGGGTCAGGAGAGAAATAAAAGGGAGAGAAGAACCACAGATAAATCGCAAAGTGATAGGGAACTCGAGCTCAGCGCTCCTGACTAGGAACAGTGGTAAAGCTGATTAACTTTGGGAATCACATTTTAGTTTTGTATTAGCAAAGCCAAAACTTGATTCTGCCCTCTCTTCTCCAAGCTTTAACTTGACTCCATAGATATCTCCAGAATTTTACCATTTATGCTAATAAAAACTCATTTTTGGCTCAGGAAGGTAACTTTAGGGGCCTGGTAGAATGCATTTGACCTTGCAGAATTGTGACCAAAAGGGCCAATATGCCTGAACCCACGCAAAGATGCTAGGGAGGAGTGTCTTCTGTACCTCCTGGCAGACAGACAGCTTGTCACTGTGGCACACACTGCCACTGAGTCCTAGAGGAGGCATCACCAGGGCTGGCGTGGGGCACCCTATGTCCCCACAAGTGGCACCTGGCTACACTAAGAGGCATGGTAGGTCTCACTCATTCTGAGATGATTCATCTTAAAGCTCCCCATCAAAGGCAAGATTTTATATGTGACTTTTCCTTTTACATTTGATGCTCAGGGTATAAACTAAGAGGGCTTGGCCTGAGGCAGTTTAAGTTCCTGCAGCAGGTAAGGGGCCTCTGGGACTGTAAAACCTGAAGGAGGAACTTTATCAGAGAACATGAGAAGTTGGGCTATGAAAGTTTTGAAGGTAGGAAACTCCCAGGGTGGCTAGACTACCAGAAATGGTTTTCCTGATAGGCTAGATCATGGCTATGAAATAAAAATTTGAAAATGAGAGTGGGCAGGATCAGGAAAGCCAGGAATTATTTTCGAGGTCATAGAACACATTCATTCACCAGAGACTGCTGCTCCTGGAACTGTCCGTCGTCGGCTGGGTCCATACACGCCAACTGGAATATCTCCTGCGGGGAGAGCGGACTCATCGAAGGGTATCCGCTCCGGCCACCCCTGAAAGGCAATGTCAAGTTCAGAGGTAATGAGAGACAGAGAGAGGGACGCTGATGACCCCCACCCCAGATAAGATCTCCTTCCCAGCAGGGCCACACCCTTTAGCCATGGCTGGCCCTGAAATAGAAGATTTAAAACAAACAAACATTGCAAAAGAGAGAAACTGGTGTTTTCAACCTGCATTTGGAACCATTCATCATTCTGCTGGAGAATAGCATATCTGTGACAAATGACATCATTTGTCACACTCAGCCATATGGAAGACCAATGCTAGATTGTAAACCTGTTTCCCCATTCAGCGGGAAAATGCCATAGTTTAAACAGTGAACAGTTTGTTTAAATATTAAGCAGCCACGGTCTTTTAAAAATTTCCCCACTCTCAGCAAGAATATGGTCTTATTGTGCCAACATCCCTGGCCAAATGAAACAACCCAATTCCATCCCATCACCATTTCATTTATTGAAAGACGACTCTGTACCATACACTATGTCTGTCGGCTCATGAACTGGGTAGGATGATTTCAGAGATGGTGTTGAGGAGGTGAAAACCTCTGGGTTTACCGCTACACAGGAAAAAGTTTAGAGGGTGATGAGGGAAGAGGACCAGGACAAAGTCTGCCAAGTGTTTAGAGGTCTCGAAACAAAAGGTGTGGAGGGTTGTCATGGGATGCTCATCATTCACCAGTGTTTGGGATTTCCAGACACTCAGCCACCGGGGTCCCGATTAGGACCCTTGCTGAAAACTTGGCTCCCTGCTGCCATTCACTGCCACCAGTGATCACCACCATTCGAGCTGTTCAAGAGTGCTGAGTGGGTTTCTGAATTGTGGGAAGAGGACTGAGGTGAGTGGCTGGGCAGCAGCTCGAGCAGTGACGGAGCTGGGACATCACCTCTCCTGGCGTCAGGCTTCTGCTCGTTCAGTCTCCCGCTGGTGACCGCCTCCAACGGGAAACTTGTGGCACGAACGAGGATTGCCAGTTACTTAAAAATAATCCATAGGTATAATCTCACTGAGATTAGCATCTCTGGGAAAGATCTGAATGGCAGAGAATCGCCCAAACTCTCCCCTTGCGACCACGAGGGCTTTTGCTGAGTTCTCATGACAATACAGAGTGATCTGATATTTAAATGACCTGCCTCAATGTCACTCCTCTTCCTCAGCGTGCCCTCTTCTGAGAACCAATAAGACAAGCTCTGCCCGTATAAGGAATGGGCTCCTCTGTCCTACAGAGAGGACTTGTAGAACCTTCGGTAGATGAAAAAGATCCTTGGAATCACTGAACCACCTCACTGAATGAAATAACGTGGACCCAGGGTGATCTACTTTAAAAGCCTGGTCAGGCTTCTCATTGTTTTTAGGATAAAGTCTAGCGTCCGGAACATGGACTCTCTCGTGGTCTGGTCCCTACCTCCCCAGCCTCCTCTTGGATCACTGTCCCCTTGGCCCAGTGAATTCCAGACACATTGGCCGTTTTTAGTTCATCAAATGGGCCAGGCTGCTTCTCTCTGCTTCGAGACTTTAATAGAAGCCATTCCCAGAGTCCAGAACACTTCTCTCCAACTCCCGGGCCCCCTGTAAATTCCTGTTATTTTGATTTCATTCTTAAACTTCTTATGAAAAGATACTTCTGGAGGAAATCTTCTCTGATATCTCCCCTCACCCCATAACTGATCAGATCTCCCCCTCTTACCTGCACTCAAGCCGTGTTGTATTTTGTCTTTCTAGCACTTATCAGAACTGTAATTAAATCATTGAAAAGGACTTTACTTCATTTCAATAATTTTCTGTTTAACAGCTGGTTTTCTACTACATGTAAGTTCACTGAGGGAGGGGCCCTGTCACGTTCACCACCGTACCCCCAGAGCAACCCCGACTTGGACAGTGCGTGACTCTAGTAACACAGATGGTCCCAGGAGCCGGCCTGCTGTGCCGCCAGTGTCCCCATGTCAGGAACTGTGCCAACATCCACCCAAAGGCTCAAACCAGAAACCCAAGGGTCATCTTCAATTCCTCCTCCCCTCCACATAGCAAACCAATTGCCCTATCTCCTCATGTCTACCCTGGTTGTCACTGATCACTTAGACAACTGCAGTAGTCTACTCAATGGTGTTCCTGTCTCTAGAATTGCTCTCTTCTAATCCATCGAGTCAACACTGAGTTTGAGGATGACTTTTGAAAAGCACGAGTCTGATCACATCAATCTGATGCATAAAACTCTATTATATGAAACAAAATCTAACCTTTGCATCCAGTTTATAAGTCCCCCAAAGTCCTGGTCCCCGTGTAGCTCTCCGAACCCATGATTTGCCACCTCCCCTGAGCTCTATGTGCTCTAACCATCCTGACGGTTTTCAGGTCCCTTAAACTTATCACACTTTCATCTCTGTTGAAAAGCTTGCTTTCAAGTCTCACCTACTTCTTCAGGGATCCCTCTCCAAACTCTCAAACTGGGGGAGCTGCTTCCTTTCCACGGCATCACAACGGCCTACCTTTCCACATTTAGCCTGCATTGGTCTTTCCAGAGTTGTCTCTTTGGGGACTATGATTATGTTCACTGATGTATCTCTAGTGCTTGGATGAAATTGGCTCTTAATAAATATTGCTAAATTGGCCAGGTGTGGTGGCTCACGCCTGTAATCCTAGCACTCTGGGAGCCTGAGGCAGGAGGATTCTTTGAGGTCAGGAGTTCTAGACGAGCCCGAGCAAGAGCAAGACCCCGTCTCTACTAAAAATAGAAAAAATTAGCTGGAGAACTACAAAAAATATATATATAAAATATTAGCCGGGCATGGTGGTGTGCACATGTAGTCCCAGCTGCTCGGAAGGCTGAGGCAGGAGGATCTCTTGAGCTCAGTTCAAGACCAGCCTGAGCAAAAGTGAGATCCTATCTCTACTAAAAATAGAAAAAATTAGCCAGGAGTAGTGGTGCACCTCTGTTGTACCAGCTACTTGGGAGCCTGAAACAGGAGGATCGCTTGAACCCAGGAGTTTGAGGTTGCTGTTAGCTAGGCTGACACCACGGCACTCTAGCCTGGGCAACAGAGTAATACTCTATCTCAAAAAACAAAACAAAATAAATATTCATAAAATTGATGAGTAAATGAATCAACCAAGATATGGGAGACCAGAGTAAGCCTATTGTAGGGGCTAATTTGTATAGAAAACTGTTGTAGATAAAACAGATCTAGACTGGGGGGTCCTCCATTTCTAAGCCAAGGACCCATGACCCCTTCCAAGGAGGAGGTCTCACTGCTCCCTCACACCTCCTTCTCTCCCACTCCTGCACAGACAAAAAATAAGCAGCTGCTTGTTTTGTGTGGACTGGAGAATCCATATCCTGCTACCTCATCACATTGAATTGTTTGTAAAAATGACCAATGGCCTTGATCATGGCTCTGGTCCTTTTCTTCTCTTCCAAATGTGTTGGGTTGCAACCTCTGAAAACTATGCTTTTCAAAAGCAGATCTCCAACACCACAGGCAGAAAGAAATTAATGGTGTGGAGCGATTCCAAATGGCTTCTGACAAAGGTCTCATTCCCAAGCCCTGGGTATCGCTCTCCTGGATAATTAAGTCATGTTATTTAGTGATTATTGGTTCTATAAGAACTAAGACTATATTCAGCTCCACCACAAAAACTCATTTACATTGAGTAGAAGGACTCAGGCTCTTTGGGTGCTCATGACATGCTTGCTGATGAGAAGAAGATAATGTTATAATGAGATATGCATGCTATAGATTATTCATGACTAATGACTAAATTGGGGCTAAGGCTTTTAACTCAGAAGAACTGGCAAATTCCTTAATAAGGGTTTTATTTTCACTTTGATTATAGAAATTAAAAAAATTTTTTTCCTGATATAAATTATTTTTGTTCATTAAAGGTAACATGATGTAGTGGAAAGACTCTGAGATCGGGAATAACTGACTTAAATTCTAGTTCCATGTCCTGGTAGCCATATGGCTTTGGGTAACTTATTGAACCTCTCTTGGTCTCCAATCTCTTCATGTGTAAAGTGGTGATATTAATATCCACCTGCAGGGTATAGTAGGCTGTTGTAATGCGAATCAAGTGAGATCATACAAATATGTTTGTAGAAGTGTCAGTCTCTGGGAAAGCACTCACTATGGTTCTCCGCTGGCACCCATTAGGGAGGATGTATCTTCTAGCAGGACACTAGATCCACAGGGAGGTGATAACCAAGAATTAGACAGGAGGTGATTATTCTTCACAACCAAACTACAACTAAGACCTTAGTACATGAAAAATAACAAGTCAAAACTCCCTTCCATTGTCAGCTCACAGTGATCGCTGTCTCTGAAGCTGGCCATAGTACTAAGCATGTTGGGTTTGCTTTTCCCTGAACTCTACTGAAAAGTCACGTTAAGATACTCAACTTGAGAAAAAGGATCATTCAGCCCAGAACATTATTTCTCAGGCACTCCTGGGCCGTAAGTTTACAGGCCTGCACAAGTGACGGAATGCAAGCAGCAGTGTCGGGGACACGTTGGTTCTACTCACAGGCCTGACACGGGGTCCTGCTGGAGGTAAGGCAGGGCTTTGGCATTAGCGATGATCTCCTGAGGCAGAGACGAGGGCTCCATGCGCTGGAACATGGGTGCATTTTTCTGTGTAAAAAGGGGGACGGAGAAGAAAGGAATTGCAATGACTTTATGGAGTCTACTGTGGGGAAATACAATTTACGTGGGTGACACTGGAACATGACTAATACCCTATTTGACTATTTTAACCTTTGGTCCACTGGATTTCTAACCCTGCAGTTTCTAATCCCACACCTTTAGAAAGCTCTTGGGCCCTGCACCCCTTACTGCTGCTTCTAAGTGCTGGTAGGTGCTATGCCCAGGGACACACAGGCCTGTCCCCTCACGTCACTCCCATGACCCACCCGCCCAGCACACTGTTGACCTTCACCTGTTCCTCCAGCTGCTGCCTCTGCTTCTTCACCTTACTCTGTTTATAGTAGTCCATGATCATCATTGCTGCATAGATTTTTCCCACAGTCAGGTCAGAGGCTAAAAACACAAACATGGCATGGCAGTGAACAGGAAGAAGATAGGTGGGAGAGAGTGAGGACACCTCCAAGCTTTGTTACCCGCTCTCTGGAACAGTTTGCTCCCTCAGTCACCCATTCATCCAACATCTATCGAGGCTCCTTATGTGCCAGGCTCTGAGGATACAGAGTGAACGGCCCCCATATCTGTCATCAGGGAGCTTACGTGCCCACCCAAAGGTGGCGATGACACCGAGGACGCACAATACGTTAGTAAGCATCACCAGCTACTCTCCATCTCCATATTTAAGTAACAACACCCTGCCCCCACCCCGCACTGCATGAGGGTTTGCTGAACGGTAATAGCACGTGGAGAGAGGGAGCTTTGTGCCCAAGAAGTTTCACCCACAACCACAGTGACCTATTTTAAAATGTTTTCAATTAATAACAAAATAGGCTTAAGAAGTAGGAGATTTTAGTTTCCTGAAAATAAAAGAGCAACCTTCCTTTATCTCCTTGATCACTCTGGATTTCCCTAAAAGATGTGGCCTTGGCATGCTGGGCCCCCAGTGACAGGGACACCCAGGAGGAGACCCACACCTTTGGGCATGGGTACAAGCAGATCCAGCATCTTCTGAGACAGGTGAGGCCAGATGGCCAGGGTTTCCTTCTGCAGCTCTGAGTCGAGCTGCTGCCTGTCTGCACCACCTAGAATAAGATAAATTATTAATAAATAAATACGAATGGACTCAGAAATAACAAGGACTGAGGGAGTAGGTGGGGGCAGAGCTGAATCAGTACCGCACCACGTACTGAGAGGAAATCTTGGCACTTAGTGACGGCGGGTCTTGCAAACCAGGTCTTTCTGCTGAAGGCGCAGAACGCATTTTGGCTCCCATTTCCTGTGGCTCAGGGATATCCTGCCAGAGAGATCTAAGGCCCTGAGACCAAGATCATCTTCCTTACTGATTCTAAAAGCCTCTCAGGTGCTCAAATACATCAGAAGGGAAAATAAAAACAGCCCCAAGAACGCTGACCCTGCCTCGTTATACACACATCAATCCCGCCAGGGACCCTAAGTCCATAGTGGGAGTGACCCCATTTTAATAAAGATTTGGATCATGCAAGAGCAGGCTGAAAGTCCACGTGAAAGTAGTAAACCTTTTCTCTCCTAAATGATTGAATCAGAAATCAAGATGAACCACATATGGCCAGGGCTTCTATGATAGCACCTGTTACAGCAGCCTTCCAAGACTTTAGAGAAAAGATACCATACAAGATTTTAAAAAAAAGGACAAAATGAAAATTTGAATGTTCAATAAACAAGTATTTCTAGAATACATACTATGTGCCAGACACTGAAAATAATATACTATTAAGGCTGAAAGGAGCCCCAGAGATGATCAGACTATTCATTTTACCAGGAGGAAATGGCAAATATTATAATTATTGAGTCTCAGAGGTGAAACCAGGATCCTGATACTTGATGTTCAGGTCACCGCATTGTCCTGTCCTTAGCCAGGTGGATGACAGTTCAAATATCTCCATCCTGTACCACCCTGCATGAGCTGTTCCAGATCTCCTCCCTCCCACCCTCTTCCTGAGCTTACCTTTGGCGATTTTAATGTCCAGAGCCGTCCGGATCAGAGCCATAAGTGTGGAGGTGAAGTGGACTGTCATGTCCTCGGCTACTGGCATATTCATCAGGACCAACCTCTGTGTGAAAGAGAAAAAGGAAACAGCAGGCAAAAAGAATATCGGAAGACACCTCGGTGAGCAGGGAAGAGAAGTGCAGAGGTCAAATGCACAGACAAAAAAGAAGGGCAAGGATTCCCCTTCCCCTGTCCTTGTCCTACTCTCCCTGCTTCTCCCTTAAGGCTCATTTGTTGCTGTTCTTTTTTAGGGAATGATGCCAAATTCCAAGGGAAGGGGGAGTTCCCTAATCATTCTGCAGGATTCCCCCATGGGGAGTCCTAAGAATGTCTTTGACAGGGATGGGAAGGGATTTCTGAAAGAAGTGGCTCAGGGAAAGGAGTCGCTCCGGGAGGCGGCTCCATCCTGCCACTTGTCCCATGAATACCCCCTGGAAGTCAGATGGAAAGATAGTGACGAGGGAGATTTTGCTTTGCTTATCTGACTTGAAAGATGCATCCTGGTGCCCCCTTTTTGAGTCTTTAAAAGATGAAATTTGCCAGCACATGATTGAACATGCATAAGTCCAACTTATCCAAAGGATGAGGTGGAGCAGGATGGACAGGGAGAGTGCAAACAGGCTCTAGGGTAGGAAGATGGGCAGAGCGGAGGAGAGAGAACAAGAGAAGGGTGGCCCAGGCAGGAGCAGAGTGGGCAGGCCTTGTTCCCCTCACCCAAAGGAAGGGATCACACTGAAATGGCCAAATCCACTTTCCAGAGAGTATCTTGCTTTTGGAATTCTTTAACTTCTCCCCCTCCCAAGCCCCATTTTCCCTTCTCTCACCAAGCTTCATCCCAGAAATGCAAAGAGTTCAAGACCAAATTCCACCACCTGGTCATTTGGGATGGGACCATTGTGAGCAAAAAGGATGCCAGCCCCTAAGTGCATGAGGAGCCATGTCCTGGGGCGGATGAATATCCCTAATGGCCACGTTCCAGTGAGATGCTCTCTGGAGCCACACGACTTGGAGGTAGCAGCAGGAGAAGGTCCTCTGGAAGAACCACCAGCCTGGCAGGGAGGAAAGTCCTCTTCCCAAGGTAGGGTCTCTAATATTCCACTGGAGCATCTTGCCTAAAGCGATGCCACATGGCATCTTAGAGTGGAAAGCCAGTTTCTTGTTAGGATTTGAATTCCATCTCTCTCCCACTTCTTTAAACGTCTAGAGAAGTGGCAACATTACTATGATGTGTTCCTAGGTGCATGAAAGTGCTCCAGAAACCTGGGTCAGTCTAAACATCAAAGGGGAATTAACAGTAACTATACTAATGGGTGGGGAAAAAATTCAGGTCCCAAAGTTATGAGCATCCTAATGGCAGGTGACTCCCAATATACGGTGCTCTCTAAGCAAGTCACAGGGAATCAATCCACCCACAACTCCGGGGCCAGGCCCCGTAACTGTGTCATGCCAGTAAGGCAGATCTAGTGCTAAATGCAACTTGTGCCCATGACTGATGTTTCTCTTGAGTATTTCCAAGAGAATTGGGTAGCCAGGCTAATGTGAAAATGAAGCTGCATTCCTCGGTCTATCATGGGACAGGAGTTGTGTTCTTTTTTCTTATACCAAGAAGGAACCTATGCCATTGTTCCTTCCCATGTCATGGAGGAAGAAATTTGTTAAGAGTTTTCCTCTCTCCTAAAAATTTCTTCTGGAACCATGTTTAGAGGAATTTCTGCATTATCTCCTTAGTCTCTCTGATTGAAGATGTTTCTTTTTTTTTTTTTTTTTTTTTTTAATCAGTGCTGACAGCTGTTTTGCTATAGGCTTCCTGCTTGCCCATACATGCTCTCCCTAGGCCACCACTCTGCCTCCTCTAAAAGGAAACACGCCACTCGACACTGCCTTTCTAGTAATCCACTCACAAGAAGCCACAGACTTGTAGAAACACGAAAGAACACGTAAAGGAAACCCCGTGTTGAATAATATCGCACACCATCCCTTGCATCGTCTCATGGTTTCAGCCTTCCGGAACCTTCCTGACTCTTCGGTCTCATCATTTCTTCCTTCGGCGGTCCCGGCCTCCACCTCCCCAGCCCGGCTTCCTCCCCAGTCCAACTAGACCCCATTGCCTGTTGGTGTCTAGCCCAGAACAAAGGAAGGGGTGGTCTACCTTATATGCCACTTTGGAGGGACATCTCTTGCCGAGGCCTAGCGGAGGTGACATGAGAGTCAGCATTTCATACATCTCAGTGTAATGGATGCGGCCACTGCTCATGGAGGGGGGTAAGTTGGGATGGGGGTGGGTTAGCGGGGTGGGCGGCAGGGAAAGGAGAGGGAAATGGGGAAAGGATGCAGACAGGTAGGAGAGGAGAACAGGCATCCCCAGAGAGCAAAAACAAAACAAACAAAATACAGAAAACAGGAGAAGAAAAACAAAACAAAATGGACACACAGGAAAAGAATAGGAAACCTGTTAATCAAGGCAGATCGTACACGTGACTCCATCCTGGCGTGGATTTATATCACGCCCCACACAGACCCGGGAACACCAGTGGCAATCTTTGGTCCCTCGGACTCCCCATGTGCACTGTCACGGGGACTCATTTTTCCCTCCTCGATTAGTATTACCGACTTCTGTGTTCACTCCGTCCACCCCCAGTGTAACCCAGCCTATTTTCAAGTCCCAGGGCTGTGCGTGGGCGGTATAAACCGGATAGACGGTGCTCCAGCCATGGGTTGGAATGTCTGGCCCGGCAGCCAGGCGCTGCGCCTCCCTGAACCCACAGGCGGAACGTCGTGTATCCCCCTCCGTGGCGAGTGCGCAGCGGGAGGCGACGTCGCGCATTGAGAGTGGTGGGCTGTGGCTGCTGGTCAGAGTCGGCCCGTTGCTTCCACCTGGCTCTGTGGACAAGAGTGCTCTTTATGCCCCAGCATGCGCCAGGTTGATGGCATGCTGGGGACAGAAGGAACAACACCAGGAGGAGGAAGAGCATCTCGCATGCCATGCTGCCCTCCCCAGCTCGCCCACATGCGGCTGCAGGATTCACCAGGGTGGAGTTTAAAGAGTCTCAGCAGAGGTAGCGGTTCAGCCTCCTGAGTATGGAAACCCTGCGTCACCATCCCAGGCCAGCTCCGCCCCATCCCCCAGGCAGCATCCTGCCTCCTACGTCCTCCTCCAGCTGCCTGGGCCGTGCTGTGTGTCCCAGGGAGCCCGTGCTTCCCTCCACTAGCACCAGGAGAGAGTTCCTCATCTCACAGGCTTGGCCTTGGACTGCGGCTTAGCAGAGCCACTGAGATGGAGAGAGTTCCGGGGTACAGCAGAGTTGAAAAGAGAGGTCCTATGTGCCCCTGAACAATATCCTTGGTCTAACCGACAAGAAGTGCCTTGGCGATTGTGACAGCCCTTCCCCCCCAGCCCCTCATGACAACATGTGGCAGGACCTTCAGGCAAGGGATCTGCTCAGTAACCCTCCTTTATCTGTGGAGACCTTCCCAGACCCCCTGAGCTACTACATTTTTCCACACGCCACCGAATCCATGCCTCTTTTACCTACTCTCACCTCCTGCCTCAGCCCCACTTCTTTATTCTTTTTCACCTCCTTTCTGTCCTTTAGCTTTTATAGTCACTTCTGGCCAAACTCTACAGGCACTGGGAGGGTGGGCCGTGGTAGGGATCGCTGGAATCACACCGCGATACATCCTGTACGGGATGGCGATGCTATCTTGCAATAATGAGGCGTCCCTGTCCCTAGGGAAGGGAAACCAGAACTGTTTGCTGGATTAAAAAAATTTCTGCATCTGTAGCCACTCCAGAGGGAGCGGTCCCTCTGGTTAAATGCACAGACTAAGGTGGACTGGAGTGAGTGTGTGTGTGCACGCGCATGTGAAGAAAAGTGAGAGAGATCAAATTGGTCTTCATATTAAGTCCTCAACTCTTTTCTGCCTTCTCCCCCAAATGTGCCCTTCATCCTTATGTTAACAGCTGCTGGTTCTAGAAGGGTCTGGACCTCTTTAAACTCAAAAGAAAGCAACATGAAGGTTCCTTCCTGTGGCACAGCGGTGGTGGAGCAGAGGACAGAGCGGAGGGGTGAGGTGTTGCACCCTGTGGCAGGTCGCGGCTGGGGGCTGGGGGGCAAACCTTGCAAGCCACCCTGTAAGGGCAGTTCTCTCCCAGGCCCAGAGGCGGCGAGATCACCCGCACTAATTTGTACATATCCTTATACGGGATCCTGCCGCTGTAAAGGAAGCACAGGTGGGTTAATAGGACACTCAGAGAGGGGTGGGAAAGAAATGACAGCTTAGCCACGAAGGGGATGGCTGGAAGAGGTAAGAGCAGCTTCTTTCCTTAGGCCCGGAGAGACTGAGAACAGTGATCCCCAACCTGGCCAACTACACTGTCCCAGTTGTCTAAGGAAATAAGAGCCCATCCACTGCCAAAAGGAACTGCCTGTGACTAAGAGCACCCTGAGATACCTGTCTGGCCCATACCCGGCCAGATGCAGCCAGAGCCCTGGCTCTGGCTCAGCTTCCAAGAACAAAGCCTGCCAATTCACAATGGCTCTGACCGCTGTCCAGAGCAGATGCCAGGCTGCCGTGAGTGAGTTGCGGACGGTTTGCTTTTCACAGACACTGATTACAGTCAGTTATTCAGACCTGCTGATCAGGGGCAGAGGGAAGTCAGTGGCTCTCTGCAGACTGCAAGAGACAAATTTCCCATTAGGCTAATGAACAAGGAACACAGTTGGCATGAGGGAATTTGCAGAGGTCTTTGCTTCTCTTTGTGAAAAGCTTTTTCTCAAGTTCAGCTTGGGCAAGTCTTCTCTATCTGATGGGAGCTTGCTGGGATCCATGTTCAGAGGGCAGCTGGGGATGGAGCCGGGGGACATTCTCTTCCAGGGCCCCGATGCCCAGCCCATAGCAGCTTGGTTGGATCCAGCCAGCATTCCAGAAGCAATGGGACTATCTTACCAACCCCTTTTCCTAAGAGCCTGCTAAAGAGTTCTTCTAGCTTTCTATGGAAGGGACAGAATTAACAACTGATTCATTTTCAGTGGCTAAAGCATCTTCCATGTCAGGCGCCAGAAACAGGAAGCAATGGCCAGTGATCTGCAGGTCTGGCTTCACCCTGGTACAGACCAGGGCTTCCACTGGAAATTATAAACATGGTGTCTTCACCTCTGAGCATTCAGACCTTGGTGGCAGCCACATCGAGACTAGTGTTTCATCCCAGCTTCACTCTTTCTAGCTTTTTAAAGATTTGAGACTTGATGCTTCCTGTTTTTCCAGATAGCAGCTCATCAGTACCTCCAAGTCTTTCTACTCTTCAGGGGAGGTAACTTAGCCATTTAGTCTTTCATTTTGCCTCTTAGGGAGCCGGGAAGTAGGTGAGTTGGTAGCAGCTACAGGCTGATGCTCTGTGCAACATGTATCAGTCCTCTTTTTGAAGACATCGGCTTGCTTTACTTAGTTCCCCCCTCCCCCATTATCACATAGACACAGCCAATGAAACTCTAACCAGAATGAGTTGCACTGTGAATTTCAAAGCATACAGAAGAGAGTCTGATTTGCCTTTTTGCTCCCAGTTTTCATATGTCTGAGTCTCATGATTAGTCCTCATGGAATCCTTTCTTCCCAGCAGCTGGAATGAATGGGGAGGAGCATGTTTTATTGCATATGGCCTTTGGATCCCAAGATGAGTTAGATCATAGGAAGTGGGGGTTCCTGACAGCCCAGGACACCTGAGTGAGGCTAGATAAGCAATGAACTCCTTTGCTCGCAGTGTGTTTCTCCTCTCTCGGGAAAGTGAAGAAGCCCCTTCTTATGTATGCTTCCATGGCTGTCCATGCTTTACAGATGCTGATTTTCCAGGCATTCCAAGTGCATTCCCATGTAGTTATTGTCAATTACAATAATAGCTATATGAGTGATTTAATATCATCCTCACAACTACCCCTCAAGGTAGGTAGGTATTAGTATCACCAGTTGAAAGATGAGGAAGCTCAGAATGGTTAAATGACTTGTGTAAGGCCACGGAACTGTAAGGTGTGAGCCTGGCTGCATTTCCCTCTAACACCCTACCCTTGCTTTCTAAGAGCGGATCTACTAGAAAGTAAGCCCTGAAAGTTAAAGCTATTGTTCAGTCATTATAACAGAAATGGATTAGATTTCGATAAGTCTATGCCCTAAATCATTAATAATTACTGATGGGAAGAAAAATTATGTTTCACTCTCTCAGCCCCTAAAACAGTGACCCAAGTTTAACACCCGGATAGGAAGATAGATTTTGATTAGAGTTTCAGATTATGAAGGGGGTTCCAGGTGGAAGCAACGTGGTCCATTCCTGTGAAGGATAACATTTCTTGTAGTATTTTCAGAGGGGAACCAGAATGGATAGATTGGTGAGTTAAGACCCAAAAGCTAAGATGACCTAGGACAGAAAAGTTCCTCTGGAGTGAGGATTCATAGGATTCTCACCCTGTCTTCAACCATAAAGGGCCAAAATGCTGCCTTTGTACTCTGAAGCAGGGGTTAGCAAACATTTTTGACAATAAAATATTTCAGTAGTAAATATTTTTAAATTTAAAGGCCATACCATCTCTGTCACAACCATTTAACTCTCCCTTGTAGTGTGAAGGCAGCCAGAGACAATACATAGATGAATGCTTGTCACTGTGTTCCAATAAATCTTTATTTGCAAAAACAGACAGTGGGCCAAATTTAGCCTATGGGCTGTAGTTTGCCAACCCCTGCTCTAAAGCCCAGAAGGCACAACATCACTTCAGAACTATTAGACAGTGAAACAGACAGTAAGGAGGTTATCTCCACCAATTCCTGCTATTTAAATCAGTTCTATGTAATAAAAATCCATGTGTTTAAGGGAACAGTTGGAAGAACAACCTGCTTGGTTTTTTTTAAAAAATGATTTCTGAGTTACATCCAACTGTATCTGGGGAGAGGGATGAGAGAGATAAAACACTAATAGTCACTGATCATGGAGGCCAGACATCCAGCTGGCAATAAAAACCCTTATCAAATACCCCTGGTAACTCAAAGGAGTCCACTAACCATTGGCAAGAAAAGAAAAAGAAATATTATTGGAAGTTCTTCTTGGGGTTGAACCCAAACAATCTGGGGCGAGGACTGGGTGATTAGATTGGCAAGGAAAGGAAACCCCATCACAAGAAGGAAAAAGCGGGCAAAGGAAGATAAAGGGAAGTGTTTGGTGACCGGCTGGATCCCAGAGCCTCTTCCATGGGCCACACCTAAGAGGAATTTCCTTTCCCTCGGTAACAGGCAGGCATTTGGGTGGCTCCAAATAATTCCAGCCTCTTCCCTGAGAACCACAGAGGCCCCTGCCCTGGGCCCTGCCGGGGCGGCCGGGAGGCCTACGCACCATGCCGCTCTGTCGTACTCTGCCCAGACGCGGACAAACTCGTCCAAGTGGTGGGGGCCCAGGATGGAGGAGTCCCGCGTCAGGTACTCAAAGTTGTCCATGATGACGGCCACGAACAGGTTGAGCATCTGAAGGGCAAGGGGAGAAGGGCAGTCAGGGGAGACCCAAAGCAGAGCTCGGGAAGCAAAACAACAGCTTCGAGGCAAATGAACGAACTTGAAAGTTTGTCAGGTGGAAGTTCCTAGCTACAGCAGCCCTGATCTTGCTGAATGCAACATATTTTCATTGTTTATGCCCTTGCATTTCACTGTATGAGCATTATTATTTCACTATTCTCTGCCACTTCATGTCTGCAGAGTACTCCACAGTCACTTTGATGATCTATTCAATTTATTTAATCGTTACTGTGGCAGCAGAGAGAAGAGCAGCAGCTACAACATTCTTGAGGGCTAGAGGAAGTCAAGGCCAGATGCCAACACCTTCCCTCCCCAGCCTTCCCCCTCATCCTAGTCCGGCAAAAGGAGCCTCAGAGACAACCAGCGGAATGTCTTGGAGCTGAAGGCATGGCTTATTGGGTGATGACTTGCACCTGCTCGTGGCACCTGAGTGGCTTCCAAGACCCTGCTGCTCTCCCACTTATCTGTGCAGCCAACCTTTATTGTGCACCTACTATGTTCCAAGCAGATTTAAGTGCTGGGATATGAGATGAGAAAGTTCTTGTCCAGAGATATATTCCTGTGCCTGGCCCAGGGCTTAAAGCACAGCAAGGGCTTCACTGGATGTGGTTAGTTGAATGCTCTTAAAGGCTTATTTAGTATTAAGTAGAGACTGTGATGTATTGGAAATATATTAGAAATATACAAATGTTACAAATTTCAAGAGCCACAAAAGCAGCACAAGCAGGTTACAGTGGGGACAGAAAGGAGTATGGAGGCAATTTCTCCTGGCTAAAGGAAAAAAGGTTTGGCCAGGCGTGGTGGCTCATGCCTGTATTCCTAGCACTCTGGGAGGCCGAGGTGGGCGGATCGCTCAAGGTCAG
>VBSM01002937.1:18956647-19079142 GCA_008086735.1 Cheirogaleus medius | reverse complement strand
CTCTGTCTCAAAAAAAAAGAAAAAAAGGTTTAAGAGGGTTGATGCTTGAACTGAGTCCTGACAGACCAGATGCTGTTCACCAGGCAGACACAGACAAGAGCGAGCACGGAGGTACCCAGGGGTGGGGGCAACATTCAGAGATCTGCAAAGAGGGCAGAGCAGCTGGGTCCAAGTGCCAGACCGTTGAAGCACCTCGCTAAAGAATCTAGACCAGGATTGACAAACTGGTCAGAGCGTAAATGTTTGAGGCTTTGCGGGCTGTACAGTCTCTTTTGCAACTATTCAGTTGTGCCGTTGTAGTGCCAAAGCAGCCGCAGACCGCATGTATACAAATGAGCGTGGCTGTGGTCCAATAAGGCTTTGTTTATGGACACTGAAATTTAAATCCCATATAATTTCCACATGTCGTGAAATATTCATCTTTTGTTTTTTTCTCAGCTGTTTAAGAATGTGAAAACCATTGTTAGCGCATGGGCCACAGAAAAATGGGTGGTAGATCCATCTTGCCCCATGCGCTGTAGTTTGCCAACTTCTGGTCTAGACTATTCTATAGGCAACAGGAACCATTGAAAGTTTCAAGAGGAGGGGGACCAAGGGCTACCTGCATTCAGGAGGAACCCTCGGTAGCAGCGTGGAGGGGGGACAGGAGGCAGGGGAGGGTGCTGCGGCACAGTAGCACAAACAGGACAGCTGGCGACGGGGGAAGTGACAGGACTGCAGGAGCAGTCAGAGCACTGTTCTGTCGTCCTTGGCTGCCCCACACTCGTTTACTGTGTTTCTGCTGCAAGTTCCTGCCTGCTCCCAGTTAGGATGATCCTGTGACCCAGGCCTCAACTAGTCACTGAGTCCCATTCCCCTGGGCCACAGTGACTGGTGATCTACTATTTATCAAAGCCAAAAAAATGGCATTGAACCTTCCAGGCAAAAGACTGGTTCTTCCCTGTTGCTCCGGAATGCGTGAGGACGTGAGGTCTAGAGCTGCTGCTAAAGCCGTCCTGGAGCCACAGGGTGGGGTGTTTGAGAGAAGAGCTCACGTGGATGGAGGATAACAGAGGAAGAGATCTAGATCTGAGAGGGAAACCCGGTCCGGTGGTGTCATCTGAGTGCCGTATCGAGTCTTGCTTACGCCTGCCCTGCTGCAGGACTCCTTCCTGACGTGAGCCTATAAAATCCCGTTTTGTTTCGGCTGGATTTAGCTGGGCCTTCTGTCCCTTGCAAGTGAAAGGGCCCTGCCTGCTAGAGACCAGCTGGCTGTGGGAGGGAGAGGACAGGAGTCTGGTGTGGACACCTGGGTCACGTGGCTGGGTGCAGGGGCTGGGGGCGGTGCCGGGTGGGTGCACAGGGTGTGCAGGATAAGGAGAAAGTTTGAAGGAAGGACATGGTAGAGTCTCTCTACAATACAGATACACTGCGGGTCACATTTCCTTTACACTCCTTTCAGGGTACCTATTATTAATGTTAACAAAAGCTATTAGCATTGTTACTGCTTTGCGTGTTTACCCAGTCTTTAACAGTGTGTTGTGCAGATTCACACCTACTCTTGGTCCTCACACTCACCCAGCTCTTTGTGAAGCAGGTCTAATTAGCACCAGCCCTTCAAGGACAGAAGGCTTTTGGTTCACATTTGTATTCTTAGCTCGCCAGGCCTGGCACAGGGTAGGGCATTCGTATTAATAAATCTCTGTCCAGTGGCTGAATTGAGTTGAGAAGCTGTGTGACTTGCCCAAGGTCCCAAAGTCAGTCTCCTGCAGGGCTAAGATCTGAAAGCGGCTCATCGCACACTGAATATAGCCGCATTAAATATGACATTCTTGTGAATAATGCAGCGGCCTCCATCTCAAACTTCTAAAAGTACCTTCATAGCCTCTAATTAATTTTCCAGTTATATCTTTCGTTTCTTTTATATATTTATTATTAAACACTTAAACCAAGTAAGATAAAACACAGATGTCTACATGGCCTTCTAGCTGCCCAATTTCACCCTATCAAGAAGCCCTGGCTCTCTGTAAGCTGGTCTCAGCCCTGGCCTGGGGGTCACTGAGGGACAGGGCCTTGCTGACAGCCTTTTAGTGGCCACTCAATAAAAAGGGGAAGATGTGAATGAATAAACTGAAACTCCAGTCAGTATCATCGTTCTAAATTTCTGTTCAGTTATTTTCATTATACTTCCATATTTATAAATAGGATTCTGTGTGTGTTCGTTTTTCACTGAAAAACCTTTCACACTCGAGAAGGAAGCATATTACAACACATGTATCAGCTCACTGTGCATATAATGATATTATTAAGTCATTTTCCCCTCCCATGTTATAGCAGCTGTAAAAGGGAAAGTGATCTGGCTAAGGCCAGCACAGGAACAGAGCCAAGACCACAATGTGGGCTCCCCCGGTCTCCAGTGAGCTCACTCTCTGCAGGCCACACTTCACCTCTCTGCAATCCTTCCCCCTACATTGGAGAGCTGGGCATGTGCAAGTTGCAGTCCCCTTGGGATCACTTTAAAGAGAGACAATTGCCTGGATGTGAGATAATTAATTTGATGCATGGCCATGGAACTGACCAATTTTCAGCGGCATCACTGTTTTAGTTTTAGGTTTTTGTACAGCCAGTGGCATCAGGAATGAGCTGGGGAATGAATGTCAGAGTGTCCAGAAACACCAGACTGACCCTTTTATTCATTGGTGGCACCTCATCCACTTATGGTTTATCACTGCTCATCTGACGTGCAGGGCAGAAATTTCTGGATGCGGGTGTGCTGGTTCATGCTTTCTGCAAAAGGAACACTCAAGAAGGCACCTAGGGCTTCTTAGCACTATACACACAGACATGCTCCACGTATATTATTCCATGTTCACTACCACTCAAAGCAATCTCATCTTTTCACATCTATCAAGCTGTCAACTGCCATCAGATGTAATGACATCACAAATCAAGAGTGAACCACATCTATTATGTTAGCATATTCTACTCTTATTAATGCTATCATCTTGTATCTTCAAGGTGCCTTTTCTCAAACAGTTCAAAAGTCTCAAAAGTGAGGTAAAGATATTTTTGGCCCTACTTATGAGATAAAATACCCAAGGTAGGAAAAACCAAGGATTCACTCTGGGTTTCCACAGAGTCCCTGAGCTAGCCTCAGCTCACCTTCCTTCTCACAACGGTCTTTCCCTAGAAGCAGCAAAGACCTTTGTCGACCACCGAAAGTCATCCTCCCAGGAGTCTGAAAAGCATCCTGTTCTCCATGAGTTCTCTAGAGGAGGACCTGGTTCTTAACATGAGCCGGAGTGTGTGTGTGAGTGTGAGTGAGAGAGGGGGTGGGGGGAGGGAGGGGGAGGAGGGTGCGGGGGAGGCAGGGAAACATGAGCTCACACTGAAGCAAACATCTCTGGTCTGTTTATCAGAAGGGTTGGGGGCGGGATGGGATGGGCCACATCTCAAGGCAAGAGCACAGAGTTGCTCACCAAGAAGGAGCAGAAGAAGATGAAGGAGACAAAGTAAACGTAGGCCAGATCCGTGCCGCAGCGCTCGTTCTCGTTCTGCCCTGACGGTGCAGTGGTGTCAGGCTCACAGCCTTTCTCCCCGAGGCATGACAGCATAATCTCCTGCCAGGCCTCGCCTGTGGCACTCCTGAGCCCAAAAGACATTTTGGTTAGCAGGGGCAGGCATCCCTGGCATCCCATGGCATCCCTGGTCCTCGTCCCCAACGTGCCCATCCTTTCTCTCACCCTAACCCACAGGCTCCCTTTTTGCACAGCTGCCCCCGCAGTGCTCTCCAACCAGAGGTGAGGAGGGCCAGTGGGGACTCTCTTGAGGGTCTCTGCTGCTCGCAGTGGAGACAGTGGTAGGACTGTCTAAGACCCCACGTAAACCTGGCCATTCAAGCTTTCAGGCCCTAAATAGAATTTGGTCTACAAAAACTGTCCTTGCTTACTACTCCCAAACCCCTGGAGGACATGCTGAAGTTGAAATTTGCAAATTAACTACTGAGTTGAAAATATTGATAAAACTTTCTCCCATCCAAGTATTAACCAGGCCCAATCCTGCTTAGCTTCCAGGATCAGATGAGCTCAGGCATGTTCAGGGAGGTATGACCATAGGCAAGATGAAACTTCCTAACGTCACAGGGGCAGTTTGGCGAAGGCACCGCCCCTCCCCCTCCCAGGGTATCTCCTGATAGGAGCAGAGGAAGCAGAATAAAGAGACAAAGGGCAACTGGAGGAAGAGGCAGACCAAATCTCTCCACCCCTCAGGACAGCTGCAGCTACAACAGTTATGTATCCAGGTACCTGAAGAGTAGCATTAGGGACCCAAAGAAACTCCGGAAGTTGTTGTGCCGGTTGATGTGACTCTCCTCATCTAATTTTATGTTTCCAAATACCTTGAGGAGAAAAACAACAGATAATAAGAAGCATTACTGAGCTGTGTGATATGTCCAGAACACCAGGGTTGGCAAGGCCACATGCATAGCTCTTCCTGACGGCCTATCCCTGAAGCGGACAACTCACACCCAGAGAGCTGGGGGACACCGCACTCTTGGCCTGACGAGCAGAAGTCATTGTTCCCCACTGCTCCAGTGCAGTGCAGCAGAGGGGACCAGCGCCAGCAAGGTCCGAGCAAAACACAGAATGCAAGCGCTTCTGAAGTCATTCTTCCTGCACACAGATCCTCCCACATCTAAGGTGGTCTCTTTACTTGCATGGTACCTGCCACCATGGTACTCAAGTGATCTGTCAAAGACATTTTCCCACAGCAGGAGTGCGGGTAAGGAGTCACACTTCTCTCTTCTTGTCTCAGGTAGTCATGATGGGAACATCTGAATTTTCAGAAGACATCATTTATGGTTTGGGCATAGACTGCCCTGGAATTCACAAGCAGTGTAGGTCAGAGAGGGGCATGTCTATCTTCCTTAGATATGTTTCTATCCAGAGAGTCAAATCTCAGAAGGTCTGTATTTCATTAACTAGAGTCCGTGAGAATGAACACACATGCGTCCACACGTGTACGTACATCATCCAACAGACCCAAATCCCATCTACAAGTGACCATTTGTGCAGTAGCTAAAACAAAGTCCAGGACAATAGGATGGAGAAAGTCAGGACACCGGATACTTGGAAAAGCAAACAGGAAAATGACTTTTGCATTTCAGCAGATTCTGGGCTACAGAGTGAGGTGCTAGGCTAATCTGCTGCTGGCCACTGGGCTTAGAACGTGGTCACTGTGCCAATTCATGTGAAAAAGAGGGAAGACTCAGAGATCTTTATCCACAGATGGTGAATAATGATGACCTCTCAGACAGGGCCACCCGGAGCCAAGGCCGACACTGGTCTCTTCGGAAGAGAATGAGCTCTTACACATGCATTCTCCTCCCCCAAACACGCTTCAGACATTAGGAGCTATTCTCACCAGTCAGTGTTTGTACAACTGAGGGCTTACTGGGTCACTTTTCCAGCCATTTGAGACAATTTTCAGCCTACATTAAACATGCTTCAGTTTATTCAATGTATGCTAAATGGAACACATTTTTTCCCCTAACAGTTTTATAATATGCAATTGAGGAACAATCTCTGCCCCCAGCTATTTTGCTCAAGTAACTCCCACTGACACCTGCTTTGGGAATTTGTTAACGCTGTTTTTCAAAACCCAAATACTACTTGTCTCTCAGGGAGAATGGAGGTGGCCAGCTAGGCAGCACAGGAAGAATGGGAAGAGGAGGATAAGAAGGTGGAGGGCCCCCAGAGAGACAAATAGTAGTGTTAAAAAAAATCCCACCCAAGAAGTCAAATGTAATTAGCTCTGGATACTCCAGGAGGAGACTGTCATTTATCCTTGTCCTGTTCCGCTCTCATCCTCTCTTCTTTCTTTTCAACCTCTTGGGTCAGAATCTATGAATTATCCCTGATTCATCACATATATACAAGTTACATTGTCTCTTCTCTCCCCCCAACACTCCTGAAGCCATCATTAGTTGTCCTCATTATGATTTTCTCAAATACTCCACCCAATCATGAACTGGAGAGTACACTGTGATTTCGCACAGGGTATATGTAGCATAGTTAAAGAAATGAAAGCTATTTTGAATCTTTTCTAAGATAATTTTCAGACAAATATGTGTATTTATTGTGAAGGTCTTTAAAATTTCTTTTTCACTTTTTTTCCCCCAATGTTTCATTTAGTCCTTGTCACTAACCCAAATCTCCTACATCAAAAGGGTATGTATGGCTGGGTGTGGTGGCTCACACCTGTAATCCTAGCACTTTGGGAGGCTAAGGCAGGAGGATCACTTGAGGCCAGGAGTTTGAGATCAGAGTTTGGAGTTTGAGCACAAGCGAGACCTCATCATTACAAAAAATAGAAAAATTAGCTGGGAGTGGTGGCACACTCCTGTAGTCCCAGCCACTTGGGAGGCTGAGGCAGGAGAATTGGTTGAGCCCAAGAGTTTGAGACTGCAGTGACCTATGATGACACCATGGCACTCCAGCCTGGGCAACAGGGTGAGACTCTGTCTCCAGAAAAAGAAAAAAATGAAAAGAAAGAATATAGAAGAGAAAGAAGGGATGCTGAAATGCATCAGAAAATGGCATGAGAATTTAGGTTTGAATCTATTTTCACTTGGAATCACAGAACTATAGAATTACAAGGGACCTGTGAAGGTCTCTAACCAACACCTCTACTGTATTCCTGAGAGAGTTAAGGCCTAGAGAGACTCAGTGACTTGGTCAGTGGCAGAGCTGAGACTGAAACCCCCACTTCCTAGCAACCCATAGCCACAAGGCTCTTTGCATCTCCAGCAAGTTACTCCTTCCTCCCAGCTTCAGATCCTTCTGCAAAGGTCTCTTCTTCCAGGAAGCCTTTGGAAGTGCAGAATAATATTGATCCTTCTCATAGATATATCCTGTTCCTACTTATATTTTTCCAAAAGCTGTCCCCTGCCCTTTTGTCTTTCTATGTGAATGGCTCCCCCTGTTGTGTTGTGACTGCATTAGATACAGTAACGAGCTAAGGTGTCTGCTCTGTGCACGGTGCCGGGTCTCTGGTGCACAGTGAATGGACCAGGATGGGCAAGGCCAGCTCAAGGCAAGTCGTGGTGGAGATGCTATTCGTGTCTCTGTGGAATGGAAACAGCACTCTTGGTTTTTGGGAAGTAGTCTAATGGGAATAACATATTAGGCATTACAGTTACTGTGAAGACCACAATTTCATAACTGAATAGCTCCCATCTCCAATAAGGGGTAATAGAAATACCTGTGTTTGCTTGTCTGGTGGGGTGAGAGGCAGTATAGAGTTAAGAGCATGGACTGTGGAACAAACAGAGCTGAGCTTAAATCTCAGCTCTTCCTGTTACCGAGAACTTGAGCACTTTCCAAGTTACTTAACTGTACTGTGTGTACACATCAATGGAGACAACGAAACTCGCCTATAAACATTTCACATCGCTCCTGAAGACATAAGTCAAATATCTTGCATGTGCATTCTCTCTCTCTCCCTCTCTCCCCCCCCCCATTTAGCACAGTGTCTGGCACACCAAGGAATTTAAGAAAAGGTAAATAGCATTATTATTATTATGAATATCTGTGGTATTATAATAGTAGCAGTCATTATTGGAGATGGTATTATTCTAGTTTATCATGCTTAAAGATGAAAAGGGGTAAGAACTATTTTGAGCATGGGCAAAACGAACTTAAACATAACTAGGAGAGAAGAATCATAATGTTCCCAACACAAAAGATAAATGTTTGAGGTGACAGATATCCCAATTACCCTGATTTGATCATTACACATTACCCATGTATAGAGGTATCAAAATACCCCATGTGCCCCCAAAATATGTACAACTGTTATATATACGTAACAAAGAAATACTTTTTTTTTAAAAAAAAGAACTTAATCAAGCTTTCATTTGGCTCTTTAAGAATATTTTAATCCTAGAATCAAAGTCGGGAGCTAGACAGGACCTAAGGGAAGTCATCAAGCCAGTCTGAGACTTCAGCAGGAATTCTGCGGCCACCACTGCTAACGTCGTCATTCAGTCTCCACCAAGATATCCTCAGTGAAGGAGACTCTCTACTTCTCACACATTTTGATGCTTGACATTCTATCATATGTTTGGAGAACACAGCTCTCCAATGGTGAAGTCAGAGGAAGAATGAAACCGAGACGTGCGGGCAAGAGAGAGGAACAAAAAGAAGAGATGCTTCCGAGAGGCTCTGGAAAGGGCTGCAGAGGCAGCGAGCCTGGGACGCCGGAGCGGTGGCTCCAGGTGGCAGACACGGTGGGGAGGGCAGTGGCAGTCCAAAGGCAGCCAGACTGCCTGACTGCAGGAGACCGTCACAAAGCTGAAGTTCTTTGCTGGGGTGTGGTCATGGCGTCTCCCCGTGGGACAGTTAGTGCTCCGCAGCCAAGCCGCGAGCCCGTGTGTGCGACCCAACAGGTGCCTGGCACGTGCCGCCGGTTGTTTACAGTAGGGCTCACCCACCACTTTGAAAGGTCTTCCGGCCTCCTGTGCTCAGCAGGCCTCTGGCTACCTGCGTAAGTATCTGGGTGGAGAACCTTATCTGCTTCCCAAGTTCTGAAACTGGGAAAGGTATGGAAAACTTTCCAGTGAGAAAGGGAATTTGCCAGCATCTTCCACGGCCCTTTAAGAGAGGAATTAGCTGGAATGTGGCCCTTGGGTCCCTCGGAATGGGCAGGCTTCCGGGAACTCCATGAGTTGTTCACAGCAGTGGATCTTAGGGCATAAATCTTAACCAATCAAGATGTATATAGCCAAGTGTCACCACATACAGAAGGAACAACCATCTGACCCCTTTTAGGCCAGGTCCCAACGCTAGAGGATCCTGAGAAACAGATCGTGATGCGCCTCACTCCTCCCTCATCACCAGAGAGTCATCCTGGCTAAGAACAATGATGTCATCTTTGCGTCTACCCTGTGGTTGTGCCCACAGAAGCCCAGCTGCTTATGAGTCAGCACTGTGATCCAATAGCCTCTGAGGAAGCCCCTGCCCCAGACCACCCTGAATACCTAGGCAAGAGGAACAGGGAACCACTGCGCATGCGAAATTCCCGCCATCACACCACGACAAGACCGTGGGAGAGCACCCTTAGGCGAGAAAGGGTTCAAAGCATCCTCAAATCCTGCCTGCTCAGGTCGCTAAGCCCAAGACAATCTGGGCAACAGCTGCTCCCCCGCCAGGCCCCTGATGCACCAGCTCACCTGCATCCCGATGATGGCATAAATGAAGAAAAGCATGGCAATCAAAAGGCAGACGTAGGGGAGGGCCTGGAAGGAAAGCAGAGATAAGACCGTTAATCAAAGGCAGGCAGCTTCCAGGCTCAACAACCTGCAGTGGCTGGCAGCATAGGAACTCTTGCCCCGAGGCCAGTGCAAACAGAGGCCGGGACTCTGTTCCCTGGGGCTGCTATGTTTGGAGGTCAGATGTCCACATCCTGACAGATATGTAGACAGTTGGCCAAAGAGAGGCTTCTAATTTGCCTTCTGTCAAGAATATTCACTCACCCAGAAGAGTAGCCCGTATCTCCAAGGAGAACTGGGACAACTTCCTGGGCTTGCGACTCATCTATCCCACTTGGCACGCAGCAAATCAATAACCTCGGCAACCGTGATGCAAATGAAACACCACACACCTGGCTGCGGCTTCCAAATCCCTGCGTTACCCTGCCCCACTCCCACACTAGATATGGGGCCCATGATGAAGAACCGGAATGCCACGTGGAATGATGCCACGTGGAATGCCTGGGGTCTCGCTTGGTTGTCTGTCCCTAGAAGGCCCTTTCTTCTTCTAATGAAGAATCATTTTCCAGTTTAAGCCTCCTGACGTTTCCTAATGTTTCATGCAAAAGCCTGTGGCATGTTAGCTACCAGAAAACCCTGCCATGAAGCCCTGTGGCATGAATTCCATATTGTGCGTGCCCCCTGCCACTTTGGGATGATAATGTTTCAATTGTGGGGGTGGGGCACAAGGCAAGAAGACGTAGGCCAGGAACTGCCCTTGGTGGCTGGGACAGAAGGGGGGGGGGGCTGCAGACATAGGGCAGTTTGGATTTGGGGCCAGGGTGGGCCACTACAGTTCCAGAGCTCTGTCAGTGCTGACAGGGACGTCCTCCTCCTCCATCATCCAGGAAGCTCCCCGGCGGTCAGAGCTCCTGGGAGTCTCCACCCTGTCTTGAGCGTGCACATCATGAATCCCAGGAGATCAATTGAAGGCTTTCAGCCTCACAGGCAGGACAGAGCTTATCAACAGAGCTAACGAAATGAAGAGCCCTGTGAGGCTATTTACAGTTTGAATAGAGGATAAAATTAAAATGCAGCTGAAAACTGGGGGGAGAATCCCCTTTCCCAGGAAGTGCTGATTCCCAAGATCTGGGAAAGGAACGGCTGTGTTCAGGGGCAAAGTGAAGGCGCCCAGAGAGGTGGGAGGAAGGAGGCAGGGTTTCCTGCACCTGGGGCGCTGCTACCTCTGTCCTCCTGCCCTTATTCTACCTTTTCCACTGTACAGTCTCCAGTCCTTAGTTCATCTCTCCCTCCTCCCAACTTTAGAGAGAAGAGCAAAGATTCTTTCTGTTCTCCTTTCTTGTCACATTATAAATTTCAACACAAAATAATGGAAAAGAGGGAAGAATTGAGGATGGGTCAGAGGTAGAGAACTGGATGTTGCTTTGGGTGGGGTGGAGTAGGTACAGCCCATGGCGATGCTATTTCTATCGAGTGGCTCTCTGTTTTGTATTTGCAGAGGCAGCCTTTGCTAATCTGACTACGAGAAATCAGCTTCTATCCTGTGGCCCAGAACTGTTCTGAAAAGGCAACATCTACCTATGACACAGTGTCACCTGGAGGCAGATTCACCTGTCTTCCCTATCCTCTGTAGTATTTGCTGGCATAAGCCAACCATTTGGCCATCAATTTTTGACAACCTTTTCTTCACTCCCAATAGTATACAGTTTCACAGAGACTTGGTGATTGTGATAATATGACAGGATGACACATATTTCTTAAGAGGCTCACTGACAACTGAAGTTTGTTGGGTAGTCCTCTAAAAAAAAAATGGGCTTAAAAGCATCTTGTTTTTCCAACTCTAAATCCAAATTCATCTGAGACTAAGATAGAAAATTCTTGCTAAGGTTTTAGTTTTCTCCTCTGTCGTCTCACTTTGGAAAAATAGTTTTCATTGAGGTAAGTCCTCTGTGGGAGGTACGATGCCAAACAATCACTCTGGATGTGATAAAAATGCCAAGGTTGCTCCTAGGAGCTAGAACGTCCTTGTAGTTGATCTCACATTTCAAACTCCCAGGTCCTTGATGAAAAAATAAATGAGTAATGATGATGTGGAGAGGACTCCCCTTCCAAATGATGAGAAACCATGAATTCATTGACTTGCCTTCTTTAGTTTAATTTCTAATTAAAATATAAAAATAATTAAAGGCAATTTGGTGAATTTATGATTTTTCATCTTTGAATTACTTTAATTTCATCAAATTTATTGTTAATAGGGTTTATTTAAAAATTCTCTTTTATGGGAGAAGAAAATAATAGGCATTTGAATAACACTTAGGCCCCCAAAAGCTTAAAAACAACTAATTTATGGTATTTTTCTAGAGTCCAAAGATATTTAACACATTGACTGCCACACTAGAAAACAAATTTTTTCCTTAGGGCCACGGTGTTTTATTATGAAAATAGAATAAAAACTTTGAAAATAAAACAATCCTTTCTAATTTAATGAAAAATTTATTTTTTATTGTTTTCTGTGTGTGAGTTACGTGCAACTTGAAAAATAGTTCACGCAGCTCCCAAGGTAGAACCCTGTGTGAGTTACATATGCTTCATGAGGCCCTGGGCTCAAAACTAGCATGAGTTAAATACAACTCACATAGCAGTTCATGTGTTAAATATGTTTGGAAAACTTTTACTGAAAGTCTCTGCCAATAAAGCGGGGTCTTAGGTGTCGATTTTTAACTTATATTTATTATACACACACCCCTCTGTATTGCCTCATGAGACTATTCAAAAGAAACTCACCATATTAACTTGCCCAGACACTCATATTTGCTTACAGGACATAGGGATGATCATTAGCACACATACATTCAGGGGCTCAGGAGACACACACCGATGAAGACATGGGTGGGGCTCAGCATGACTTACCTCACTATGGAACACAACTCAGGAGTCCTTTGAAAAACTGTCACGTGAAATAAAATCACTGCCAAGTCCCTGCAAATGCAGAGGACATCTCACCGCAGGTGACTGGCTCTTTACATAGGATTGCTCAGGACAATTTGGAATCCCTAAGAGGGCAGCACACCTCTTAAAACTTGTCCCCTGCCTCACCAAACAGAGAGGGTGCCTCAGCTACAAAGTCAAGGTGTTTTTCTAGAATAAGATTCTATCCACTAGACATAAGGTGGATACTGTCAAGCCAAGCTGTGCCGTAACTGAAAACTGCTGTATTTATTGAATGTTTTCACAAACACTAGCTTCAGCTTTCCAGGGAGGAAGGGACTCATGTGATGATGCTGGTGTTGCCTAGCTGTGCCGTATGATGTGACAACCCTCGAAGAGGATTTGCTGGTGCCTCTTACCTTAAAGGACTGTACGAAGGTCCAGAGTAAAATGCGGATGGTGTAGCCCTGACGCAGAAGCTTTATGAGGCGGGCGGCTCGGAAGAGCTTCAGGAAGCTCATATTGAAGCCACTGGTGTTCACCAGCTGGTGGACCAAAACGAAACATGTAATTAGTGACATTATGGTCATTTAGAAAGATCTAAGCACTAGTATTTGTGTATTTATCCCTCATTCAGATAATAAAATTGGACACAGTCTCTTTGTTAACCCCAACTCAAGCTGATGGGCCAGCCAATGAGGCCCATCTCCCTAACTAAGCCTTCCCAGGCCTGCCCTCTGTCCCCAGCTAGAAGAGTAAGGGACGTAGCCCGGAATCGTACCCTGCACGCATTAGACAACACCGGCCTCCCTCATCTTCTACCACGTGGTCTGAAGTTCACACATAGATGTTAAAAATAGCAGATCTAGTAATCCCTCTTCTGCTATTCAGAGTTAAAAATGAGCTCTACAAGTCTTCTTTAGGATGAACAAATATAAGGAAATAATTGAGGTCTAAGAACTCTGAGGGCAAAGATAATGTGCTTCTTTTGAGAATCTGGCAGAACACTGTGCACACGAGCCCTCTTCTGACACCCCCTGTTCCATGCACCCCATTAGAAAATCAAATTAAGCCCTCCACGACATCCAGTGCCACTCCCGCATGTGCATTCTCTGGCTAACGTGGAGCAGTGAGGAAGTGAATTCCTAACGCTTAGGGGAGTACACATTTGCTTTGGTGGGTTAAAAGTGGACTGAATGTATAGGGGATTTTTTTTTTAATGCTACTCCAGGGCCAAGCTTAAAAGACCAGGATCTTATAAGCCATTCACCTTGCTGTCTGTCAGGATAATTTCTGTGATACTGCCAATCACGGTGATGAAGTCAAAGATATTCCAGGTGTCTCGGAAATAGTTCTGCCAAATGAATTCAGTCATAGGAACATCAGAAAAAGGACAAAAGAAAAAAAAGTAAGAAAGAAAAAAGGAGAAATGACATCTTTCATTGCATAATTTTGTCACTTGGAATTAAAACTTGTCAATTCATGCATAAGTTCACTCTAACTTTGGCTTCAGTTTCTTATTTCTAACCAGAAATGCTATTTCTCCTTTACTAGTTTGGGAATTTCTCATTTGGCAAGCAGTTCCATCACTGTTTGAAGACCTTATTTTTGAAATTGTCACTAAAAAAGCTTATATGTAAGAAAGAGGGTTTTTAAAAAAATTTTTTAAATATTTGTATTTATTTTCAAACCACTTTATTGTGGTATGATTGACAAATAAAAACCTGTCCATATTTAATGTATACATCTCGATGTACTTGGGGAGATGTATATACCCATGAAACCATCACCACCATCACACAACTTTTAAATTATCTATATCACATCAAGTGACCCTATAAAAATAGAATTTGACTTTCAACTAATGACAAAAATCACACAGATTATAAGTGACTAAAGGTCACAGATGTGCCAGAAATCTTCCTTCTAACTCCATTCAGCCTTTTCAAACCGCTTACTGATTTGGCAGTAAGATGAACAGACTTCATCTTTCCCCTCTTTCTCTGCTCTGTTACACAGAAGGTGTAACTAAGATACAAGGACGCAGGAATAAAATGAGTGGGCTAAAGGAGTTGGAGGAGATGCAAAGAACTTGGAACACCCACCAACCAGATAACATTCAATTTCCTAGGCTCAGGTGAACACAGACCTTGGCCTATGTTTCTTCAAATAAACCCCAAAACCAAAAAACTCAGACAATTGGATCTCCAAAAGTCACTTTCTTGCCCGTAGGCAGCACCTCCCCTAAGGGACGCTCAGAGCACTGCGGAAGTGCACCCCGTCCCAGCCTCACGACTAGCATCAGTGAATCCCTACTATACGTGCCAGACACTGGGTCAGGCTCTTGACATTCTTTGACCTCATGTATTCCTCCCACAGAGCCTCCAGGTAGGTGATAAGTATCCCGTGTTCATAAAAGAAGGATTGCCGAGAGAGAAGAGGAGTGTGTAGAAGTTACATTTCACGAACACCCACTCAGAACTAGGCCTCTTATAAACATTACCTAACTGGAGAGACACAACAAAGTATCCAAGGCCATAGGTAACTACTATTATCTTCATTTCATGTATGAGAAAACTGAGGCTTAGAGAAGCCTGATTCCAAAGCCACATGCACCTACGGGGCAGGGAGAGAAACTGAAGCACACAGTTTCGTAAACTCACTTTCTATGAGAATGCTTAGTCCATCAGTGGTGGAGCCAACTTGAGTCTGAACTCCTCAATTATCCGGGCTCTCCTATTGCCTGCCCCAGGGTGAATGTCCTAATTTTGTTTTAATTCTTCCTAATTCTTGGTGCATGGATCTAGGGCTCAGAGGACCAAAAGGTGTGGATTCCACTTGAGGATGCTTTATAAAACAGAATAGTACACTATAGCACAGGACAGCATAGTGTAGCATAGAACAGCATAGCGTAGTATATGGTATAGAACAGCCTAGTGTAGTATAGAACAGCATAGCGTAGTATATGGTATAGAACAGCCTAGTGTAGTATAGAATAGCATAGTGTAGTATATGGTATAGAACAGCATAGCGTAGTATATGGTATAGAACAGCCTAGTGTAATATAGAATAGCCTAGTGTAGTATATGGTATAGAACAGCCTAGTGTAGTATAGAACAGCATAGTGTAGTATATGGTATAGAACAGCCTAGTGTAATATAGAACAGCATAGTGTAGTATATGGTTTAGAACATCCTAGAGTAGTATAGAATAGCCTAGTGTAGTATATGGTATAGAACAGCCTAGTGTAGTATAGAACAGCATAGTGTAGTATATGGTTTAGAACATCCTAGTGTAATATAGAACAGCATAGTGTAGTATATGGTATAGAATAGCATAGTGTAGTATATGGTTTAGAACAGCCTAGTGTAATATAGAATAGCATAGTGTAGTATATGGTTTAGAACATCCTAGTGTAATATAGAACAGCATAGCGTAGTATATGGTTTAGAACATCCTAGTGTAATATAGAACAGCATAGTGTAGTATATGGTATAGAACAGCATAGTGTAGTATATGGTATAGAACAGCATAGTGTAATATAGAATAGCATAGTGTAGTATATGGTTTAGAACAGCCTAGTGTGGTATAGAATAGCATAGTGTAGTATATGGTATAGAACAGCTTAGTGTAGTATAGAACAGCATAGTGTAGTATATGGTTTAGAACATCCTAGAGTAGTATAGAACAGCATAGTGTAGTATATGGTATAGAACAGCATAGCGTAGTATATGGTATAGAACAGCATAGTGTAGACTAATAGATTATTGCGAACTTTGAAATCAGATAAGGATCTGAATCCTGGCTCTACGTTTGACTAACCTTGGGCAAAGTATTCAACCTTCTGAGCTCCAGCTCATCCATAAAACAAGAAAATAATAATACCTATCTAATATAGTTGTTATGAAGAGAAAATGAATGTATAAAGCATTTGGTACTTAATAGACAACCAATGTATGTTACTTCTTTCTCTCTCCTCCCTTTTCATTGCCACCCTGTTTTTCAATTCTACTGCTTTCTGTTGTGTAATCTTTTAAAAGCTATACAATTTTTCTGAACTTCAATTTCCTCATTTAAAATAATAATAATAATGGCAATAATGATAATGATCTCTGCCGTGCTTATTTCAGAGTCATTGAAAAGATTGAACAAAATAGTATATATATTGGGGTATTCTGAAAACCTAAAGTGCTATATCAATGTACAGACGTATCAGGACTAGTGGTGCCTTTTATCGTGCAAAAATGCCTCTAGACCTTGAATGAAAACATGGGGGTGAGGGTGGGAAGGAGGCAGACTTCAGGGCTGAATCTAGTTAAGCTTATAAGTATGCATTCAGCACTCACCATAATTAGACCCATAATTGAGGACTTAAGTGACAGACAATATCAATACCACATGCAAGTAATCAAGATGCATAGAAAAACTTTCCTTGTTGTGGCACTGGCTTCTCCTTTTTTGGCTCACTCTGTTCAGGGCTAGACTGTATTATAAAGGCATCTTTGTTGGAGGTAGTTTCTTTTTACTTTTGTATTTCCCCAAGTCTCAAGACACTCAAAAGGGAGTCAAGCACACAACAATACAGCTACCTGTAAAGGGTTCCCTTCAACTCTCCACCTAAAGCGATCAAACTAATGGTTTTTCAAAGAACCATCAGGAGACCAAAAGCAGCCCACGATCAACACTCACAATTATCAAACCCAGCTCAGAGTCCTGTTAAAGCTGCTACCAGATAAATACTTACTCAGATAATAAGCAAAGTTTTGCTTCTTGCAGGAGAAGCCACATATGCGTACACATGTCATTTGAAATGGCAGCTCACATCCTAAATAGGTGTGAAACAGCTGACAAGTGGGCTTTTCTGCATCCCACTGAACTCACTGTACACACTGAAGCAAGGGCCGAGGGATGGAGGAGTGGCTTATTTTGTTTATAGGACACTGAAGCAAAGGGCTAGGTTTTCTTAACACCCCTGAGAGCAGATGCAAGAATTTGCAAAACAATTATAATTAGTAGTTGAGGAGAAGAAAAAGGAGGGCTCATGCCAGAAAAATTCACCCTCAAGCCTCCCCAAACTTAATTCCAGAATCCTTCCCTCCTATACCACACACACACTAAGGTTAAAGGTAATTGGCCTTTGTAAGTATAAGTCATAAGCATTTATTTTCATTGGGAGAAATTACTCTTCACGTTGTTAATGGCAGAAGGATTAGCAGGTAAAATCTATTATTTGCTTATATTTGAGGCTAAGAGGGACAGATAGTTTGCCATTCGGGTTATAAAACTCTTAAACCTTTTACCAGTAAATAAGCACTCAAGATTTATTAGTTCCTTTATCTACCCATAAATCACAGTTTAATATGACCCAGTGATGGCCACCCTGGACTGCTGAGTGTAAACCTGGGGACATGGCTTCCTTTGCCTTTCTCCTACCCCTCAGCCATCGTCTTGTTGTATGGCAGTTTACTGAGCAGTCACAATGAGCCCACATTTAGGTGGGCAGGTGTGTGAGCCATTTCTGGAACAGCAGTAACCACCCCCCTTCCAACAAAGGCTGGGAATACTCCCAAAAGGAACGGAAGACAAGCCTACTGCTAGGATAGATTCAGTGACATACCAAGAAGCCAAAAGCGATGACCTTTAGGACACACTCCAGGGAAAACACCATGGTGAAGGCGATATTCAGGTACTTTAGGGCCAGCTCATAGGTGCAGGGAGCAGAGTAATACTGCCAGGGAGAGAATAGAGGAGAGAAAGTGAATCAAAGCTTTAAGGTAAGAGAGAGAATCCATGCCACTGAGGCTGGCCATCTCTCAGCCCTGCCCTTGTGGGACACTCTAGTGTATGAAGCAGGAGGAGAGATGGACATCAAGTTCTGGAAAGGAAAACTACACATCCTATGCAGCAAAACAAAGCAAAACACAGACCTGAGCCCCACCTAGATGGCTCAATAGCAAAACAGCCAGTCTTGCTAGAGACGAAGGTGGGCAGGGCAGAAACGTTTTCTAGAGTTAGTGACTTTGTCATTTAGTATTTAAATAGGCCTCTCTTAATGCTCCAACGCTCCTTTAGACACTAGGATGATCTCTATCTCCTGACATTTTCCACCATGTCTGAAGTTGACCTCCATCACCATCTTTGGGAAGCTCTTGGCTGCTACCAGAGGTTTCACTGCATTTTACACAGGGGACCCCCGAATTTTCAGAAGCTGGGCTGTTGAACAAAATAAGATCACGAAGAGATTCCATGATGGAAAAGTAGGTAAAGAGGTGACAGACTGGTATGCTGGAGCATTTTCACAGTGTCTCAGCGCATGCACAATCGCCCTGGGAGGACACAGTCGCCCAGGCCCAGCCGGCTCTCACGCCTGCACCTCTCACCTTCATCATCAGCACGACAGTGTTCAAGGCGATCATGGCCATGATGGTGTACTCAAAGGATGGAGACACCACGAAGTGCCACACGCGGTACTGGAAGGTGTGCCTGTTCTGCGGCATGTAGCGGGTGAGAGGTTTGGCACTGATGGCGAAGTCGATGCAAGCCCTCTGCAGGAAAGTCACAGCGATTAGTCCAAGCTCCAATCCCCCCAGTCTTGCCCAGCGCTGGGCTCTTTGTTAGACAGTCAGAAGAAGATGGTCTATGGAAAAAAGGGTAGCGCTGGACAAGCAGAAGTAAAAATGGCAACAGGGATCATCTGGACAAAACTACAGGCAAGATGTCACCTTAAACGAGTACACAGAACTGGAGGCATCTGTCCCATGGGGTAAAGACTTAACAGTCATTATTAAAGTCCTTTACACAGCATGTGGCTGAGAGGTTTAGGCAGGAAGCCTTCCCTGATGCCCTCAGTCAAAAGTAAAGATCTACCTGTGTATTCCTATAGCACTTTGTGTTGCATTTCCCTTATAGCCCCTGACAGTTTCTAGTTCAGTTGCATTGTAAAAAAAAAACCAACCAAAAAACCCACAAAACCAAAAAAAACTGTTGAAACTCTACAATGCGCCAGAACTGTGCTTGTTTCTGGAAAAGCAATGATAAGACATTCCCTCCCCTTACAGCAAATACACACCACGGAGGGTCACAGTCAGATAAGCAGATGTCTTAATGTTATAATTATAGCACACATCTTTGCCTTTTAGACTTTGCTGTAAAGGTATAAACTGCATCTTAAATACCTTATGTACCTTCCAGATCTCTGCACCTCACACCTGGGTCTCAAACAGAGCAGTGCGCAGAAAATGTTTGTTTAATGACTGAATAATTAATTTGCCCATCTTCTCTCTATAATTCTCGATCAAGTTAAGAAAATGCAGTCTTCCTTCCTAACACTGCTGGTCCAAGAGTCCCTGCTGCCCCTCCCATCAAACCAATTTTGTTACCTCGTTCTTCTCCAGGCTGCACTCCTCCATCATCTTGTCCCCTTGTTCCTGGAAGGTGATGATGATGAGAGCCACAAAGATATTGACAAAGAAGAAAGGGAAGACCACAAAGTAGACCACATAAAAGATGGACATCTCCATGCGGTTGCTGCGGCTTGGGCCTCGGTCTTCCTCGGTCACGTCTACGGAATGCTGCAGAACTCTGTGGGGACAGAAAGAGGGGGCATAGATGGGGGATGACAGCTTTGGCTTAATTAGGAGATGTGCCACTTATTATATAGTTCTTTATCTGACTTCCTTGACTTTGCAGATGCTCCATGAACTCTCTGAGTTCATAACCAAGTTGGCATATCCCACTGGTACCAATCCCCTGTTCTTTCTAGCCCGTTCCATTATCTGCTCAACTTCTAAGCAACAGAAGGACATCATTTTGTAGTTTAGCCTGTTATGTTCAATAGCAAGAGACTCTTAGATTTCTATTTGACATTTTGCTGTCAACCAGAGTATATTGTCTCCATAAAGTGGTATCTTAGTCATTGCCAGGTCTCTGAAAAATTAGCCTTCAGCTATGAGCAGTTTGAGAACCTGCATTCTGTTGTTCTGCATTCTGTTGAGGAGTGATCACAGGAAGTGTCTTTGGGTTCTGCCAGCTCATCCTTAACACTCAATCCTCAGGCTCTCAGGTACAGGGTCAACCTGGAGGATAAATTTGTCTAAAGGAGCCCCCAGGGACTCTCTTAACAGATAGAGGGCTGTTCAAAACTCATTCACTAACATCCTCATTAGTTGGCTAAAACATTAAGGGTTTCAAATATTTCACTGACTTTGTCACCCACTTATCTACTTTTGCCTTAAGGATTTTCACACTTCCTCTCTTCTGCCTGTCTCACTGCTTCATAGCCACTTATGTTCCCTGGTGTGACACCAAAGGGTCAGCCTGCTCATCTGGGATCAGCTTCTCAAGGGAACCATGGGGTCCCATCCCAGCTCACAGACAAGCATGGAACCTGGTACTCACTGAGGCCACCCTTCCCCGGTGGAGACAGTGAAGAGGGTCAGGAGGGCCCAGATGATGTTGTCGTAGTGGAATTCATGGCGCTTCCACTCCCGGCCCTTCACCTCCATCTTGTTTTTCTCATGATCTACATAGTTGCCTCTAAAACCAGATAGAAATGAAATAGGGACTTCTTCACGACAGCTCATGGAAGAGTCAGGAAATTCTACAGACTCCAGTATGTGGGTAATAATGATCACCACACAAATGCAAGGAAAAAGGAATTTTATTAAAGGCAAGTATTACTATGGAAAAAAAATGGGATTTTGTGCCCAATCAATGTGGGATTAAATCGTCATCCTTTCACTAGTTACTGCATAACCTTGAGCAACTTATTTAAACTTTCTGTATGTCTCAGCTTCTGCACGTATAACGTGCAAATAAAATCCACCTCGATAGGTGTGTTATATGATTTAAAATGAAAGCTGAGTGTAAAATGTCTTGTACCGTGTCTGACACAAAAGAGGTGCTCAGTACAAGTTACTGACTCCCTATTTTGTCTTTCTGCTAAAGGAAGAGTGGATATAGGGATGAGAGAAAAGAGGAAGGGTGGACCTGTGGGTAGAGTGTGCTCATCGTCACTTCAGCACAAGCAAGTGGGGTGAGCCAGTGGCACTTACATGCACTCCTTCTCTGTGTCCTTGGAACTGTCTGTGCAATAGAAGAACTTTCCCTTGAAGAGCTGAACTGCGATGACAGCAAAGATGAACATGAAGAGCTTGTAGACAATGAGTATGTTGAAGACATTCTTCAAGGAGGTCACCACACAGTCAAAGACAGCCTGGGGACAGAGCAAAGAGCCCTGGCGTGTGAGCCCCGTGATGGCTTGTGCATTTGCCTAGAGCTGCCTGGGGACACACCGCCATCATCCAGCCCACCAAGAAGGTGCCTCGGGAAGGAACGCCCACCTAAGAGGTGACACTCATGGGACTGAGGGCTGCTTCCAAGCTGGTCACGATTGCAAGGACCTACGACCTGGGACAGGGACACCCAAAGCAGCGGAAACCAGATGATATCAAGCAATGAAGGGGTCCTTTGTGGGATCCTGGTAGGGCTACTCCATTTAGTATGAAACTCAACTTTAGACATGGAAGGGATCTTTGAGATCATCTAGCCATTAAATAGCTTGTCCCTGATCTTCCATTCATTTGATGACATCTTACATTTGATTTATATGCTGATTATGGACTGTTTTCTCTTTACCTTTCTAAAGGGATCAGGGAGAGATAATATTCTGATATTGTGTAGCAAGTTCATAATCGGCCCCGATTACGCTCAGCACATCATGTAAATGTCAGTGAAGCTGGCTGTGTTTGGGAAGAGGGCCCCCAGCGGTGATGTGGGACAGAGCCAGGGACTCATACTTCCGGTAAAAGGTGACGGACCTCCAGAGACCTCCGTTCTAGGCCCTACAACAGTGAGGAGTTACACGGGAATTCAACACATTTCCGGCCATTTTTAGGTTATTTTCTAGGTTTTTAGGTTTAGCGCACAGGAGAGGCTAGCCTCACGGTGGTGCCGCATTTGTGCAGTTGCTTCTTTGCAGCGCTGGGTGAAGCACTGCTGGTTTAATTAGTTCAACACTGCGGGGAACATGAGTGACACACAGCCTTGTGGAATTGTCAGAGCCACCTACATATCCCTCCTATCCCATAGAGCTGCAGAGAGAGGAACCGGTTCTTTCTAATTTAATGGAATTAACCAAGGCTGGGGTTGCCTTCCCCAGCCTGTTAGCTGATCTCATCAAGCCTGTCTGCTGGGTCCTGCACTGCAGCAGACAGCAGCGGCCAGGGCCCCAGGCCGCCGGCCGATTCTGTTGGGCGCAAGCGGAAGGAATGAGTATTTACGGGCACTGGCTCAGGCCAGGTGCTGCGCTGGGCCGCTGTCAGGTGGCAGTGCGGTTAAGAGACAGCTGCGACTGTGGGAAGGGCCTCCTCCAGGAGAGGAAGGCAGGGTGGGCAGGGGGGAAGGTAGGTGGTAAGGCTACTTCCCTGGGAGCATGAGTGTTTTTCTTTGGGAGCCCAGGCCATGGCCCAGGTCCCCAAGCACCGAGAGGAAGCCATGGTTCGGCCAGTTCGGCACCTTTCAGAAGTGACTTCTTTCCTTCCCTCCCCAGCCTTTCATAAGCCTAGTCTGCCCCGCCTCCGTCTGCAGAGCTAGAGGCTAACGGGCAACAATGCTATGAGGACAGGAGGGGTTTGGGGCGGGGTGGGGGCTGTCGGGGTGGATCAGAGGTTACTGAACCAAACAGGACGTGGGAATGGGAGAGCAGAGTCGGGTTCACACGGTCCTTCCCCCGCTTTGTCTTCTGCAGCAGGCTGGGGAGAGCCGGCCCAGGCAAGCTAGGGGAATCTTCGAGTTTTCCAACAGGGACCATTCGTGTCAGCTTGTTTTGTCCACACCACAAGTGAGTGATAAACTGTCTCCATTTTCCACTTGAAAGGAAGTCAAAGGATAAGTGATTTACCCTAGATCACATAGTTCCTAAGTCCCAGAGCTGAGCCCAGCACTCAAATGGGCTCTTTCCAATGATGATAGGGCTTCTCAAACTGTGCTAGACTAAGAGTCACCTAGGGAGCTGCTGTACAAGGCACATGCCAAGCCCCTGCCCCAGGGAGTCTGGCTCTTTTGTGCTGGGGTAGCCCAGGAAACTGGATATTATGCAGCATCCAGGTGTTCCTGATGCAGGTGGCCCATGACCCACACCTTGAGAAGGGTTGCACTAGGCCATGCAATGCTGCAGGTGGGCTTGCACCTGCTTCCGGGGAAGCCCCCTGGAGTAACCCGGAGGCGCACGCTTGGCTGGCTGTGTGGCCTGGGCGGCAGCAGCAGGACATCAGGACTGTGAGCTGAGAGCCCTGGTCGTCTCCCTGGCAGTGGCTGGCTCTCATTCACAGGAGCTCGGGGAGGAAGAACTTCCCCCGGGTGGAGGCTCAGCTTCCACTAACAGCAATGTATGCGGGCAGGAGGTGGGCTCAGCAGGCTGGCGGACGGACTCGAGTGGTAAGCACACCCCGAGAGGCCGCAGGGCCCACAGAAGTGGAGCCCCAGTGGAGTTGAGCAGGGAACAGTGGACAAGGAGGAATCTGGATAAGATACCTCTTAAAGCTTGGGTTCTGGCAATAGGAAGAATGCCTTTCATGTTAGCTCGCTTTCCCATTTCTTCTCTGCTTCTGCCCCAAATGGACTGTGTCCCTTGAACAAGTGTCTGACCCATTTGTGCCTCGAAAATATGAAGGGTTAGGGCTAGAAAATCCTCTCCTCCTCTAGAATTATGAGAAAATAAAATGTCCCAGGACACTTGGCCTGACCTAGCATGCAGACCACGCGCATATGGAGGGCTCCCGTGGCTTCCATTCCGGTGTTGTCGTCTTACTTGACAGCACAGGGGCCCCAGACAAAGCCACACAGGGTTCCCGCTGGATGGCACGCCACTCCAGAGAGCAGAATGTACCACCCAGGTCTGAACTCAAGGGGCAAAAGCCCCTTTATAGATTTCTTAGGATGTTGGTTATTTTCCTTTGAAGCTAAGACTCTTAGTTCAGGCAGATTTAAAGAACCTCAATAACCACGTAAGAAAAAGGAATATTCCCAGAAAAAATTCTCCCAAAGCAGGCCAACCATGGCTAAGAGAGAAGAGGGGAGAAGGGGACTGGATGGGAACAAACTCTGTAAACATTACCTTGAGCTTGGGCAAGCGCTTGATGGTTTTCAGCGGCCTCAGGACTCGGAGCACCCTTAGGGACTTGATGGTCTTGATGTCCCGCCCCTTGTTGGTTCTATAAGGGAGAGGGCCCGAGAGGATCATTTGCAGAGAGGGAGAAATAAAAGTGACGCTTACACTACTGCAGGAATAACAAGGCAAAAGGGGAGACATGTAGGCAAGAACCCAGGAACTAGGTCAGAGTTGACTCCTTCAGGGACATGCCACAAAAAAATCACTCCCCGGTGTGCACACATGCACAATAGCCATATGCACATGCACACCCATGCGTACACACACACACACGCTAACGAAGACTGTTTTTCCCTCACTGCCAGTCTAACGGGGCTCATCACCACACTGGCACAATGAGAATGGAAGATGTGTCAACAGGGAATGGGACTGGGAGCCCACTTTCGATCCCTGCTATGCCTAGTCTAGCAGTAGGTTCTCAAATGACATTTGCAGAATGGAACAGGAACCCTGAGAACAAGTCACATCAAGGACTTGCCTTGCCTAGGTCTGTCACCACTGCATAGGCACAGTGAGAGCAAGGTGAGGAAGGGTGGCGGGGGATGGACACCCTTGCTGGGCTGCCTGTTGCAGAGAGCATGTCATACAGGCTTCTGGCTGGGACCCCACTGGCTCCCAAACCAATTACCTCCATGTGGCTGGCTCCTGCAGTCCCTTCCAGTTCAGACACCACAGCTAACACATGCTGCACAGGGTTGCTGGGCTGGAGGAGGCCCATGCCGCTGTCCCTGTCTACTTTTTTCCTGGCTCTATAGCTAATGACCCTCCCTATTCAGCCTCTTGGAAAGGTTTGTTCCTCATAGAGAAAATGTATTTCTCTTTTTATTTTTAGGAATGAAATGAATACGTCAACTTGCATTTTTCTTCCCTCCCTGCTCATCTCTGCATTCAATTCAAATAACTGCAATTTATAAAACACACAGATGGTGGAAAATGAGACTCTAAATAGTGAGGCCAGGCTCCGGTTCTTTCCTCACGTTGGCCCAGATTACTATTACACCAACAACCCGAGGACATGGATCCAGAACACTGGGTGGGAACAACAAGGCTTCTGCCTGCTTTGCACCCCACCTTCCTGCCATGCCCATCCCTAGACAGAGAGATAAAAGTCCACCTATTCTTTCACAGAAGATAAGAAGTCATTTAGTCTAATCCAAGGAATGCTGACTTTTCCCAGATTGTTAATTTTAGGACTCTTAATGGTCATAGGCAGTGACCTGCAAGTCACTTTTATTCAATACTAATTGAACATAAATAATCTAAAGGTATTGCATTGATACGGTCTTTTGCATGCAGGAACTTTGGTATAGTTTATAAACCATTTTACTCTATCAGGTTCATGCATCTACATATCTAAAAGAGGCAACATATAAGCCAAATACATATCTAAACCAATAAGAATGATCACTTCCCAAGAAGATTTGGTGACTTCTAATCGTTGATCTCTTGGATATCAGTGAAAACTCACCACTCTAATAAGCTCACTGTTCCTTTCCCAATGCATCAGCCCCTCCCCTCCCACCCATACTTTCTCCCTCCTCCAACCCACTGCCCGCATCTTTAACTTCAAAGAAAATCAAACATATTTACCCCAAAGCGTTCCTATGGAGGATCCAATCAGAACGTAGTCAATAAAGAAAAAAGAAAAAAAAAAAAAAGGAAAGGAGAAGAAAGACAGTCAGAACATTTTAGAGCAAAAAGAGTACCTTACAATAGACAGGAAACTGGAGAAGCACAGGCCCAGGGGACCCCGCCCACAGCCTTGGCACTTACAGAGTCCACACGCTTTGTGAGAGGAGGGCCGGCACTTGCTCCATAGCCACAGCCCCTACCTGCAGGGGCAAAGGCCCTTCGCCAGCACTAGTGACACTGCCCCTAACTGGATGGACATCCAGACATTGTACTTTATTCCACAGAGCCCAGTATAATTGCAGTTTTCTAAATACAGGCTATTACTTTCATTTCCTTTATAGTCTTCAGACAAACTCTCTCCATTTCCATTTATGAGAAACCAGAATAGAGGAGTCACACCTGCTCTGGGCCGGAAATTCTCTCGGGATAGGCAGTGCCAGTCACAGTGGCTTAGGGACGCTTAGGAAGGGTCACATCTGAAGAGGAACTTGCAACCACTCTGAGAGGGCTACTCCGACACCTCTCAAAAGCTAGATGAGCATTAAACCTCCTTGAATAGGGGGCAGGCATTTGTCTCTCAAGGTTGTGATGTCCCACAAAAGGTTGCCTTATGGTAAGCTAAATGACTAACTGTCCATCATAAGCTATTTACTATGCAACTTGAAGAAGAAAAATCATCCCAGCTCTATTGGTGAGGTGTAACCCAAAATAATAATAGATAGAAATGAAAACTAACATTTAAACTTTTTGAATATTCTTTGTTATGGGCCAGACTCTGTGTTAAGCACTTTTAGTTGCAAATCTTTAAGCCTCCTATTATTAATAACTTTAGGACCTAGTTATTACTATCCCCAATTCACAAATGAGATTCAGAGAGGTTAAGAGAGTGCCCAGCATTAGCTGGTAGAGCTGGGACTTGAACCCAAGTATGTATGATGCTTGGAGCTCTCGCTGTTAACCACGAAGCCTCTGTCAAACAGCTCACCGGATTTTAGAGCTGAAACAGATCCCTGAACTCCGCTTAACTGCAAAGCAAACTGAGGTCCTGGGAAGACATGCCTGTGTGAGATCATTCAGTGAGTGAGCTCAGAGTCACAGGTGAACATAGTTCATCATTCCCCATCCTGGCCTGCTACTACGAAGCAGCTTCCAGAATTCAGGCCTTGGTTCTTTGTTGCTGATTGTTACACAGGTTACCTTTTCTCCCTCTTTTCTGAATTTTTTCCAATATACCACAAACCTATATTATGTACCATACATCACAAGCAAAGACTTCTAATGGCCATTTTACTCAGTATATGATCCCATATTCAAAATTATATCAATTTTCACTGTAAATGCCAAATGAATTCTAACTTGGTAATTAAACCCAAGGCCTTATACATCTTAAATCCTTAATGTAATAACCTCTAAATGTTCAGAGGGAAGAAATATCTTCCCTTGAATTATAACAGCATCTTCTCATATACAAGAAAGGACATGCAATAGGTCAGCCACATATACTTTTATTCACTCATATAACAAGCATCTGTAGATTCCTTAACATATGTCAGGCACTGTTCCAGGTATTGGATACATAGTGGTGAACAAATGAGGTCGCTAACCTCTAGGAACTTACCTAGTCTGGTAGGAAAGACAGACCTCAAGGAAATAAGCACACACATAATAGTACAATTGCCAGGTGCCAGGGGGAAAATGGAATCATTTGCTAGAAAAATTTCCCAAAACCTACATAGGTTGCCTTCCTTTCCCCAGGCTATATTTGTTTTGAGTAAAAGCCAAGGGAGAATCTTCCATATCCCTAAGATGTGGGAACAGGGTGGGAGGTCAACACATGGCAGTGGCCTGGAATCACATACTCCAGGCTTTACCCTTCTGCTCAGCCCAGGTCCTTGTCATGGACACCTTTATATGCAGCAGAAACTGAACAGGTCCTCAGAGGTCATACTCATAGACAACCATCTTATGCAAGAAAGCCCCAATATTTCTTGCTTGTCCCACAAATCTGAATGAAAGACGTAACTTGCTCTCTACAATTGATGCCCACCCCCACCACCTGAATCCTGGTTAAAGTATCATGGTACAAAACAAAGGGGATTTCTCACAATTGTGTGTGTGCCCCTTGATTTGGAAAATGAAGTTCCTTTTTTTTTGGAACAAGTTTATTTATTTATAAACTTTATAAACTTTATTTATAAACAAGTTTATTTATTTATTTGGCCATGATATCCACTGAACCTTCACTGGCCATGGCACAGGGGGAGGGGAGAACACAAGAGACCTGTACTAGCTCTTAAATGCTTCCACCTGCAATTGGCATGTATGTAGGAAAATGAGGTTCCTGATGGTGTCCTCGAATCTTAACAGGTGAGTGTCTCTGCCAAACTCCTGGGGGATTCTTTGTCCCATTCTAGCTCCCACAGATCTGGGCCAGGGACAGCACTCAGACACAGGCCCAAAGTGAAATAAAGACCGTCACTGCTCTGCTCAGCTTTCAAGTCTCTTCCTGGAGAAGAGCCACGGAAAAGCCACAGGTCTGCAAGACTGCAGAAGAACACATTTGCATCCTTGATTTTGTTAACACGGGGGTAGGGCGCTGATGTGAAAATCACCATTTGAAATCTGAGGCGTACTGAGTAACAAAGCCATAGACTCAAGAAAAGCCTTGACAATTTAGCACCATTAAAATATACAATTTGCACACAGACTAGGCCAAGGTACTGCTCCCAAACCCACACATATGAGAGTTATTTAAGCCATTATCAAAGCCAACAAAATTGCAAGGGAGGTGTTTTCTCAAACTAAGATAAGTTCTTCAAACATTTTAATCGAGGCACGTTTTTTGGAAATAATTTATGTGCTTTTTACAAATCATATAAATATAATCATTCAATAACACTTTGGTAGTCTTTGCTACTAAATGTATAATCAGAATTTCTTTTTACACTGCCTAGCTAATTAGTGAAATTTTATCAGGTTTAAAAATTGACTCTAATGTTAAAATCTGAAGATAATTCCACATGCTAGGATGCACTGGTCGCACTTTAATTGGGACTCAATTGGGTCATTTATTTCCTACTTATTTGGTTAAGTTTCTGGCTGCTCTCCAGAAAAAAAAAATGCCACATTTCTCTCTTGTCTCATCAGTAAAAGATGAGAATTTTCCAGCTCAATTGTCAAGTTGCCCTCCAGATCTTTCATGTGTAATCACTCATCATTCACCGTAATCTTACTCTTCAGCTACCGGGTCCCCTTTGCACATGCTCTGAAGCTGATTTCTGCTAGGAACTGACTGTCCCGGGCAGTGGGGAGGGCAGAGCAGGGACATGAGGTTCTGAAGAGCCCACTTGCAGATGAGGAAGCAAAGGTTCAGAGTGAAGGCAGCTAATAATTAGTAATGCTGGGATTCAGACCTAGGTTTGCCTGACTCTGAAACCCATGCTGTCATTTACGATGTTATGATGCCTTTCAAATGGGAACCACTGGAGGGTTTTAACCAAAGGAGGGAACAGTGAAAGAAACCAGTGGTTCCTGAGCTCAAATAATGAGCTATCTATCCCACTCTTCTCCAGCAGTTTAGGGTCCACGAAGTTCACAGCAAGAAAAACCTACAGATGAAAAAGCTCAGGGGTGCCCTTCTCTATCGAGTCTATAGGTCTTGTCTGCCTCCAGGTAGAGACACAAGGATCTATAGGCTGAGGACAGATCCACACCAAGCCACCACCCTGAGTTTACAGGGGGTAATGGGTACCCTGGGGTATAATGGAACCAACTGCAATATCACAGGTAGCCAGGAGCTGAATATAATGGAGAAAACACTGAACTTGAAATTGGAACATCTAGGTTGCTCAAGAACTGGCTTTGCTACTTACTAGTCAAATGAGTGAGACTAGTCAAACCTCGGACAATCTATTTCTCAACTGTAAAACAGGACTGTCCAGTGATAAATGAAATAGAATATGAAAGCACTTTAAAAATTCTAGAGACTCATGGAAATGAGAAGGAATTTTCCCCGTTTGCATTGGCAATGCTTGTCTCTCTAGGACTGTAGGTAAGGCCAGTCTCCTTATGTAAATTTAAATATGGCACTTTGACCTTGTCACTGCTTACCTACTGCTGTTTAGGGATTGTTTTTCCTCCTAGTCCATGCCTCAGCATCCCTGGGGGGCACCCATGAGCCCCCAAATCCATTGTTATTCTGTCACCTCTCCTTGCTTTGTGACCAGAGCACTAGCTCTGTGCTAAGCGGTAGTTGCATTATCCTTTCTTTCTTGCACATGGACCTTGATGAGCTCCTCATACACACACAAGAGCCTTTTGCAAACTTTCTCCTTTGCAATACACAGCACTGGACACCAACTGCAAGGTATTTCTGTCCCAGCACTGAGAAGCAACAGGAGACAGCAAAGCATCTATCTCCTAGCAGTTTTGTTATTCAATGTGGTAAACAGTGACATTATTTGTCCTTTGTCTTAATCTTTATTGTTCTAAACATACCCAAAGACCCCTCATCTGTTGATCCTTCTAAGACGACCTTGGAGCCAGCTGAAGTCCACCCAATCCATTTCCCTAGCTGGAGACTAACGTGTAACTCAATGCTATGCCCCTGTGAGTGTGGATGAAGCAGATGGTTAGCAGGTCACATGACCTGGGCAGATACTTCCCAAGTCCCCTTACGAAGTCTTTTGAGCTAAGTTATTCTAAAACCTACTTTTAAATCTGGAGGGCACCAGGATGGGTTTCTACTAATCTGGCAGGACTGGGATCTTCCCATGGTGGCGAAGGCTCACAGGGTGCTTTTTCTATCCAGGGCTGGTTAGACCAGTTGTTGGTTACCGTGTGGATGGGGCTGTGTTCCCTGATTCCACCATTTCATTTTGCTTGGTTCTGTGGCCACTGGCTGAGATCCCATTTACAACCAATCATCTCCCAAATTTCTGCTGTCAATAAAGAAAAACAATAAAGAAAAACACACCCACTGCCTCCGTAAGACAAAGGTCTCAAAGTACACATTCTACAGAAGGTTCCCCAGCAGCACCTAATGTCCCATGCAACAGACAACACATTTTCCAGTGTCCACCAAAAAACATGCATATTGGGGCTTAATACCAAAAGCAGGTAGACTGGGGACTTATATCTCCTTCTTCCAAACTCTCCCTCCATGTGGCTTCTACGCTGTCCCTCTGTACCCCGTCCCAAACCCCACTTTCAAGGCAGCTCTGGTATAATACAGCAGTGGGCACCTCAACAGTCCATGGGCATTAATCACCTTTAGTGTTCTTGTCTGGGCACAATGTCAGATGAAGTCACTCTTGAGGTGACTCTTAAAACTGGAGTCTCAAGGAACAACATCCTTCTATCTGCTCACTGTTGGAAATTTCCAATTCCTTTTCAGCCTGTATCCTAAATCCACAGTTAATGGGCTACCTGACGGCTAAATTTAATTTTAATCCTTCATTCTCTTCCGCAGAGCAGGGGGACTGGATGGCCTGTCTGGCTCGGTGGTAAATGGGTCTTCTTTGCAAGAAGCAGGACTTTGTCCCCTGCCCCTCCCCTCCCCCACCACTGTAAGATTAATGTGTCATCACAGCTTCCTTTGGGAGACTCCTCTTTCAGTTCTAAGAGAAAAGAGGCTGTCAAGAAAGAAGTCCCACAGGCAGCGCTAGAGGCGTGAGAGGACCGCCATAGACAGGTAGCAGAGGACAGGAGGAAAAGACAGCCAGGTTTAGCGGAAAACGTTTGCTCTACTGTTTCTGTGGATATTCTGTGGCTCTTTAGGACCCTTCCAAGTGGAAAATCATCTGGTCTGTGTACCAGCTCTGCTGCCATGACTGGTTCTGTGTGCATTCAATAGACCTCATCCATCTCAGCGACTAGCGCAGAGTGTCAAGTGTCAGGAAAGTGACATACTTCAATGAAAAGAATGTAATAAAAGCTAATATGGGAACCCCAGTTCCTTCTGGCATTGAGAGGCAGATTAACTCATGTATTTCATTTCTGCCTAAGGATGGATAATGAAAGGCCAAGGGCGTCTGGGAGCCAGATCCCCCCTGTACCAGGGAGTCCTGCCCTCCCTTGTGCCCTGCTGTGGTCACAGACAGCAACGGGCAGCTTTGGTGTCAGCCACCAGCGTGACTCTCATTGATCACAGGCCATGGTAAGTCCCAAAGAGGGGGAAGAGGTGGGAGCAGATTGCTAGTTATTTTTCTGTTAAACCATTTGTGCAGATAAGCAATTATAAGCTGCAAGTTTACTCCTTAGAATCCAATCCAGGAGAACCTGACGGCTGATTTGAGTTGAGCTAGGCAGTGGGGACACAGAGGGGGAGGGACCTGGGTTGGACAGCAGGTATCTCACACACGCACGTGAGTCCCGGTCCCCTCCCACGTTTCCCCTCTAGAGATGCGGTCCCTGCCCACCTGCCTGCCCACGTCCCTTCCCTGAGCGTGAAAGACAGGACACATGAAGACTCATCTTCACTGTGGTCTGCACGGTTACCTGACTTCCCTCCCAGGCAGCTGACTCTGGGGGTGCCCTGCGGTGAGGGCACGTGCCTGACGTGCAGATCCCCAGAAATGCCAAGGCTGTAACCATCTCTGGCTCCCCACCCAGGAGGCTGGGAAGCAGAAATGATGGCAATAGGGTGTGTGGAAATTGGGAAAAGCAGGTTCTGCTTCTTCAGTAGAAAATATCACACAAAAGAATGCCCCTTCTTCAGAAAGAAAAAGATAAAACAGAAAGGTTTCGCAGACCCAGCCACTCACCAGACTTTTCTGGAAACCTCAAAGTAGAAAAGGCACAGCCGAGGACATTTATAGTTGGCAAACACTCTGTGTCTCCATGTGGCCCAGAAAGCGGGGTGTTGCAGGGCGGTGGGATTGGGGAACGCTGAGCCCGACCTTTGCCACAACTCTGCCCGCCTCCCTGCAGAGAGGCTGGGCTTAAGGATGGAGACCTGAGTGTTCTTATAAATGCTTTATAATGTAAAAGTGGACTGGCGAGAGCAGAAAGTTGCAATCTAGGCATCTTTCCATTGCTTTTCTGATCCACACTTATAAAATAATCCCCTTCCTCCTTAAAAGTCAATTAAGTTCTCAGATGGAATTTGTCAGGTTTACATTATAAAGAATCCCTTTACTTGATGTATGCAGCTGTGGAGAACAGATTTCTCTCTAGCCACTACATACACAACATATATGCTTGTAGAAAACATACATGATGGCAGGCGTAGAGCTCTGCAGGAGGACTCAGGGGGATGCAGCTTTCTTTGAGAATTCAGCTAGAGGTCATTCCTTCCCCTTGGTTAAGGGCATTGCTCTTGGGAGGTGGGCGGGGTTCGGAGATGGCTCTGGCCGGCGGTGGTGGAAGGGATGCCAAGTCACCTCTGGTTTCTGGGGAGCCACATAAAGATGCTACCATGGCAACCACCATTCATAGCTCAAGTTGATTAAGCAATAGCCGTTGCAGAAGCCTCCTCAGTCAGGCAAGGTTCAATTTCAAGGAGAGAAAGAAACTGGGACAGGAGTCAGGTTATCTGAATGGTGGACATTCACAGGGGCAAACACATGGGATGAGACAATGAAAGTTGTAACCTTGCAGAGAGAGACACTCGACAAACCTGCAGACAAACCCACATGTGACTTCCTGCTGGCCTGAGCCTCTGACCAGGATGGGGGAGACAGGCTCAGTGACTTTATACCACCATCTGCCCCCAGGCCAGATGGGACTCTGGTTGACCTTATCAAAGTGATGGGAGAGCTGAATTCTCGGTGCCACTCATGAGGAGAGGGGGACAGCAGAGTTGGGAAGCATGGGCACGTGAGCGAGAGGAAGCATCACCCGGAGCTGAGCAAACGTGACGGCGGCCAGAGGAGAGGAGAGTGGGAACCTGTTCCGCGAGCAGAGAAAGGGGAGTGGGAATAGGCATGGGAAGCTTGGAAGGATGTTGACAAAAGAAGAAAATGGATGGAGAAGGGTGAGCAACTACCATCTACATTTCAGAGAGAAATGAAGGGAGAGTCCAAGAAGTGACATCACTGAAAGCAAGTGATGGATCAGAACTCTCAATCCATCACGTAAGCTTGGACCCCAGAACAAGGGGTTCCTGGAGTCCCCTGCACTGTACCTGGTCTGAGGACCAACAGAGAGGCTTCAGCTCCGGGGCTGTTAAGGCTTCCCCTGCCACCAGCACCAAAGCCACCACCACCATGTTTCAAAGAGCACAAAGAAAGAACAAGACAGATGACAACCCTACAGCACGTCATCCCTGCTCTGGGGCTGAGCAGAGACAGCTAGACTGTGGACCTGGGGCAGGCATGCAGAGGCTTCCTCTATAATGCACCTCTTAGGCTGAGCGTAGTGGTGCACACCTGTAGTCCTAGCTACTTGGGAGACTGAGGCGGCAGGATCGTTTGAGCCCAGGAGTTTGAGACCAGGCTGAGCAACATAGCAAGATCTCGCCTCTAAAAATCTAAAATAATGTAACATAAAATAAAATGCACCTCCTCCCCACACTGGTGCCAACACCTGGGTGTGGTTACCAGGTACACAGGCACAGGTGTATGGGGGGATATATATAAAACAACTAGCTCTTGGACAAGCCTGCACACATCTCCAACTCTCTGCATACGTTGTGCATTAGCACATACTTTGCTCCTATATTTGGAGCTCCTATACTTGGTCTCCCATGATATGATGCATAAGGAAGGGAATTAACATTTATTGATCAACCACATCATGCCATGCCCTGTGCTAAACACTTTCCATGCATTATTTTATCTCCATTTTAGAGGCAAGAAGCTGGAGGTAGGAGGGTTAATATCTGCTGTGTGGCTCAAGGACACAAAGCTGGAACGTAGAGGGGCTGAGACTCAAATGAGGGCCTGGCTGGCTCCACAGCCCCTGCCTTTCGGGCCACTCTGCCTTGTCACCTCAATGGGCTCTGTTCTTTCTAAAGGCGGGGTGGGTCCTTTCCTATGTGCTTCTCTCTCCTCGGCCTTTATCCTTCAAAGAGAGATGAATTACTTTGGTAAGATCAAAATAAGAAGAACAATTAGTGAATAATGTATGCAAATGAATTGATAAGGTGAGAAGGGAACTTGACCTTGGAAGACCCAAGGATAATATTTATCTCTAATAAAAAAGGTAAGTCTCCTTAGGACAAAGCAGACTTTAATGCATCTTTCTAAGAAGAAGGAAGAGGAGCTGGAAGTCCCCTTGGGAGAATCAGACTTGCTTTTCTTTTCATCTTGCTGTGAGAATCCATACAGGGTTCAGATGCTTGCAAAAATACCACCAAGCTTTTGTGACATTTCCCCAGGAACGGTCCAGCCAGCTCTGATAGGAAGCTTTCTTTTTCCGAGGGGCAAAAGTGATTCCACGTGACTTGAGTGGGGTTAGCATACTAGTGCACACAGGGACAAGGGACCCTGGAGTTACCTTGATTGCCAGCCCATCTTAGGTCACATACCACACACAACCTCCGTCTCCTTGGGAGGGTCCCTTGTGACAGCAGGGAGCAATGCACACAGTCCCCTTCCAGGTTCTGGGAGATTTTAGACTCTTAGCACAGCTGGGGACGGACCTTTCACGTCTCCTACAGACAGAGCCCCCTGCTCTGGGCCACTTGAGAAACAAGAGTTCTTTACTCTCACCCACCCCTTTTTTTGCCAAGAAGGAGAGGAGAGGGAAGCAGACAGTGCGTGGGGAGGAGGCGAGATGCGTGATCCCTTCCTGACCACTTGGAAGGGCAAAACCTATGGAGGGATTTGTTCCTTTTACAGCTGCCACCAGCGAAGGCAGCTCCCAAGCGCTTTCCTTCTGCCTCGTCACACCGTGCCTCTAGCCTAGCTTAGGGGATGTGGCTCCCACCTGCATTCAGAGAGACTGGAGGGACGGCTCGGGGAACACTATCACACCACCTGGAAGACGGTCAGGTTGCTCAGCGTGGAATAGGGTGCGGACAGAGCCCCAAAGCTGTCACTCATCCTACTGGGGCATTCGACACATCTGGTTAGGACCAAACACCCCTACTTCCTGGCTACACCCTAGAGGGCTAGAAGAGTCCTGCGCTTGGCTGGATTCCACAGGAAATGTTAGCGTGTGGTTGAAAACTTGCTACAGCTGGATCAATGTGTGGATTAAAAAAAACCCACAAAAAACCCAAATGTAACGAACATGATTCAGTTGCCTGAATGGTTTAAGAGGGTTTTCCTAAGTGTGTTGTCAAGGAAAGTTTGGAAGGTCTTTCCTTTTGGAGATTAAACATATTCATACATGAAATAGCTCTCTTTTACACCTGCTCATGGGCAGAAAGGCCCCCATGCTTGGATTCTGTGATCCCAAACTCTGCTCTACCCTCTGCATCCTTCTTTCTTCCAAGCTGCTTCCTTGATTGACAGACATAAGGAACAAAAGGGCACATCAGCCATCCCTGGGTCCAGCCCTGAGTGCACAGAGGCACTGCTCACACGGTGGGCGCCTGCCCGAGCTATCATCTCCAAGAAAGGAATCCCGGGCCTTGGGTTTCTCCTTCCTCATGCTCCCTGTTCCTGCCACTTAGGGCACGTGGGCTGGAGCTGCGGGCAACTGGGGAGCAGATTTCCAGGGCAGCACTCTTTGGCACCACTCTCTGGCCTCAAACCAGCCAGAGTCTCCAGGAAGAGGGGAGAAAAGGGAACCGAACAAGAAAAGAGCCACTTACGCCAGAGCAAAGGCCACCAACGCGCCAACCACCACCACAAAGTCCAGGATGTTCCACAGGTCTCGGAAGTAGGACCCGTCCTGCAGGATCAAGCCCTGGTCTATCATCTGCAGAAGAAGCGTGTGAACAGCCACAGATGAGGAGCCCGGGAGGTGTGGGCAGCACTTGCCCTGAGACCTGACTCATCATGGCAACGGCTCTACCGCCACCATCTCCACAACCAACCCCGCACTGGGACCCAAAGAGAAAGAGGGTGAGTCCAACAGGCTCTCTCCATGTAACTGAGGCCTGAGGCTCCTCTCTCAGCCACACAGGGCTTGCTAGACTCCTTGGTCACCATAGAGCCCTGCCGTGTTCCTCCTTTCACTGGTGGCTCACAGCACCAGGCATTGCCACATGTGCACGAGGGTTAAAACCCCAGCTGGCTAACACTGGGGACGAGACAGGCTTGTAGGGTGTTAGGGTGGCTGGAGGGGAGCCAGTGTGGTTGGTCCCAGAGGGAGCCCAGGAGGACTCATCTCTATCTACCCCCGTGCCTTGGCACACACCCAGGGTCAGCCAGGACGCACTGGGAGGGGAGTGCGGTCCCCACGCCTGTCTGCACGGCCACTGCCTGCCTCCGGCTCAGGCCACGTCCACACACAGCCACACTGTCACGTCTTGCCAAGACAGATTTCCTTGGGATTCTGAAGCCAGACAAGGGGCGGCAGAGGCTCTACCGAGGTCTGTCATTGGCTAGTCGGTGGCAGCGTTGGGGCAGGCTCCTACCCTAGAGGAGCAGACAGGTGACCCATCCAAACCCTGGAGCTCAGGTTTTCTCTAGAGGCTTTTACCTTTATAACCATCTCGAAGGTGAACACGCCCGTGAAAACATAGTCAAAATACCTCAGGACCTGTAAGACACACACAGTGGAGAGAAAGAGGACCACGTTTGGCCACCAGGCTGTACACGCTCCCGCCGGCCCACAGACACAGCCCGACCCGTGTGACCACCCTGACCCCACCCACCTCCGCCTCGGAACCCAGGCTTGGAATTACAACCGCTGCTTGGCCTGAGGGGCCGATGCAGGGAGGAGAGGGGCCGTATCACTCAGTGGCCAGTGCTTGGCTGTTCCCTCTCCTTGGCCAGTACTTAACTTCTTGGGTCTGAACTGGGCCACAAGCCTCTTCCTCCAGTTCTGGCCCAGGACATAGAGTCCTTGTCACCTCCCTCCTATCTCCTGACCTATGCCTGGGAAGCCCAGGAGATGCCTCCATCACATCCCATATGCATCGTTCAGGACCCCAGGTCATGCCCACATTCGAGCCCATGGAGGCTGCAGATGCCTCTCAGAGCTGGCTGGAGGGGGTGTCGGGCCTGCTGCAGCACACAGGCTCACAGCATGGGCGCCGGGACAGGCTTGTCTGGGAACGGCTCATACTTCCCACTGAGGAACAGGGATGGGCAATTTCTCGGCCCTTCCTCCTTCCCCAGCTCCCTTCCTACCAACTCGGTTCACCCCTAGCACTGGGATGAGACGGGTGGAGAGGGGCTGGGATGGGACGGGTGGCGGGGCACTACAGAGGCTGGCAAACGGCTCCCGTGCACCCACTCTGTTGCGCTCTGAGTTGGTCAGGACAGGGTCCTCCGCTGCCAGGGCAATGCTGCTGGCTGCAATCACCAGGAGGATGCACATCTCGAAGTAGCGCAGGTTCACGATGTAGTGGCAGGCCCTCCGGATCCTGTGGGTGGGTGAGCCCTGCTGAGCTGGCCCCGCTTCCCTCCCAAGCCCACCTCTGCTACTCCCTCCCCACACACACACACTGGCCTCTTCCAGACAGCCAGGCCCTCGCCAAAGGAAGCCGCCAGGGACAGCAATTTAATTTCTCAGGCACCACCCTTGATTTAAAGCCCCCGTGGAGGGAGGTAATCAGATTGGTTAGAGGCTGCAGCACGCAAGCCAAGATGCATTATCTGCAAACACGTCTGAGTCGCAGAGTGCAGCCAGCATCAGACGACAAACTCGGGGCAGCTATGTGGCGCCCTCTGCTGCAGCGCAATGTCCACTCTCCTACTGTAAGGAAACTGGGATGTACCGAGTCAATTGGAAAGAATCAAAAAATGTACAAATAGACCTTGATTCTATGATTCTTGGCAAAAGCAGTCACAGGTTTGCATGAGCCCCAGGTTATTCTAGTCAAAGTAACTATCTTCTGTATTCTCCATTCCAGCCATGGATGGCCCGACACACCTTAACCCCAGGCCTGGCTCCTCCCTTCCCAGAGCGCCTGGACCCTGCCACATGACCACCGAAGACGGTCCTATCTTCCTAGTTGCAGGAGCTGGTATACATCTTGCTCCTGGCTAAGGCAGAAGGCAAATTCTCTTTCCAAATTCCATCCTTCCTGACTCTACCCTCTAGACTCTTCTCTTCCCCCCAAACTTCGTGCCCCTACCTCTGCTCTGAGGAGCATGCACATTTCAAAACTCCACATGTAGGCCAGTGGGACCCAAAGTCTTAGACTCCATTCGATGATCTGGTCATTCTAGGCTCTGTCCACTTCTTGGAATATTTGGTGACACATAAGTTTATGTGTCCCTCCCCCCTTGCCACCTATTGACCAAAGAATAGGTAGAGGGTCCTTTTCTCATAACATTTCTCATGCTATCCTATCCTAAGTTACTCTTTAGACTGTGGGCACAGAGTTCTGAGGCTGTTTTGCTTAATGACCCACCTTACTCAGTGGGTCCCAGAGGCTCGATGTCTCACCACACTGTACTGGGAAGGCTCAGGAAGGTGACTGGGCCCCCATCCCTCCTTCTCCCCATCACCCCACTCTGGCTCCAGCCCTGGCTGTGTACCCTGGGCTCCCCGGGGGTGTCTTACGGATTGGTGGTGCTGAAGATGAACATAGAGCTGTGGGGCACCATGGCTTTGCCTTCGCGCTTCTCCTTCTTTTGCTTCTTCTTCTCCACCACCTCCTCATCCTCTTTGACCTCTGCCTCCTTCAAGGGGCTGGCTTCTCCATCAGTCTTATTGCTAACTGCAAAAAGAACACAGAAGCTTCAGAAACCTTGCTGCATGGGAGACGGCCCCTTCACCCCCCACATGCATGGAGAGGATGAGAAAGGGCCCAGGGATGCCCCTCGCAGGCATGGGGGTACCTGCTCTTCCTCTCTCCTCATCCTCACCCTCACCCCAATTTGTTGAGGAATAGCCTGTTGTGTCATATACATGATAACGATCACGTTTCCCCATTTATAGCTGAACTTTTACAATCTGGTAAACGGAATGGTATTTCTGTTGTAAGGTTTACAAAGTTTAGATTTTATATCAAAACACTGGTCTCTGTATGTGTGTGTGTGTGTGTGTGTGTATATATTCACTTACTGAATCTTCACATCAGTACACCCAGAGCACCATGTATTATTATTCCCATTACAAGAGATGGGAAAACTGAAGTGCAGGGAATTTAAGAACCTTTCCTAAGACCACACAGCTTATGGCCTTAAGATCCTATAAATCCCATGTCCCTTCAGTGAAATCGCCCTACAGTGGAAGATTTCAAGAAACTATTACTCTGTTTGCGGCCGCCTTTCTGGCTGTGCTTTTTCTAGCTGTGATTGATGGAGAAACAGGAATGCAATATTCATGTGAACATGGGCCCACGACTGCATTCCAGGATCGGGAGGACAAAGGAGGCCGAGGTCACATAGAGCTCTCAGGCCGCTACTCTGTCTCCATACTCAAGTCCCAGGGTGGGTTAAGCTGGCAAGGGGCTGAGACCATCCGAGTGGGGAAAGGGACCCCGTCAGCCTCCCCCGCTACTCTCTATTCAGTCATGGCTCTACCCTGGCACTCTGTGTCCCCCATGGACCTCTGTGGTCCTGGCCCACACTACGGCCTCCTAAAAGGTAAGTCATGTGAAGCATCCAAAAGCCATCCTACAACGTGCTCTTACCTCACCAAGGCCACAGACTAGCGCTGAAATGGGAGCAGAGGCAAGACCAGGCTTTCTTACTGTTGCTTCTCATAAAAGAAGGTCCAAAACACTTATTTATTAGAGCATAAAAGCAAACAGACACCAAGCGAGGCCATGAGTCTGGGATGCTGGGGCAGGCCCAGGTTAACCCCTGCAAGCTCTGGACATGGCAGGTTTCACTTTTTAAAGCAGTGCCGGCATTTTGAGGGTAGAGAATGTGGATGGATGGAGATGGAGGAGTGGAAGAAGAAAAACAGGGAGAGGAGAAGACTGGCGTGTGAAGAGAAAACTATGGCAAAAGTGGGAGGAAAACAAGCAAGGTGGAAGCCTCGGTCACAATTCAGGGGTCATGGAGCACAGGTGGGATTAATGCAGAGACGGGGAGTACAGGGCTGGGGCGTGGGGTCAGGGCAGGGAGGGGACAGTAGATTAAGTGCTCTTTTGTTTTTTGTGTTTCCTTTTCAGGTTTCCTGGATTAACATCTGCTGCCTGAGTGAACTGTGATGGAGAGAGCAGAGAACCTGTGACTAAAAGCTCCTAGGAGAAAAGAGTTGATAAGAGCAATAGAATCATACAATGTTAGTACAGGGAAAGGCCTCGGAGGTCACTTAGTTCAACACTCTCGCTTTACAGATGACAACAGAGGCCTTGAGAGACACAGAGGTTTTTGCTGGGGCTACTCACTGAGCAGAGCCAAGGCCAGAAAGTGCCCTCCTGCCACCATCCCCTCGGCCAGGGCCTCCCTGACCTGCCTGGCAGCAGAGCACCTTGGAGAGCTCAGGGAACGCCATCTGATATGTGCACATTAAATGCACTTGTTGAATATATAACAGGGTACAAAATCGCATGTCATCACTCTGAAAACTCTAGGGTGCTCACAGGGGCCAAAAGCTTAAGGAAATTCTATGGGAAAAATTTAAGATTGAGAAAACTCTTATTTTTTTTTTTCTGCACACTGGGAGACAATTGCCACTAATTTTTACTTGTTGAAGAATGAGTTACTCCCGCTGGGAGTGCTTTCTGAGCGGGCCTATCAGCATGACGAGAGACCACTGTCCCCAGCCCCAGCAGCACGGGTGGTGGGTGGAGGGGACCGGGACGCGTGCTCACTGTGCACCACCGTCGAGTCCACCAAGGGGCCCACGTCAGGGATGGAGACGGCGACGCTGGTGCTCTCAGTGGCGGCCTTGTCCTTGCTGACCGTGATGCAGGAGAGGTCGGGCTCGCTCTGGCTGACGGCCCGGCCCATGTCCAGTTGCACGTCCCCCAGCAGGGCTTGCTCGCTGCTGCCTTCCGGCTCCTCTGGCAGCGCCACGCCCTTCCCCGCATCCAGCTGGGCACGCGGCAGCACCGGGGCTGTGTCGGCCTCCTCGAGGGCCCCCGCCAGCCCGGAGCCTCTGGCCACCATCAGACTGTTGGTCCTGTGAGGAGACGGAGAAAGCGGGTGCTCGGAAGCCCTTCCCAAATGGCTGGCGCACCTGGCGAGATGGGCAGGCGGGGCAGCTGGAGCAGGCCTGCCGGAGAGCGCGTGGCCTCCGCTGCCTGCCACCCTGCCTGGCCGGGCAGACAGGAGCTGGGACCCGCGGCTACATCCCCTGCTGTTTTCCCAGCCATCTGCCCACGCCCCACCTGCGATAGGAGGTGCCCTGAAAGAATAAAGCCTAATTTCCATGGGGAGAGATCTCACTGCCTGTTGCATTTACTTATCAGCATCGTGTCCATTTTGTAAAAGGGGAAACTGAGCTTATCAGCTTATCCGCATCATGTCCATTTCATAAAAGGGGAAACTGAGGCCCAGACAGGCTTACACTGAAGAATTCCTAAGACCAGCCTGTGCTATGTGCCTCCAGGGCACTTCCGCGACTTGGTTACCTCCTTAAATCCTGGGCTCGCTCTTCTTGGATCATCGGCTCCTTGCCCCCGTGGCCGCCCCTGGGCTCATGGTCCTTCTCGCCGTCAGCAGGCCCAGCTTCATCCAGACTCCGCTCCTGGCTGGCAGACCTGCTCCGGGAGGCCGAGGTGGACCCCTTGCCTTCCGTCCGGACGCGGCGGTGCCGGCTGCGCCGCTGGCTCTGCCTGTGCCTGGCACGGTCCTCGAAGGTTACCACGGTCTCTCCTCCTCCAGACTCCTGCTGCGTCGGGTCACAGTTCCCATGACAGGGCCTAGCCAGCCACGGTGGCTCCCGTCTGCCCAGGGACAAGGGGCTCCTCTGGTTGTCCAGGGTGCTGGACAGGTCCCTTCCATCCCCCTTGAGGGACCCCCCGCGGCTGATGCGCTCCTCCTCGCACTTCTCCAGGCCCAAGCCGAGGGCCAGGCCCTCGATGGCCCGGGGTCTCCGGTACAGGCTGGGGTGGGCGTTGAGCGGGTTGAGAGGGCTCAGCGGGTTGAGCGGGTTGAGGGGGTTCATGGGCGGAGCCTCCTCCTTGTTGAGGGCCTCCTGGCTGGACATCTGCATGTGCCGCCTCAGCTGGCTGGTGCGCTGCTCCCACACCGACATGTGGTGCCGACGCCTTCGCTCCCGCCTGGCAAAGGGGAGAGGGCCAGGGCTGCGTCAGCACCTGGCAGCCGCAGGCCAGGGAGAGCGGCCGCAGGGGCCGTGGAGAGGGGGGACACATGGCGAGGGAGCAAATGGGAGCGCCCAGGACCTGCAGACAGGAAGCACACAGAGATGTGCGCAACAGGGCGGGCCACGCGGGAGCGGGTCCTGGGCCGGTGCCTGCAGCCTGGGGGCTCTGAACTCTCATCCCTGCTTTGCAGCAGCTGAGGGCCGGATAGGGATCAGCCCAGGACTGAGTTCCGAGCGCAGAGGCCGGCCACACCTTCACCCCCTGCTCTCCTTGCTTTCTGGGCATCAGCCTGTGCCTACTCTGTGCCCACCAGCGGCCCTTGATTTAAGGTCAGAGATCTTTCCTCCTCCTCCTCTCCCCTTCCTCTCCTTTCCTTCTCAGATCCCAGCCTGGGGTAACAAGGGCTGAGACTGCCATATGCTAGCAAAGGGTGAGGACAGTGGCAAGCGGTCTTGTTACAAAGTCTCGGCCGCCCCGTCACGAAGGAAGAGTCTGTGGGTCTCTGCCACCATAGCTAATGGACCACAGAAGACTGTACGTGCAGAGACACCCCCCCCGCCAGGTCATACTCAAACCACTGTGGAACAGTCAGCTTGGGGGCCTCGATGGACAATCACGTGGCAGCAGGAACGCACATACGTGATGCACACAGAAGAACACATGGGAGTGGGCTCCCTGGGAGAAAGGGCCGTCACCTCCTCCTTCCCTCACCTGTGCCTGTGGACGCACACCTACACACTGTTAAGGGGACACTCACAGGTACCCACACGCACCCTCACGAGGCCCACGCATAGCTGTACACAGCTGCCTATGTGAAAGGTACACCCCCAACACTAATTACCAACACCAACAGATGCCCACTCACAGGCCAAACAGAAGAGTGAACAATGCACGGGGTCACATACGTGAGACACACACTGATATAAGCACACATTGAAAAGTGCAGAAGGGTGTATCCACAGATCATGTGCACGGAACACACACGCACACACCAAGGCACACACTGACATGCACGCCTAGTGCCACTTTGTCCACGGCAAGGACAAAGACACATTGTCCCCGTGCCCACACGTAACCACTCACAAACACGCAAACCGGTACACACATACAGGTGGCTGCTGCGTGGCTCCCACATCGACATGTGGTGTCTTCTCCTTCTGTCTCTTCTGGGAAAGAAAAACGAACAGGTTCAGTTCACCCCAACCTCTAGGAACCTCACGCCCCACAGCCACCAGCAGATTTCCAGGGGGCAGCACAGAGTCCCCTGCATGTCCACTGGTTCTCCGTGTGCCTGCTCGCCCTTCACAGACTCCCAACCTTCAGCTCTCCGACATAGTGACTTTTTGTTCCTTGCTATGTGCAAATACATGGATCTCATTTGTGAAGCACACATGCAGAGACACAAAAGATATACCGTTGTGTTCGGTATCTGGCTTCAGATGCTCAAACCTCATGCCCTGCAGGCACTCACACTTTCACCTACACACCCTCCGGAGACCTATTTTGGGAATCCTATGAACCTTGACGAGAGTATCCCCCGCCCGAACCATTTCTAGGCCAGCACTGCACATTCGCATGGGTGAGACTGCCCAGCTCGTCACTCCCGTCCGTAGCAGATCCTGACTCCATTTCACAAAACAAGCAGGAAACAAATGCTCTGCCATGCATACTGTGGAGGCAACAAAGCAACCCGTGGCCAAAGGCGGCGCCACCATCCGTGGACTCCAGGATGAAAGTGGTGCCCTCTCCATTGGTGCAATGCAGTGGCCCTGTCCAGAGACCTTGAAAGTTCAGTCTGTTCAGGCAGGTTAAGCACTGTATTGACCTTCTCAGCCTCATACAGAGAAAAATCTCTTCCACACACACACTATGTCCTTTCAAAGTCAAGGTTGGAGTGACGAGGTGTGGGCGGTGCCTGCGAAAGCGGACAGGTTACCTGGTAAAATGAGCCTGTTAGTGCAGGGCAGATGCTCAGGTGGAGGACGACCCATCTGGGATGTCCTTGGAGTGCCCCTACCCCAGTCACTGTGTTGACAGATCCAGTCCAGCCCAGTGGGCCCTGCTTTCATCCAGGAAGTTGGCAAATGCTGCCCCTTCCCTGATGAAACTGACACCCACCCATGGAGAACATGCGGGGTGAGATGACACTGCTCAGCCGCCACTTTGCACCTGTCTGCAGAGGAGCCTGATGCAAGGGTGGCATGGAGGGAGCAGACGTAGCTGGTCTGGCCTCCCTCTGGGTGTCTGGAAGGGCCACAGGGCACATGCGTATGGCCGCCCAGAAGCACCCACTGACGCAGACATCACAGTGGAGAAGCCCGTGAGCTCCTCAACTGAATCCATCCCTAAACATCGTCAGCCTGCGATGTAATGAGGTGTGGGCGGGGGTGGGAGGCCAAGTAGCACAGGGAGCACGTGGAAATAGAAGCGCCCACTCCAGACAGGCAGCATGCGCAATGGTAGGAGAAAGCACATCACACCATCTATTTGCAAATGCTCAAATATTCAAAAACCAGCCCTCCAGCATGTGTGTAAGAGTATAAGTATACGGAAAGATTCTCTCTCTCACACACACATGAACATGGACATACATACATACATACACACACACACACACACCCCAGGCAAAAGAGGTACCGAACTCTAACTCCCACGCAAATTGGATACACACTTCAAACTCCCCTTCACCTCTCTACTCATCCATGCAAACATCCAAATTTGCAGTCATTATTTGGATCACACAGAGTAGCATTCTCATATCTCCAACTCATGTGAATGTGACCTCATGTAGACCCCATGATAGCCTTGTGGAATAGGAAAGGTAGTTGGTGTTCTTCCCATTTCAAAGATGGAGAAACAGAAGTTCTGAGATCCTGGGTGGTTTTCTTTCCCAGGTCACACAGCATATTAATGACAGAACTATGACTAGCACTCAGGCACTTTGGTTTGTAACAATGTTCCTGCCATGTTTGTCTGTGGACAGTCATGTTTGCATTTAGTTACACTGTAGTCCAGAAACCAGTGGGCTCTCCTGAACACCTGAGCAGGTGCACACACCTGAGCAGGGTGCACACAGCCTGAGGTCACTCGTGCCAGCAGCACCCACCCCACAGCACACGCACAACAACCAAAGCCTGGGTCTCTGCTCACCCTGGATGTTCGCAGCATCTTCTTCCACCTCGCTGTGCCCTGACGCACACTCTGCTCGGTTCCCACAGCCCTGTGCCTACCCACATTTCATTCATTCTCTCATTCCATAAATAGTGAGTTTCTACTATGGGCCAAGCATCGTCCCAACTCGCATCTCTCCAAACACACTTCTCCCTAAGGCTGCCTTGTCTCAGTAAATAGAACCACCCACTCCTAAGTGACAGCCAGTCCTACCCATCCGCATTTTTGGATACCTGTGTGTTTTTAACCCAAATTCATGAGTTCAGAGAAGGTGGGGGTAGAAACTACACAAGAACCAGAGAATATTCTGGAAAGAAAGGAGTGTTTGGCTTCCCTGTCAATCTGTAATGATTTGGGGGAAGGGGGGATTTTTTCCCTCACTCACAGAAGAGGGGTCCAGAGGCTAGGCCTTCACAGCTTTGAAAGGTGAAGGCAAGACGACGGCCATGTGGGGAGGGAGGCCCCACACGTAAGCCCAGTGTGCCCTGCAAGATGACACAGAGGCCACTCTGGAGCCCTTCACAGGAGCTCTGGGCGACCAAGGGCTCCTCCTCTACCAGCTTCAGTGGTGACTGGGTGTGGCGCCAGGATGCAGTTCCACCTCCCGGGGGTCTCAGACCCTCCCCCCTAGACACCCCAGGGCCCGTCCTCATGCAGGCCCAGAAGCAACAACAGGAATTCGTGCTTCTGCAGTTCCTTCTTGGCCTCCCTCTCCCACCACGCAGAGACCAGGCCCACGCAGGGCCCCAGCCAACTGCCCCGAGTTCTCCCCGCAGCGACAGGTCCAGGTCGGGTTCCTGAGAGAGGGTGCTCCACCGCACTACTCTGTCAGCTGCCTTTCTCTCCCTGATCCACTCCACCTGGATTCTCTTCCCACCTGGCCACCGAAACTGCTCCTGTAAGGTCACTCACAGCTTTTGTGTTGCCAAATCCAAGGATCCCTTTCCCATCCTCATCCGACACGACCGTTGAACAGTGTGCAGCACCAGCACCCACTCCTCCTTCCTGCGGTTCTCCTCTCCAGTCCCCAGGCCACCATGCTCCCTGCTCTTTCTCCTCCTTCCGGTTGCACACCCTTGGTCTCCTTCGCTGGCTTCTTCTCTGCCGGACCCTCGAGGGGCGCACCCAGCCTCTGTCCTTAGCCCTCCCTTCTTTGTTCCCACTCTCCCTGGTCGTCTCACCCACTGATGGCTCGAATAACATCCACGTGCAAATGACTTCACCAAATCTTTATTTTAATCCTGACTTCTCTTAGCTCCAGACTCATGCAACCAATGGCCCATTCAACACTTGGATATCTTAGAAGTATCTCAAATTTAATGTGGCCAAAATGATCTTTGGACGTCCACCATTCTCTAGGAATTCAGGAAATACCACCACTCTCTACTCAGTGGCTTAGGCCTCAAAACCTTAAAATCTGGGACCAATTTTTGTTTCTTCTCTTTTTTTCCATCCTTCCCCCTACCACGTGTTATCCATTAGCTCGCCATCTAGCTCTCCCTCCCAAACAGGGACCGAACGGGATGGCTCCTCACCTCCCGCACCACCACCAGCCCAGTCTAAGCCACCATCATCTCTCACCCATCTCACTCTCGCAGCCAACTCTCTGCCTCCTGCCTCCACTCTTGGCCTCTACCAGCTATTCTCCACAGAACAGAGTGACTTTTAAAAGTATAAACCAAAAGTACAAACCATATCATAGCCATCCTTCCACCTTACGTCCTCCCATGATTCCAATTACAATAAAAGCTAAAATTGTTCATCTGGCCTTAAGGGACCCCCGAGGTGGCTCCTGCCCACCTCCCTGGCCTTGTCTCCTTCCATTCCCCTTATGCATAACACATCCATGACACTGGACCTTGCTGGGGAACACGCTTCCTTCAAAATGTCACATGACCACCTTCTACACATTTAGGTCTCTGCTTAAACATCGCCTCCCCAGAGAACCCCTCCTAGGTTGCCCCCAGGCTCCCCCCAGCTCCCATCCCTCTCTGCCTTATGGCCCTGTTTCATTTGTTTATAGCACCTGGCCCCATCTGAAATGATTTGTGTGTTTCTTAGCTCCCTTGCTCACTGAAATAAAAGCTCCATGAGATCAGAGACTCTGTCTTGCTCACTGCAATATTCTCAGTTCCCGGCACGGAGCAGGTGCACTCCTGTGACCAACAGTGCCGTGAGTTGATGGACTGCCTATCAGCACGGGAGCTCGACATCAGTGAAGGGGGCAGCCGACTCACTCGATAGAAGGCATGTTGGGTGCGGACATCGGGCTGACCTCCTTGGCCTTCTGCAGCATGTGCTTCTGGTTGAAGGCCTCTTCTTCCTCTTGTTCATCCTAGACACAAAGCAGATATGGCTTTGCCTGGGACCTCTGTGAAGGACAGTAGCTTCCCTTGGCTCTCCTAGTAGGAGTTCTGAAGACCAGGTGAGTGAGCAGGGCAGAGGAAGAGGTTAAATGAGGCAGCATGAGGTTAGGGTGGCTCAGAGACTTCTGATATCCAGAGGCCATCCCCCTGGGCGACAGCAGCCTCACGGCTCCAGCACCCTGCCCGACAGGCTGCTCAGGACAGCCAGGACACATTTACCCTCACCCCTGGCCCTTAGTGGAGCTGGCTATGGCCGTGGAAGTCAGTGCAGGAGCCAATGTTTCTCAGATGTTCTGCAGTGTCTGGAAGGGATGGAGCAGGGTCTTTCCAGGCTAGGCCCCCCAAGTCCAGCACTGAGGCTGAGCAGCTCATCATGGTCTTCCCTGCACAGCTAAGTGGCCTACTCTGGGTGCTCAGGTACAGACCTCATCCCTTCGCCAGCATTCCTGCCTCTAAGTGTCCCCTCTATGTTATGACACCAAGGAAAATCAGGCCAGGAAAAATGACTAGAGCTGTTAAGAATACATACACCCTCACAGCATGCTATGATTTTCACATACATTATTTTACTTGAACCTTGCAGTAATCCTGTGAGGTACCCGCAGAAGATACATCATTCCCATCCTACACAGGAGGAAACTGACGTTAATGGAGATCAGGAGTCTGGCCAAAGCTAAAACAGTGGCCAATGTGAGACTCAAACCTAGTTTTTCATATGCTAAAGCTGGCATTTTCCCTACCACACTACGCAGATGAAGACCCCCGAGAATGCAGGGAAGAGCAGGCAACTCATCATGGAACACATGGAAGAAGCCCAGAAACATCACTAGGATGCTATGAGCCTCTGCCCCAAACCAAATTTGCATTGTATGAGGAGAAAAGTTTTTACTCATCTCTGTAGACCATCATTCTTCTGCAATTGGTATTGCCTCCTCCCCTGGGGAAACGGATCAAGAAGGAGAGGAACAGCTCTTTGAGAAATGTAGTATCTGCCTTCATTGAACTGTCCCCAGAATGACCATGGCCACTGGAATACCCCAGAGTCCATAGCCCAGGAACTGTGATGCCACTGGCCACTCTCACATCCAAACCCAGAAGGGTTAAGTCACATGATTGGGGTCACACAGCAGTAGGTCACAATAGTAGAGGTGGAACTGAAATTCAGGGCACTAGTGTTTTCACGACTCTCTATGATAATCCTGGAAAGAACCTTTGGGGGTTCCTAGATTAAGTTGTTATTCTCTATATCCCATGAGAAACCCAGGCTAGGTTGAGGCTCACCAAACTCGGTGAAAGTGAACCAGACCTCCTTCATGGGTGTAGATTTCCAGCTGTCCCGAAGCTTCTGGAAGAGGCCTCCTGGCAGGCCTGAAGTCTGACAATGCAGACTTTTGGAGAGACCTCCAAAGGTCAGAAGATACCCAGTGGCACTAGGGAATCATCAGACCCCCATAAAACAATGCTCACCTTGGTCAGCTCCTGGGCATTGGCCAGATTGTCCACAGCGATGGCCAAGAACACGTTTAGCAGTGTGTCTGGGGGTGATGAGTTAAGGATGGGCAAGTAAGAAAAACAAGTCTTCAGCAAAGCCGCGTGAGCATCTCCATGCCTTTTCTGCATAGGACAGCGGCAGGAGCAGAAGCTACCCAGAGAGTCACTTAAGCAGAGATGGTGGGAGATGGAGATGTCGTGCAACCCTGTTTGAAGCAGAAAGGGGATACATCTTCCCCCCTTCCACATATCATCTCTTCACACAGGATGAAGAAATACCTGAATCGAACTACCTGGGGGGCCAGATGAAGTGAGGAGACTTGTGATACTGTGAAATATACATTTGGTCTTCACCCTGTTTCTGGGGATACAGCTCCTAAAGTGCTTAGAAATTCCAAAGTGGAGTCTTTTTTTATGCTAATGAGTGACTGATGGGTAGCAGCCCCTAGCTAACTGCAGGATGGGGGCTGGTCATGGGGGAAAAGGACCAAGGCATGATTAGAGGGTTACAAATTTCAGCCCCACCCTTCAACCTCTTGGGAGGGGAGAGGGGCTGAGGGTTGCATTAATCACCAACGGCAATGGCTTAGTCAGTCATGCCTATGTAATGAAGTCCTCCATAAACACACGGAGGACAGGGTTCGGAAAGCTTCCGGATAACAGAGCGCGTGGAGTCCTAGAAGGTGGCGCACAGAGAGGGCATGGAAGCTCTGAACCCCTTCCCTTATGCCTTGCCCTGTGCATTTCATCTATGTCCTTTGTAATATCCTTTGTAATAAACTGGTAAATGTATTTCCCTGGGAACTGTGAGTCACTCTACAAATTAATTGAATCCAAGGAGGGGGTTGCAGGAACCCTGATTTATAGCCAGTAGGTCAGAAGTACAGGCAATATAACCTGAACCCTGCAGCTGGCATCGGAAGGAGGGATGAAGTCTTGTGGACTGAGCTCTCAACCTGTGGGATCTGAGGCTATCTCCAGGTAGATAGCATCAGAATTGAATTAGAGGGCACCCAGCTGGTGTCCACTGCAGAATTATTGCTTGCTTGTTGGTGGGGAAACAAACCCCACACATTTGGCCACAGAAGTCTTCTGTGTTGATGGTTGCTGAGTGAGAGAATGGAAAGAGCACTTTAAGTTTGTTTTTCCACATTCAAAAGGCCTTTAGACAGCTGTGGCCTCTGCCCAGAGCAATAACAAATAAGAGGATCACTGAACAACAAGATGTGTGGGGAGCTCAGTGTAGGAGTTCATCTCTCCTTTCTGGGAGGCTGGAATTGAATCCCACCCTAGGCCGATTGGCATCATGCAATGGTGTCCTTAAAGAGGAAAAGAAATGAGATTCCATTGCCCCTATCACTGAGCAGCTCTCAATAATGGGATGTTAACTTACTTCTCTCATTCCTCATGTTAGGGTCCTGGAAGGTTTCCATGTTTCATTTAACAAAATGTCACAGAGCAGGCATGATCCATTAGGAAACCAACTTCTATTCCATGCTCTAACCCCAGAAGTTCCAGATGTCTTTGAGGCTTATGTGTTGTGGAACATACAAATGATTCTAGCATAAAGAAGTCCAGCTCTGACTACTCTCAGGGTAACACAAAAATCAAGGTGCCATTATGATAGTGACATTGTGACAATGGACAGTGAGTCCATTTCTGCAACTCACTGAATAGTTTTCTTCTTATAAGTTTTTCATGTTTAGTTTATGGCCTACTCTGACCCCTAGAAGTTTCCAAGACAGAAAATTTAAAGGAACACCTCTTCTCTATGAAACTATGGAAAATGGAAAAATAAAGCTGCATCACATGGCTCTCCCTTTTTGTTCTGCTAATCCCAGTTCAAGGCACATCTCACTTCCCCACTATCTAACAACTGTAAAGAAGTTTGCAGTTCTAAGGCACAGTCAAATAAGTTATCTCATTTAATATTCACAACCAACAAAGGAAATAAATATTGTTAGCCTCCTTTGAGATGTGAAAAACAGAAGCTCAGAGAGATTGCATGATTTTCCCAAGGCCACACAGCAGGTATGCAGACTTGCTGGTATTCAAACCTAAATCATCCTGATCTAGATCCTGTGACCAGGTTATGGGTGCTGGAGTTGGACAGACTTGGTTTTTAGTCTTCCTTGTCAATTTAATGGTTATTTGACTTAATTATTTCTTCTGTGTCTTATAAAGTAAAGATTAAATGAAATAGTGCTTGTAAAGCACTTAGCCCATGATCTCACATACAGCACAAATAAATAAATATTAACTATAATTAGCAGTAGTAGCACTAACCATGATACTAATATTTTAAAGATCTTCCTATGTGGCAGGTTCTGTTCTACATTAGCATGTAATTAATTCATTGGCATTATAATCTTTCTGCTATTTCAGTCTACAATGATCTCTGTCCTCTCCTACTTTCCCCAGCACATATAGTATTTCCAACCATTCAATGTACCAGCCTTATATGTTATTTTTTGTGTTCATATAGATTTGGATAATACTCCATCTCGTTTATGGTGGTATTCTTGACCCAACTAGTGTACAAGTTCTGTAAGATAAGGATTCTTGTTTCTTTTAGTAGACTAAGACCTTCCCATGGCCCCTGCCCACCCAGGCTCTGCCATCACTGCTACTACCACCTGCTCCCGCCTCCCACGCTGGTCAAGAAAGGTGGGCAGCATGGGAGGACCATCTTAGAAAGGATACAGTTTCCAAACAAGGTGAGCACAATGAAGTAGATGGCTGACCACATGCCTGAGCTGACGCCCCCCTGGGAGCGGATCCCATTGTACATCACCTCATTCCAGTCCTCGCCCGTCAGGATCTACGAAAGTAAACGACAGGCAGATCAGACACTTGGATTGGTGAAGAAAATGGGACCGATGCAAAGGGCAAACTCTGGGCCTGGGTCTTTTCCATCCACCCACTTGCTTGGTCATCCTGCCAGGGAGGAAAGAAACAGTTATTCTGATGAATAATCCTAAACTTTGTTTTGTTATGGAAGAGAATTTTAGGCATTGAAAATGGAAGGAGAACATCAAAAAGAACAGTTCTGTTCCTCAGACTACAGAGTGTCCCTCCCACCTCCAGCTTTGCCAGGCCCTTGTGGAAATCACACAGATCAGGTAGTGTGGCCATCACTCGCCTGTCCCCAGAGCTGCCCAGGTACAGTTCCTGGAATGGCAGCATTATTGGAAGAGCCTTGTGGGCTTCAGTTCAGGAAACTTGGGTTCCAGTTCAGCCTCAGATTCTGGTTAAAAAGTGTTTTTCTTTAGTTCTAAGACATTATTGATTTTGAATTTTCCCCATGATTTAAAAAGTTGGTTTTTTGTGGGGGGAATTGGGAGTAGAAAAGATACTTCACTAAATGGACATCATTTAATGGATACCTCATTAAATGGGTTAGAAGATGCCTCCAGATTTCAGAAAGCCATAAATGTGATTTGTGGCTGAGTGTCCCAGACTCAGTGTTGCCTGCAAGCTCACAGGTGTAGGGAGAAGGACAATGAGGTGGTCAGGAGAGCTCTCTGACCGCTGGTGAGAGCAGAGCCACAGAAGTCCTAGGGATTACTGTGGTCATGATTACTTAGAAAGAGTGCCATGTACTCTGGAAGGAGCCTGGAGAGGAAAACAGTATTCTCCCAACACTCTAAGACACTATTGTCTCACAGTGTGGGGTCAAAGGGACCCACATAGCATTTCTGGACTGTCAGTTAGCCTCATACCTGGAATACAGTCATGATGGCTGCAGGGAAGGTATCAAAATTTGCTGAAGGAGTCCCATCATTAAAGTTAAACCTGGAAAGGAAATTCAGAGAGAAGAGATGGATGAAAATCTCACATATCAAGTTTGTCGTTCCCAAGATTATAGTTTTTATCACTTTTTTTCTTTATTCTACATTCCCCCCTCTTCCCTACTTTTTCCTTATCCCATATAACTTATGAAGATGGTATCAGTGACTTCTACTATGAACTAGGCACTTTGAAGGGTGTGGGTAATAAGACAGGGGGTTTGAGCTTATCATCAGTTACAAGGCTCCATGCTATACACTTCAGGGACAGGGCCAAAGGAGTAAGTACCTGGAATGAGAACCCTGTGTAGTGTGAAGGGATTATGCAGAGACATTTGTTCCACCATGTACCCAGCAGTGGATTCAGGCCATGCACAAGAACAGACAAGATGGTTACATGGTAATGAAGTCAATGACCCTGGCCCTTGCAGGCTTAAGACTAGGTTTAGAGCCTACTTTGGATGAAAACTCTTTGGGGCTTACCTGCCTCCAAACAGCTGCATTCCTAGGAGAGCAAAGACAACGATGAAGAGGAAGAGGAGGAAGAGTAAACTGATGATAGACTTCATTGAGCTCATCAAGGAAACCACCAAATTCCGTAGGGATGCCCAATACCTACGAAATCCAGACATTACAGCTATGAACACAGAATACAAGTCACCTCAGTTCCAGCTCAGCATCTGCCTGGTAGTCTATGAAATTAGCTGCATTTGTGTACTTGTGGGAAGTGGAGATAGCACCAAAATGTTGCTCCCCTAGGGAATGTGGCACAGGATCTGGCACCATAGATATTTTCTGGCTTGATCTTAGGAGGAGGAGGAGGAGGGGCTACAAAATGGAGTGGGAGGCAGGGCAGGGAAGGGAAACATGTGGTAAAGGGGAAAAGAGGAGATGGAAGGAAATATAACAAGGCAGAGAGAAGGTTCCACTCTCAAAAGTGGTTGAGAAGAGTCCAAATTCTCATCACTTACTTGGTTATTTTAAATATTCTTAGAAGCCGAAGGGCTCTCAAGACACTGATTCCAAAAGATGTGCCAGGTCTGAAGATTGCCCAGACTACTTCAAATATACTGCCTACTGTGACCTAAAGAGGCAAACCCAGCCACAGTGAGGGGAGAAAGAAAAGGAGAAGAGAGGAACATTCTGGTATTCAGCACACAATCAACAGCTCTCACTGGGCTATACGGAAATTAAAACTCTTCCCCCCTCTCCACCCAGCCCTACCTCCAACTGGCTACCCTCCTTGTGATGGCTGCCACCTCTTTCCCACTGCTCTGCACTCCTATTCCTAACTTTAATCTTTCAGGCTATAGATTGGTTTACTGACACCTATCCTTGGTGAAAACTACATAGCCGGTTGCTGCTTCTGCACATCTCTGATGGCCATAGCTATTCTGACATCATAACCCCTTGAATAAACAGACAAAGGAATTGTACTCAAACCAACGAAACTAATTTAAATTAGTACAGGTTGTATTTCAATACGGAAATCTCAGAGAGGTCCCACATTCTCTCACTGTTCTAGAATTTAGGGCTAACAAGAATGTATATGTAAATCAATAAATGTGATTCACCACATAAACAGAAGCAAAAACAAAGATATGATCATGTCAGTAGAATACAGAAAATGCATTCAACAAAATCCAGCACCCTTTCATGATAAAAAGCCTCAACAAACTAGGCATAGAAGGAATATATCTCAAAATTATAAAAGCCATATATGCCAAACCCATAGCCAACACCATACTGAATATGGAAAAGTTGAAAGCATTACACCTAAGAACTGTTTTGGTTCTTGGTATAATAAACATCCTTAAGTCGCAGAGGTCTTGAAATCCCCAATGTGATGGTCCTTGCTGACATAGGGCCTGATTGCTACAGGAAGCAGCAATTTCAAATGAATGTTTCAATTTAATTTTTTTTAGTTATATATATATATATATATATATATATATATATCGGATGTCTACTATATTCTAGACATTGTGCTAAAAGAAATAACAAAAAATTAATCCTCACAGCAATGCTGAAAGGTATGTACGTGAAGAAACTAAGGTTAAAATGGTCTCTCACTAGCTGTTCTGCCTGAAAATTGCCCATACTCAGAACCATATGTTCCAAGTTAAAATATAGATTGGCAAGTGCTCAAAATCTTTAGCACCTAACTGAAGCTTTGGCAGAAAAAGAACTGGGTTTGGCAAAAAGAGAAGTGGTTCAGGAACCCAAAGTTCTGCAAGCTAGTTCTGCAGCTAACTGGGCACGTGAACTTGTGCATGATGGCTTTTATTTACTCATGTACAAATGGGAAGGCTAACTCCTGATGCATAGTATAGTACATAGGACTCCTGTGGGCAGCAGAGGACAAAAAACAATGTGTGTGAAAGCACCTTGAAGACTGTTAGTAATAGCCACATTTAGATATTGATATTATAATGAAAGTAAACAGCTGGCTGAGATATTCTATGTAGGGACTTGCTAATATAAGGGTTTGTGTCTGTGTGTGTTTCTATGAGAGTATATCTAGATAATTACCCCACTTTTAAACTGAAGTAGAAAAAACAAATATATAAGCTTCTGTTTCTTATGGAACCACCTCTAGAATCAAGTCCTTTGTCCTTTTCTCCCAGGCTTCTCCCAAGATAATAAGTGGTTCAAAACTCTGGCTATGGGTAGCTTTGTAAAAACTCGTTCAGCTATACACTTAAGTGTGCACTCTATGGTATATGTGTTATACTTCGATACATACGTTAAAAATCAAAGAGCTTAGGAAAAAACCCAAACAAACCCTTGGTGAGGATTCACTCCCTTCGGCTAATCTCATCTATTCCCCTTTTATAAATTCCGCTTTCCATGCCTCATGCTGAGTGACAGAGCAAGCTGCTTATCTAGTACCATGGCATATCAACACAAAGCAGGAGGACAGGCAGGCTTCCAGGCACTTACCCCAAAATCAAAGCAGTTGAATGAAGAGTGAAAGTAAAGGCGTGGCCCCATGCCGTACATCTTCAGGGACATCTCTAAGAGGAAGAGTCCCAGAAACAGAAATTCTGCATAGTCTGAAAGATAGCAAGCAGAAGCATTTGTTTCCCAGGTGATGTGGGCTCCTGTATGCCCCAACACACATACCCACTCACAGAGGAACCCACACGACAGAGCAAGGACATTTGGTGACCATGTCAGGCCAGTACTGGGCAGTGCCTGATGACATATGAATATTTCCTGACCCAGGTTGAGTCCCAGGCATGCTCTACAGATCATCTCTGCTCTCCATTGACAGGCAGGTCTGTCACTGGCCTTTAAATGGAGAGGGGCCTCAGAGGAGAAAAAAGATTTTATGGTGGTTTTGATGAAAGAGCAGGACTCCTCTCCACATGCCCCACAGGGACATCTCCTGGCCCTCACTCATACCCAGTGGCAGTCTTATCCAGAGCTGCCCTGTAAATTTGGTCTATTTGAGGTATTCATTGCCCTAAGAACTTTAGTGATCAAAACTCCCTATGCCATTGAACCTCCTTAAGAAACTAACTGAAGGCTTTATAGTACCCAAAGTGTAAGGTTATCTTGTCAACTCATCAGCAAGGATTTGCTTACCTGATTCAATAATGAATGAAAGCTGGGAACAGTCACATGGTAAGCCAGCCCCCTTGAGGATAGCTCTGGCCTCCCTGGCAGTGTGCAGAGGAAGAAGCCTGGGCTGGCAGAAGCCCAGCCAGGCCTAGCACGATGCTTTGCTCTCTTATATTCACATGCCAATCAAAGCCACCCCACCAGGGGGCCAGCAGTCACCATTCACTTACAGAGAAGGTGGGTCAGCCACTGGGGCTGGTTGTGATGGACGATGGCCACACAGGCGGTGTTGAGTGCCACAAGGCTCAGCACAATCCAGTAAAACACCTGGGACTTGACCATGTGGCGGATAGAGATGCGCAGAAGCCTCTCCTTGTGCCGGAAATAGGAGGCCCCATCGACCTTTGCACTTTTGATACTGGCTCGGGCAAGAGGTGTGCCTAAGGGGGACAAGTAAGGAGGAAGAATGAGATTGCGAGATATCCCAGGATCACCCTCCATGGCCAGGAGGCATTCAAAAAGCAAGATGAGCAACTTCAGTCCCAAGGCAGGGTGTCTTGACACAGCGCAGGCCAGGGAATCCCCCTGTTACGTAGCGGAGACCCTGTTTTTCCTCTCTGGGCACTCTCAGTCCTAGGAAAGCTTCCCCAGGCAGGACACCAGGCAAATATTCAGTGTCTTGAATCCTAATAGGATCATGTTTACTTTTGCAACAGATTGGGCTTCTCTCTGCCCTTTCCTTCTAAATATGCTTCGGGCACTGGAATCCTTCTGCCGCACTGGTGATCTTCCTACCGCTGGCAGCACAAAGCAGCAATGAGCACTGTGAGACTCTTCTGTTTTTAAAGATGGAGTGAGACCTTTCTCTTTTTCTGGGGAAGAGAAACTTGCCATCAGCCAGAATCTCTTAAGAGAATCTGGAATTGAGCACCAGTCCAGTTAAAGGGTTGACAAGAGGAATTAGTTTAGATGTCACATGATGGGAGGAAGTGGGTGCTGCTATGGTTAAGCAGATGACTTTGAGCTCTCACATCTGGGTCACTAGAAGCAAGAGGTCCTCAGCAGCCTTTGAACAACATCACAAAGTAGGTTTTCATCATCACACCCAGGAGAGAGAGGAGACATCTATAAACGAGATACATCTGCCACATCTGAAGAACCTGATTGGATTCTTAGCCCTAAACCCCACATTTCATATAAACAGCATCCCCTGGTCCATTATTTTTTTGAGGGGGGGGGCATGAATTATTGTCATCTAGAATAGATTCCCATGCTTTTCCTGAATTACATCCCTAAGTTCTGGATTCTTTTCCTTCTTGTGGTGCTTCTCAAAAGATAGGATCTTCCTTTTCATGGGGGAGTCAAAGAAGTAAAAGAAGATCTAACGGGATCCACTCACCCACAGAAGAGATATCGACGCAGTGCTCATCACTGGAGTCTCGGGTCATGGCCTCCGTGCGGCTCCTTTTGATGGTTGCCCTTCGAAGCACTACACCAGGGAAGGGGGAGGCCAGTGAGAGGCCACGAGTACACCCAGGTCATTCTGGACAAAACTTGAGGACCATAGGCAAGAGGCCTTGTGCGAAGGCCCTGTGACCCAAGCGTCTGCCTTTAATCCCTGAGCCAGGGTGACAGAAATCGAGAATATCTACAGAACCACAAATGCTGCGCTCACTAGTTCCTCCCTGAAACACAGGGGCTCCAGAATCCTCGCTAGAGCTTGTCTAAATGCAGTAGGGGAACCTGCACTCCGCACCTATTTGTTCTCGCTCTTCATAGACAATGCCACTTCCCGGCAGTGAAAGCGGTCTCAGGATAATCCCCACACGTTTTAAAAGTAGACCCTTCCTGTGCCACTGGTCGTGTGATGGTCTCTTCAATGCACAGTATCAATCACATGCCCGGGAACAAAGCAACTCTAGGGTTTCATTTTCATCACTTTAAAAGGCATTTAAATCTGTGACTCAATTCCCTTCATTTTAAAGCATGAGGGGTTTTATGACAGAGAGGCTTTCCTTTAAAATCCCAGAGTGCCCTCTTTTATTTCTTTCTCTTCTTTTGATCAAGAGAGGTTGCCACACCTAAGAGGGGCAGATGCAAACGGGGGGAGGTGTTGGAGCACTTCCTTACCTTCCAAGGCCGACGTTCCAGTGTTTTTATTTTCTTCGGCAAGCATGACTTCCTCTACATGGAAACAAATGGTTTAGTAAATTATTTGTAAATAACAAATCATTTTGCAAAAACAAAATCCCTCAGGGACAGCTCTGGCTCCAGGGTAACAACAGCAAGAGAGCAAAGAGGGCAGAGCCTGTCACGGGCACCAGTATCGAGAACAAGTCACAAAGGGAGCACGGAGCGCACAGAACAGAAAGGAAGTCCTCGGAGAGGGGCGCGTGGCGGCTGATGGGTAAAGTTCGGCTGTGTGTCTGACACCCTCATTCGGAAGGACACGGGTGAAGAAGAAGTGATCTTTTTAAATTAAAACTCCTAAGTTGAGAGGAATAAAAAATTTCCATTTCTGTGTTTTCTTCTACCCAAGTCCTATCTCTTCTTGTCTGTGCATCCTCCATCCTAACCTCTACGCCCTCACTCAGGGGGTGAGCCCACCTCCGCGTCTTTGAGGAGGGGCACAGACGCCTTAAGGCCCTCGGAGAGCGGCCAGGCAGTGTGGGCCTGTCTCCCCTGCCCCTACCACTTCTCTCTCGTCGCAGTGGGGCAGGGCTTGAGCCAAAGAGGCCTGGGCCCATCACGAATGTATCCCTATGGTATAATAAAAAATAAATATTTGGTTTTTGTCTCTGGTTCCTGGCCCAGAGTCTTTTGTATGCTAATAAGACAGCTCATGGAAGAGACAGAGGCCCTGGATAGCTTAAGGATGGTGGCTGGTGGCCAGAAAGCCAGCCACATGATTAGAGGGTTGGGGCTTTCCATCTCTCCCTACCCCACACTTCTAGGGAGGGGAAGGGGGCTGGAAATGAGTTTAATCACCAATGCCCAGTGATTTAAACAAGCATGCCTACTTAGCAAAATAGCCATAAAACCCCCTCAACGATGGGGCTTGGAGAGCTCTCAGGCTGGGGAACGTGCAGACGTGTTGGAGGGTGGCACACCCAGAGGGAGCACAGAAGCTCTGTGCCCCCAGCCCCACGCTTGGCCCTACACATCTCCTCCATTCGGCTGTTCCTGAGATGTAGCCTTTATAATAAACTACTAAAAGTGTAGATTTTCCACAGTTCTGTGAGTTATTCTAGCAAATTATTGAACTGATGGACAGTGGAGGTGGGGGATATGTGAACCTCTGAATTTGCAACTGGCCAGGCGGAAATGCTTGTCGCCTGAGGACCCCACTTTCGGCTGGCACCTAACGTGGGGGAGTCTTGTGGGCTGAGCCTTTAACCTCTGGGGTCCGCATGAACTCTGAGCAGTATTTAGTGTCAGAATTTAGTTGACTTGTCAGACATCCGGTTGGTATTAGAGAATGGAAGGATTAGTTGATGCTGGAACAACAATTGGTGGTTGGTGTTCGGGAAAGTGCAGTCCCTGGGCTCTGTCCTCCCGGCCTCCCCAGGAGGAGTCCTGTGCTCCACTGAGCTGTCACCATCTGAGGAGTACCATTTCCTACTATGACTTGTTGGCCTAAACCTCACTAGCATCCCTCCAAACATACCAGCAAAATAGCCCCTCTGCCCCAAGTCTAGTGGGATCCCAAGTACCCTATTGGTGGTGGTGTGGACGAGTTCTGATCTCAACCCTGGGCCAGGTTGTTGGAGGCCTCAGCAATCATTCCCTAAGATCCCATCTGGTGGCTGGCGGAGAAGCTTGCAGCAGACCCTCTTAAACAATGCTTTAATTTAAGCACTTTTAACAAGTACAAGGACAATAGGAGAGGGCAGTCATTACCGTAATTCCAAATGCATCTAAAACTGAGAGTATATAATACATTTCCTAGGGAGGGGAACATTTTGAGGCCGGGATGGTACTATGCAGGATGGCTATTACACCAAGCCATAAACATTCAGCTTTCTTTTTTAAGTACAGCCTCTGGCAAAATGCTAAGCTAACAGGTTAAGTGTTATTGGTGGGGTGCTCCTTCCTGCAGACATAGAGGATTTTAAAGTCATTTTAGAGCACATGTTACTTGAAGGGCATCATTTTAAAATTAGGTACTTGTTAAAATACCTCACAGCAACATTAATTACCTTAGCCAGAGAGTCCCTGTTGCTATGCACAGTGTCTGGGCTTTGGGGTGGGCAGATCTGGGGACCCCCAGGCGGATGGAAGGTGTGTGGTGCTGCCCAGCAAGTCTGGAAAGTGCTCGAGGGCTCTGGATGTGCCGAAAGCACCCTCCTTCCCCCGCCCCCAACGCCTTTTGCCAAGTTCGCTTTAGAACTTGAGTGTCTTTCCAGGGAAATGTAACCCATATGTCTCTGATTCACTCATGCTCCATTTGTAAGGGAAGGGCCGGGAAGCACAATTTGACGTCGCAGTGCGTCTTTTTTCTTAGAAGGAGGAGAGCGCTGGCTTTGCCAACTGGAAGAAAGGGAAGCCTTGGAATCTTGCGAGCATTTGAAAGGCAGAGCCGCAGAGAGCAGCTCACTGTGCCGCCGGCCTGTGTGGGGTCACGGCCAAGGCTGGGGGGGCTCGCTTCCGGGTCTGCTGCCAGCTCTCGGTGGTCTGTCAGATGGCTCCTCCGCGGAGGAAGCCAAGGGCAGGTGGGAACGTCACGCTGCCTGCCTGGCCTGGAGGCCGATCTGCCCAGCCTGCTGTGGTGAGGCTGAGTTTCCGTTCTGGGAGGAGGTAGGGGAGAGTGGCGTCCACCTCACCCCTACATGACAGCCTTGGAGGAGAAAGGGCGATGCGGAAGCACAGCCGACATGCACCACTCATGCTTCCAGGGGTGACCAGGGAGCACGGACAGCCCCAAATGGGGGTGCTCATCTGGCTTTCAATCACACACGCACTCTCTCAGCCCTCAGAGGTAATCAGAAGTTGAGTCCAGAGCTTAGAGGGGCCTTTGTGGGTTGGAAGTCAGAGTAAAAATGTCATAGTGTCATCCTGAAACTCCTACAGAAGAGTGAGGCTCAGGCAACTAAGCAGCGAATCATACTCTGAATGCTTCCTCCACAACCTGACATGTGTGCTACGCTTTCCACTAGGGACAGAGAAAAGATGCTGACTGTCACATGTTTATTGTTTTATTTAAAAAATATTTCTTTGCTCTGGAAGAAAATGAAGATATATGACACCAATGAAATCCAACATTTAAAATAATAAAGAAAGCACATGTATCCCTTTTACTGGCAGAAACCGGGTGATGGATGCCCCTCATCGGCAGCTGAGCTGCACTCAAACTTGAACCTGGTGGCTCTGTGGGTTAACAAAATCATGACAGGTTCAGCTGTATTCTTACAGCTGGGCAAGAACTACTCCTGATGCTGAGCCACAGGGTGGGGACCAGTGACAGCTCAGGGCTTAGGCAAACAACTGTTCCCACCATCGTCTCTTCCCTGGGTGGCTGCAACGGCCTCACAGACGGTCTCCCTGCTCTCAGCCTTGTCTTCCTATGGTCCATTCTCAGTGCCGCAGCCAAGCGCTCCTTAAGCGACAATCTTAAGTCAGAGAATGTGGTCCTTGTGTCACTCACAGTAAAGGCCATAGCTCTCTCAGTGGCCTATATGGTCATATGGGATGGCCGCCCACTCTCCCATGATGGCCCTCACCCTGTCTCCTGCTACGTTGTCCTTGTCCAGTCCAGTCCTCACTCTGCTCCCTGGCACTCCTGGCCCACCTGCCAGGACAGGGACTCAGCACGGAAATACTTCTCTCCCAGACCTTCCCCCATGGCTCACTCCCTCATCTCTGCAGGTCTCCATGCAAACGGGCCTACCCTGAGGCCCTATTTTAATTGCAGCACACCCTGTACCCCGTAACCCCACCTTGATCTGTTTTCCCATTGGACTCGATCTTCTCACCACCTTCGTACGAGCTACTCATTCACTGCTGTGTTCATTGCTGCCTCCCCACAAGAGAAGGGCTTGGGAGAGCTGGGGGTCCGCGTGGCCCACTGCTGTATCCCTGTGCCCAGCACAGGGCCTGGCGCAAACTAGGCCCTCAGTAAACATTTGTTGAGTGAATGCATTGTAATGAGCAGCACGAAGAGGAGGGTTACCAGGTGTCACCAGCCCAACTTGAGCTTGAGGACTGGGCTGTTACCTTTTACTCAGTTCTCCTTGCTAAGATGCTGCCTGGTAGATGAACAGTTAGATCCCAGAGGAAGAAAGTGAGACCGGCAGGGAACCCAAAGAGCAAACGAGGCATCCAGACCTTCTCTCTCCTCTGGTCTGAGCCACCCCTGGACTGGCAGCTCTGGGGGTGACGGTTGGCCCTGCTGTCTGCGCAGCCCCCCCGGCCCCCCGGGCCTCACCTGCTTTGTCTATCCAGGCGCGGTAGCCGTTCAGCTCGCGCTCGATCTGCTGCTGGCGCCGCAGCTTCATGAAAGCTCTGCGGTTCTCCACTCTCTCCCTCTCTTTGGCAAATTCCCTGCGGACAAGAAGGATAAGATTCACCAGGTTTGCAGAGTGCCATGACTAAGGGGAAGGGCGATGTGAGTAAAGACGGGGCCTCTGGGCAGGTACTTTTGTTCACCCCATGTCCCCTTCCTCTGACCCAGGCTGCAATGACGATCTCCTTGCAATGTTGCAAAGGAACACCTCATCCGGCCTCGTTCAGGAAGCCTTCACACGTTAATCACATTCCAATTAGGACTGCCACCCCTGCTTGCTCTATTTTGAAAGGTACTTTCTTAACCATGTGACAAACTAGGTTTCAAAATGCCACGTCCCATCTCCTTGGCTACAACAGAAAACCTTTAGCCCTCTGAAGGGCACAGCGACCCTTTCTGCTTTTGATGACAACAGTGACTAATGTCCACAGAACATTTACCATGCGCCAGCCCTGTATGAAGTTTCTCATACCCATTAACTCACTGAATCCTCACAACCACCCTATGAAGTAGTCACTATTAAAATTTCTGTGTGACAGATGGGGACGCCAAGGCTTAGAGAGGGGAAGTAACTTGCTGGGATTTGAACTCTAACCATAATGCTGTGCTGCCTCTGGTGTCCTGTATCCTGTGGTGCTCAATAAAGGCTGCCACCAAAAGCCAATGACACTGATGACTTAAAACTGGAATGCTGTTTGAAGGTGGCTGTGTCAGTTAAATAAGAAAGGGAGGGGTGCACCTGGCCCCAGCAGGAGGACATTGGGGAGGCGGGGTGGGGCGCAGGGAGATGACCAGACACGGGAAAGCCCAGGTGAGGGTTGGGAAGAAGGCAGCGTCCATGACAGGCACAGGGGACCAAACCACTCTGTGGAACGAGAGAGTGAAAACACTAACGCTCCACCAGGCAGAGTCCTGTCCAGATAAAGCTAAAGAAAAAAATAAGAAGAAATAAAAAGAAAGGACTATAGCGCCATGGGAAAAAGAGGAGAGAAGAGGACTGAAGTTTTCCCTGGTAGCGTGGGAGAGGATCAAATTCAGTGGGGTGAGCAAATGGGGATTAAAGAAATAGTCATTTGCTAATAGGCTCTTCCAGAAACCACCTCTACCAAAGCCTTTCTTATCACCAAACACCCAGGAGCCCCCCTGCTAATACAGGGCCCCACCCAGGCCCCAGATGTCCTCCCACTGCCCCAGAAGCTGTTCCCTGTATTCGAGATGATCCCCATGAATAAGGAGCTGCAGCCTGAGGATGCGGGAGCCCAGCACCCACTGCGGGTCCTGCTAGCCCCTCCCTCGGGTCCAGGAAAGAGGAAACGAGCTAGGGGCTGAGGGTGACGTGCTGCAGCCACAGAGCGGGGAAGCGGAGGGGCCAGTCTACCATGATGCAGAGACACACCTGCTTGTGCACACCTGGCCATCCTGCCAAGACACAGCTGGCTGCTTGGGCACAGCCACCTGCTTATAATGGTGACAGTCAGGCTGAGGGTATGGGGACAAGGCACATTGGAAGGAGAAATTCTCCCGTGTCTGGCATCAGTGGATTTTACTAAAGGTGCTGTAGGGGAAGGGAAGGGGAGAGTCAAAATGAAGAGCGACCAGGGCCAGTGAGGGTAACAGAATTTAAGCCGTGGGATGCCCCCTTTTCCTCATCTTCCTTTCTGCATTTCAGCAAGTTGGAAATAACAAGAGGCTAGCTTGGTTCATGGCATCATCATCCACCAAAGATCTTACTTTTGGTTCTTTGCTTCTTTCTAGCCCTTCTATCCAATTATTAATGGTTCTGTTGTTCTGTTTGTCTGTTTTCAAATAGCACTTGAATGTAGTCTCCCTTCTCCATCCTCATGACCTTGGTCCAAGGCCTCATCCTTCCCTGCCTGGACTGTTGCAACAGCACCTCGCTGGTCTCTCAACCATCTGTCTCTCTTCCCTTCATTTCATCCACCTCACAGTTATTAGTGTTATCTCTTTTAAACACCCTTACATCTTACCACTTCCAAACTGTAAGTAGTAACATTTGTGGGCACTTCTTAATTTACCAAGCACCTTCATATGTTTTGTCCAGTTAATCTTCACAACCATTCAGAGAAGAAGGTAGAACAGGTATTTTCACCCTCAATTTAAAAGTTAAACAACTTGGTCAAGTTTAAGTGAAAAACAGAGCCACAACTGGAACTCAGGCATATTGCTCTAAGTGCTAAAGTTCATTGTGCCCCACTCAGTCGCCAAGACCCGTGACACTTTTGAACGCTAGTTTCTTCATCTTTTATATGTATGTGTCTTGATTTTTCAATTAAGCTCTGGAGGGATCCAGGAAGGTCTAACAGGAAGGTAATATTTTAAGCAAGACCTTGAAAAAGGAGACTTTCAGCAGGCTCTGATCAGAAGAACACAGTCACTCTTGAGCATCAGGGGTGAACATTATCACTAACATCTCCATTTTCCAGCTCAGAAAACTGAATTTAAAGAGACTTAAGTGGCTCTTTGAGAGGGCACATGTGCAAGGACACACAGCCACTAAGAGGAACCATGACTCTCAGATCATCTAAATTCCACCTTCTTTCTATTCTCCCATCAATTCCAACACAGCCTCCTGCACCTCTGCTGAAGGAGGTACAAACAGTTAACACGGCCTTCAAGGCTTTCACAGTCTGAGCCCAAACCTCATCACCCACCATTCCTACCCACCCCATGGCTGCCTACACTCCACCACCGCCACGGTTCAACCACTGCACACTCGCGATCATTCCTGCACATGCAGGTGGGTTTCAAGGCTTGTTTATACTGCTTTCTGCCTGCAATCCTTCTTATCTTCCTGAGTCTGTCAAGAGTCTTCTTCAAGGCCAGGATGAAATGTCACCTCTTCTGTTTGGCCTTTCCCTCCTTCCAACCCCCTCCGCCCTGCCCCCCTGTCTTCTGGTCTCCACTCTACCTCTCTCTGCAGAGTTCATCTTACAGTCAGACCTTCAGTGTGGTCAAATGGATGTTTGACTGTTACTCCCTCTATGTGAGCTTTTTGGGAAAACATTCTATTAATATCTTACTCAGGACTAGAATACGCCTTGCACATACTATATATTCAATAGATATTTTCTTTTATTACAAATATCCAGGCTGACCAGGTGAGCTTTGCCCCAGCTCCCAGAGGCTTAAATGAAGAAGCGCTCCATCTCTGCGCCGACCCAAAGGGAGCCTGGTGAAGTAGCAGTAACTTCTGAACACTGCCACCAGTTTCCCTTTGGTTAGCCCCACTAAAGTCACTGTAGAATTAGTCTATGAAGCACGTGGTGTGTCACCTCTATCTGGCCCCTAGGATGGAGGCGCAGCTTGATTGCTGGTGGGATAGGCTAGCAAACAAGCCCAGTCTAACCTCCCTGCGTATCTAGAAGTTTCCTGGCTCTGGGTCTCGCCAGCTGGGTTCCCCGCTCTTTTTTGCCATTGCAGGCCCCCGCTGGCTCCCAGCCGCCCAGCTGGCATCCTGGCTGGGACTCACAGACCCAGAGCCTGACAAACGTGGCCAAGCCTCTTGGCTAAAAGAAGTAAAGCAAAAACTGTGCACCCCCGGGGGTACTTCGTAAGCAGATCTAGCACCTTAGCAGAGGAGGCAGGCTCTATGTGGGAGACCTTCTTTATCATGCTCATCAAGAAGCCTTTTCTGTTTTGTTCTTTCATTGGAAGCCCGGCAGAAATTCTGGCACCAGTATCTTTCATGACTCTTCTCACCCCATCACTGTCATCATTTTTTTGTGCCCATAGCCTGTCTTCCTACCTAGTCTGCAGCTTGCATGAGGCCAAGCAGAGCCTGCACAGTATCATATTCCAACAAGGACCTATGAAGTTTAACCCAGTGCCTGGTATTATAGATTCCACAGATTATAAAAATAAAATATTAAGAACAGCTAATATTCACATAACACACCTAAAATTTTTAAAAATTTACGAATTTTCATGTAAATTAATTCAATTATATTTTTGAAAACCCTGGGAGATTCAGAAAGGTCACTTGCCCAAGATAACCCAATTAGCAAGAGGCAGAGACAGAATTCAAACTAACGTCTTCCAATCTAGGTTAAGTTCTGTTTCCACAATGCCTCGGCTATCTTCCCTGATAGCTAGAAGTCAACATTTACAATCTACAAAAGGGATTTCATTTCAGCCCAAAGTTGAGGAAATTAAGGATATAAAAACAAAGATTTTTTTTTTTTAAAGGGACTATCCCTTTTTTTGAGACAGCGGCATAAAAATCCATTGCTCTGTGTTGGGTTAATAAAGACGTAGAATACAATTCACAGCATTAGTCAAGCTAGTGATATACTGCTTGATTTTGTGTCCATTTATTCATACACATATGGCATTCTGGGGAGAACACAAGCAAACAAGATTCAGCTCTATTACATGCCCCAAATAAGTAAATATTCTAACCTCAGATTTAATATACCCACCAGGCTAAGGAGTATACAGGTGGCCAGACCTGGGAAAAGGAAGCATATGGCTTTCACTTGTCCCTCTCTTCCCTGTGGACCTGAGTAGTCTCTCTTCTTCACAGAGGATCCTGGGGTTATTCAGGTGATGCTGCTTTTACAAAGATAAAGTCAACCAGATGACCACTGCCACATTCCCTATTGTCAGGCAGCTCAGAGAGTGGCCCTCTGAATTATCTCAGTTTATCCAGCTGCCTTGGATCAAGCCACAGGAAGTCTGACAGTGGAAATCCGGCTTATAGTGGAAGAGTGTCCATAACCTCTGAAGCCCCTTGGCACTGGCCTGTGGCTTATGGTAAGAGGATGGGTGACCAGCTTTTCCCCCCTTTGCTTCATCCAGTCTTTCTACACCCAAAGATGCAAAAGAAATCGAGATCGGATGCAGCTAGACCTCAGAGTTCCAAACAAGGAGAACAAAGATAAATCCCCATGTTATGTAGCAGAAACACTGCCTGGTCTATGTCAGGAGCAAGGAATCCAGGTATCCTCTGCTACTAATAAACTGGGCTATACCCCCTCTGTCTTGGTTTCTTCATCAGTCAGGGTTGAGATCAGGACAACTCTGCTTGTAACCAGAGCAGGAACAAATATGGTTTACTGTAGAAGCCCTGACTGGCTTTCCAGAAGGGATTACATAATGATAAAAATCCAAATTGTGTTTCATTACAGATACCGTGTTTCCCTGAAAATAAGACAGGGTCTTATATTTATTTTTCCTCAAGACGACACTCTAGGGCTTATTTTCAGGGGATGTGTTATTTTTTTTTAAGTACGGTACAACAATCTACATTTATTCAAATATAGTTAAGTCGTCTTCTTCTGGAACATCATCATAACTCTCCAAACCCCGAATTCCATCCTGAATTTCTTGCAACTCTATTTCCTTTAGAACCATTGGCCCCAATCTCTCATGTCGAGCAATAGAGCTCTCATGGGGCAGAAGAGAAGGGCTGCTCATCTTCTTTACCGCTCTGTGTCGAAATGCATGGGTTGTGCAGATGTGCCGCGTAGCCATGCCCATCACTAGGTCTTATTTTCGGGGTAGGGCTTCTATTGCGCAAATGCTCAGAAATCCTGCTAGGGCTTATTTTATGGGTAGGTCTTATTTTCGGGGAAACACGGTACTTTCCTTTACCCAACTCTGTTATCCATAATTTCAGGCTGCTTCCTCCAGCCCCAACCCCAGCACCCCCGGGGGAGGGTGACTGCAGTGTCCCTCACAACGAAGCTCTCACATACATGAAAGGAAGGTAAGCTGGGGCTAAGCACGGATGAGCCTCTATTCTGGTTGCCACATGTGTGTGCAAGGGTTGGGTTTCTAAATTTCAGTTACAGACGCTCAGAGGAAGGCTGGTCTCCTTGCACCGCATGGTTAAGTACAGTTTTCTTCTTTTATCCTAGTTACTGCATTTGCATTTGTGACTGCTTTTGTTTTCCAGCAGTTTACATAAGAAGCATAAATTGTAAAAATCAACTATTCATACACAGCCAATTCTATAGTATGCATGGTAAGATGAAATGGAAGAATGACATAATCTCAGATAAGGTAGAATGCCCAAAACATTTATCATGTGTGCCTGGAGGGGACAAGGGAGAGAAGGCAGAGTTCTCTTTGAAATCATGTTTAGATTAATTTTAAAATTAATATTTTATGAATTCATAGACCTATAAAGGAGCCATTGCCACAGATAATTCACAAAGTGGCTAATCAGTATCTTAATAAATTAATGTGACTGTTTTTAGCCCATAGGGTTTGATGAGAAAGGCATTGGTGTTTCACATTTCTAGAATTGATCATGATGCTACTAACTCTTGGGGATTTGAAGTGACATTCACTAACGCCTTGCTCCAGCTGAAATTTCTGCCCACGTATGTCACCCTGGAGCCACATGGCATCTAACAGGTATTTCCACGTTTGTCTAGTGGGGACGATGTTCTGACAGGCCCGCTGTGGCGAGAAAGCCTCTGCTGGAGGACTGTTTGGCTCACGTTTTAACCAGACCTCTCCTCCCAACTTGGTACACACAGGGAGCTTTGTTTACTGATGCGAGGCCCTCACTGCTGTCATGGTAACCAAAAGGAAGACAAAGCCCGCCAGGATGGGCTGGCCTGTGTGACTCAAAGATCTGTTTATCCACACTCCTGTACACACTTGCATGCTTCATCACACACACATTGGCACGGGTGCACACATGCTCACACGCACACAGGAAGCATATGTAGACAGACTCTGCCAAGCACACAAATAGCCACATGGTCACACTCCTATCAATCTTCAGAGTCTATATTTCAGAGGGGTTTGCTACCCACAAGGAAACCTTGCCCATGTTCCTGTAAGATCTTCGCTTCAGGAAGGAGGAATTTGGATTAGACATCAAGCAAAACCTCTCCAATCCTAAAAGTTCTGAAATTAACAGAGAAGTTGGGAAAGTCGGATGGGCAATTGTGTGTTGGCAGTGATTTAATTTCAACGCCATTGGGAAATGAGCTCGGGGCAGGGGTGAGACTTTTCAGTGTTCTTATGTTCTCAGTGTTCAGTGTTCTTATGAACCTGGGGAAACTTTTCTCCCATTTTTTTAGAGGAGCAAACACAGCCCCAGAGAAGGTAAACACCTTACTGAAGGTCACACAGTTCAGAAGTATTATAGTTATTTATGCCTTATCCCTTGACTTGTTCCAAAAAGGATTTAAGGAGACTTAGGCTGTCAATAAATAAAGGCCAGAACAGAATCTAGCCCTCTAAATCCTACCCACTGTTGACTCTCATAAGCAGGACAGGTGTCCAGATGGGTGAGGGGTGCAAATACTCAGGCACAACATCATACTGGGTGACTATTCCTTAGAATCAAGGGCTTTGGGACGGCTCCTCCCATGAGCAGAAATCCTTCCCTACAGTGGTTAAGGCAAATAAAAGGCATTACACAAACTACTGTACCCCCTTCCCTCAGCCCTTCACCCTATATTCACAGCAATGGAAGAAAGGCCATGAGTCTCACAGAGCAGGATGTCAAGCCAGGAGGACCCAGCCGATCACTTGTCCCAGCCCAGTCTTTTATACGCAAGGACACTACAGCTTAGAGAGAGGTCAGACAAATTGCCGGCCCAAGGTCTGCTGCATGTGGTGGCTGAGCCGAGGCATCGCTTAGATCCCTGCGTTCAAAGCCAGCACAATTTCACAGCTTCAGGACATTTCAGATCGCTTAGGATCTCAGGGAATGACGGGTCTTTTGTCTTTTTCTTTGTGACACTGAGATCTCATTTATTTATTTGCTGGAGTAGGTATAGTGTAAAAAGGCCTGGCAATTAGTGAAAAGGAGATAATGAAGAAACTGGAATATGCTTCCTACTCTGGTTTTTAACCTTGAAGTTGGTGTGATCCAGAGTGTTCAAGCAAAATGGTTAAGAGCTCTGAAATTATACAGACCTGGGTTTAAGTCCCAGCTCCATCAAGGTGTGATCTGGGGGCAAGTTCTTAACCTGAGTCTTGGTTTCCTCATTTGTAAAATTAGAATAAATACCATAGCTATCTCAAAAGGTTGATTGTGAGGCTTAAATAGAGAGCAAGTGAAAAGGATAGTATCTAGGACATATGACAGCCACTTGGAGCACCTGGTGTTACTGACATTTCTGCGAAGGTATCAGATAACCTAGTATCAAGGCCTTCATATGTATATATTCATTCTCCCTCCAGAATATAATTTACTGCGTGTCTACTATGTGGTAGGTATTGTTTTAGGACATGCAAATACAGCAGCAAGTATAAAAGCGAAGTCCTTGTCCACACAGGGCTTACATTATACTGCAGGAGAAAAACACTAAACAAGGTAAGTACAATAGACAGTATGTTATATCCTGATAAGTCCTCAGGGAAAAACAGCAGACGAGAAGTGTAGTTAGTATTAGTGGGGGTGGGGGCTGGGATTTTGGGTCACCTGAGGAGTGACATGAGATGGGGGGAGGGGAGATGTGCAGATATCGGGGTAGAGGGAGTATTTCCAGGAGAGGTGACAGCCAGGGCAAAGTTGAGGACAGGAGCATCTTGCAGGAACTTGTGAAGAACAGAAAGGGGCCGATGTGGCTCGAGTGGGCTGAGTAAGTGCTAGACGAATGAGATGAGGTCACAGTGGGAGACAGGCCAGGTGGAGGTGGAGGGCTGGGTCACGCGAGGCCTGAGAAGCCCTATGAAGACCTGACTTTCACTTGGGGTGACTGGGAAAGCACCGGTGGGGTTGCAGCAGATGCCATTTATGTTTTCAAGGAGTGTCTCTGGCTGCCCTGTTAAGAACAGACAGAAGAAGCAGGTGACCTTCCGAGTATGTCCAGATGATGGCGGCCTTGGCCAGAGCGGTCGGAGTGGGGCTCCCAGGAGCTCGTGGGGTTCTGGATATACTGTGAAGATCGAGCCAGGAGGACACGCTGGCCCTTGAACGAAGAGTGTGACAGAGATGTGAGCCCGAGATGACCCCAAGGCATTCGGCTACAGCAAGTAGACAGATGGAGGGAAATGAACGGAAATGGAAAAGATACTGGGGGAGCAGGTTTGAGGGGGCGGAAATCAGGAGTGTGACTGTCTATGTAAGTCAGCCGGATATTCTGACACATTCCTATTAAAGATCTTTAGGCCCAACAGCAGTGATTCTATGTTATCCATACAATATGTGCCAACTGCTTCAAGATTTATCAGCAGTGGGTGAAAGAGCACCCTAGACCCTCTGTCCACCAGCCTTCCATCTCCCCTGCTCGCATGCGCTAGAAAGACATTAACTGATTACCCAGTAAAACAATCAAGAAACCGCTGGTATTGCTGCAAATAAAATTCAAAACAAAATGAAAAAACCCATGAACATTCTTGAAGGCTGCACTGTTTCATACCCACTGCTTCACTGATCCCTTCCAACGGCAGGATGGACAGGAAGAACACATGCTGTGAACACTGAAAAGTTATGAGTTTTCACGTGGTGGGCCTTAAAACCTTTGAAGAAATGAACTAGAAGTTCTGCAGATTGGAAAAATAAAGGCGTACGGAGCACTGAATGACACAGCAACAGAGCAGAATGCAGATCTCCCTGATCTGTTTAGTCGTCCCCCCGTCCGTGGCACCTCACTGTGGCACACAGGCACTGTTGAGGCATAAACTCAGAGGCACACTCGCTGCCTTCTCTCTCTCTCCATGCACATAATAGTGTAAGTTTCAGTCACAATATTTCAGCGGGTTCGAAGCCCTGTGGCGCAGGAAGAATGAGCCACAGGGAAGTAAGAGCATTTCATATTCTTCTCTCTCCCCCCTTTGCACCCCCGAACAGCACTCTAATTACAGTATAAAAGAGGCATCTTGACAGAGAACAAATGGCTGTGTTCTTTTAAGAGACACATTTTGCACTCCTCTGAGAAGCCACGGCAATCGGCTGCCTCCCCAAAAGCTTCGGAGGTTCCTGAGGAGCGGTGTGGCCATGTTCAAGGGAGCGACTGAGAGTTTGTCACCAGGTTGAGCCTTTATACACTCTCCATCACTGTGTGGACATTTTTTTTTTTTCCTTTTTAAAAAGCTTTGAATTTCCCAGAATCCTTTATTCATCCTCCTCAGATAATTTAAACATTAAAGATTCCTCTTCGGAAGGTAAAATGTCCTGGGTCATCATCAAAAGATTCCTCCCCTGTTAAAATAAACCCTTTTCATGCGCTTTGGGATGGACAAGTGGAACAAGGAGAAGGCCCAAAGCTGACTGAAAGGGAATGGTGGAGACGGAGGAGAGGAACTAGAATCTGAAGGAAAATAGGCCAGAGGGAAGCCATGAGGAGGGACTCGAAAGGAGGGGAGGGAAGGTGAGACCCGGGGCAGGCCACGCACCTAACGGAACTCACCACGGAAAAGCTAACCTGGCCTCCCCACGCTCCACCCTTTCAGAGGCTGGGATTCGAATGGGATGGGCTATATGGGAGTTTTCACTCACACATGCATTCATTCACATCTGCAGGGTATATTAGAAAGCCTCCCAAACTTAGTTTCGTTTTCTGGACAAAAAACAAATATACAAAAACACAGCAACAACAAAATGAGGCTTAGAACAACTAGAATTGCCCAAATCACACCGTCTATACTAGAAGCAGCTACACCTCCACCATTCCCACTCCTTGGACTTGTCCGTCTCCTCACTGTGACCTACAATGCTATAAGCTCCGTCAGGACAGGGACTGTGCGGATTGCTCGCTTGAGGCTACACCCATAGTCCCGGCCCCTGCTGGCTGCTCAGCAAACATTTGCTGAGTAGATGAACTGCATGTACCACACACTGTAGGCAGCCACCACACAAGCAGCAGTTCCAGATTTGGGAACAAGAGGAGAGGACGGGCCCAGGGGAACAGGGCATATGCCCAGTGCCATGGCCTCCTAGAGCTACCGAGGTCAGCCTCATCACAGGTCAGTCCTGAAGCCATGTGGGTCCAGGATGTACAGAATCCACACAGTGGATCTTTGGACCCCAGCTTATCCTTCTGTGACATCCACTCTCTGGGGTGCTTCTGCCCAATCTCCTTTGCTCTTCCTCTAGACACTTGGGTGTGGGTCTTGGGTGTCCCGGGGCCCAAGCTTAGGTCCTCTCCTCTAGCACCTTCCCCCTCCAGGTGATTTCGTACAGGCCCACGGAGATTTCCAGCAGCATCTCTATGTTCAAGATTACCAAATTTACGTCTCCAGCCCTAATTCTCCCACTGAACTCGAAACCCATTTATGTACTGTCTACTTGACAGCAGCTACTTGGAGGTCACATAGGCATCTCAATGTGACATGGCCAAGAGAGAATTTTGATTTCTCTCCCAAACTGCTCCTCCTCTAGTCTCTTTCACCTCAGTAAATAATACTATCCAAGCGAGGAGTCATTTTTATTCTTCCTTTTTCTCACCCCAACCCCAGGCCAATCCTAAGCAATTCCTGGCAGCTTGACTTCTTCTTTCCCATCCCCTGCCGTCACCCTAGTCCACACGACTGCCATCTCCTGCCTGGATGCGTCCTGCCTTCGGGAGCTTCCAATAACCTCCCAACTGACTTCCTCTTTCCACCTTTGTCCTGATCCCATTTCTCTCCAAGCAGGAAAACCAAGGGTGACTTTTTAATAAAATATAAGTCACATTATCCTTCTGTTTAAGACTCTCTCCTGGCTTCCCACTGTTAAAATCCAAGCTCTTCATTGTGGTGCACAAGACCCTCCGTGGATCTAGCTCCTGTCTCTCTCCCTGACTATTGCGGGGAAGGGGGCCTGTCCTGATAACAAAACTAAAATTAATAATCCCACAACCTGCCACACCTGTTTTATTTCATTAATAACATTTGTCACTGAAAAATGACCTTGTTGGACTATTAATATTTGTTTTTTTGCCTTTCCTTGAGAATGTAAGCTGCATGAGAAAAGAGTCTCTTGTGCCACATTCACCACCATATTCTCGGTGCTAGAACAGTGCCTGGTGCTTAGAAGGAACTCAGTATTCGATGAATGAATGAGTGAAGGTAATAGAACATCCACAAGTAGATATTCTTTTCTCTGGAGGCTACCTCTATGAGGCACAACCACTGTGGTTCACATCTGCTGGTAATGAGATCATTTCCTCCACCTCCAAGAATTCTCAGCCAAGCCAATCTGAAAATTAGCTGCATACCTATTCTTTGTCACTTTATATGAACTTTCAAGACCATCCCAAAGCTGTAAGGCAGCACAATGGCAGGAATTTCTTTACTATATTTAGCTGAAATATTTTCTGCTGCAACTGAGACTATATCCCTCTTTCATCTCAGTCTCATTTAAGTTGATGGTTATCATCCTTTATTTACAAGTCTTTCTTAAATTGAAGATATTTAATAAATTACCAACTTCTTTAGCCTGTCTTAAAGTTAACCTAAGTTTTTCATTAAAATGCAGCTAATTATTACCTCATTGAAAATGTCACCATCTATTAGGGGTAAATGCCATGAACGCAGGTGATGTACAAGCCAAGATGCTCTGCTCCTGGGTGACTAACATGTAGTAGACAGCAGTGCTTAGGGCTGTGGAAGGCTATGCACTTGCCAACGAGGACTTTGTAACAATAAATACACAACTAGAGTGAATAAATGTCATGAAAGAAAATTAAACCTGTGATATAGTAAAAAAAAAAATTATTTGGACTTAGTATACCTATCTTTGAATCAGGCTACAGGCAAGTTATTGAACCTCTCTGAAGTTTGATTTCCCAATAAATGGCATTGATCAAAATACCAAACTCACTGTCAACAAGCTCACATGAGCAAAGGCACAGATCTTCAACAGATGTCAGCTGAATCTGAAGCTCCAAAGGAGCTGTTTGGTTAAAGCACAAATCACTATCAGTGGACAACTCTTGTTACTCTATCGCCTTGGGATATTAACTCCAATCGTACATGTGAGAGTCAAGGATAATAAAAACCAGCACCAGATAGGAAGGAATACTGGTGAGGTTTAGAGAGGAAGAAAGTACATCTTTTGATAAAGTCTTCGTTGCTGAACATTTGTAGATTGTTGGACTACTTTTCAACTCTAACTGCTCGCCTCTTCGATTCTAAATAACCATCACCTTCAGAAGCAGCTATTTTTATACAGTGCTTTTGGGTCAGGATTTCCTTCAGAGTAGACTCTTTAAAACTGGAAGCCTTCAGAGACATGCACGTAAATGAATGCATTAGGGAGGGAGCCTCCAGCCTGGATCATAAAGCCCTCCCCAGCATAGCCTTCGAAACACTGCCCAGGCCCTGGCCTTAACCAAGTCCCCTTCTGTATTTACAGACAGCAGTACACAGCAGTGGTACTCAGAGTAGGTCCACAGACCCAGTGCTCAACTGCCAACTGTTTCCAGTCCATGATAAGATAAATTCAGAAACTGAAAGCACTCAATAACTTTTACAATAAATTTGACAGGTATTTTATGTCTATCAAATATAAGAATAAAAATCGAGGGCTTTATTTTATATCTCTTTGTATTTTTCATTTCATTTTTCTGGCAATTTATTTGGTAACAAATGCATTTTACAAAAGTATCAACCCACATTAGATTGGGCATTTTAAAAAGTGATTTTTCACCACAGATAGTTTGAAAAGCACTGTCTGGAGTAAAACCATTTCCCTGTGGCTAGAAAGATGGGTATGGAGGGCATCGTGCTAATGACCACTTATTTTGTGTTTATGAACCACCGGAAACTCCGCTACATGTTTTATAAGCATTATCTCTTTTAATGTTCATAAAAATACAAAATACATGATATTACCTCGCATTTTAAAAACGCCCAAGGGTGTTTAGAAATTTGTTGATGGTCATACAACTAAGTAATGACAGAACAAGGTTCTTCTGACCACAATCAGGTCTAGACAAATTAGAAGCCAGGAGGCCCACGTCATGGAGGCCATGAGGATTACACTGGTAGCGTGTGCGACGACAGATTTTCCACGTATTTTTCTCTTCCTTCTGTGTGTTCCCCCACCCCCCGTATTTGTTGTTATTCCTTTTCATCCTTTTCTTTTCTGACTTTTCTTCGTCTTTTGTCTCCAGGATGTACTCAGCTGAAAAGATAGGACCTGAGGTCAAAAAAGCCCCTGAACTCCACTACACGATGTCTCCCTTCGCCTGCTCTCTGGAGTTGAGGAAATTCACATTCTCATCATGTGCAGGAAGTAGAAAATTTACAGTACCCTTGTATCATCAAATAGTAGTTACTAGAAATGGATTCCTATTAAAAGCACTAGTTCTCAACAGCATAAATAAAATAGCCATATTCTCTTGCAAGTACATACACTCTACTAACACTGATCATTTTTAGATATCTTATATCCAAACGTTACAATGAATCTAAGTTAAAATATTACTTCATTCTTATCTGAAAATACATTTTATCTGCAAACATCTGTGCATACATGTGGCTACATCTGCAGGCACGAAGATACACATACGGGAATACACACCCAAGCGTATAGCTAGAACCCCACTGACAAGAAGGCTAACATCTAAAAAGATGTACCATGCCAACATTTCTTCCAGAGGGTTTCCTACTCCTTGTAGTAAAGCATCCTCCCTAGGAAACTAATAAGTACAGGCTTTACTTCTGAAGGGGTAATGAGACAGGATGTGGCTAAATAATTCCATTTAAGTGTGAAATAAGGTAGTTACTACGATACTGCTCAGAAAACATTTATATTTTACAGAGAATCTGAAAAGTTAAAGAACTGACTTCTACTTCTGGCAGAATGATACATTAGTATTCTGAAATACCTTTTACACAAGATGCCCAGGTGCTGTTTAAATTTACAACAAGCTTGATAATTAATACATTCCTAAGCTTATAGGAAAGTGATAAAAATCTCCAAGGTCAAAAAATCAAAAATAGATATATGTTATATAAATATTTTCTCAAAGTCTGTGTCTCGTCTATTAATACATTCATTTTCTTGATGGCATCTTTGAGGAACAGAATTTTTTTATTTGACAAAGCCCAACTTATCAATTGTTTTGATGTTATTGTTTGTGCTTTTATAGTCTGTCCAAGAAACATTTGTCTACTCTGAGTTCTCAAAGATATTCTCATATTAATTTTTATCGACAGAGAGAGATAAGGGTCTAGATTCACTTTTCTTCATATGAATATCCAGTGGATCTAACAAAATTTATGCAATACTTTCCTTTCCCCATTGAATTGATTTTGCACCTTTGTCAATAATCAACCACCACATTTATGAGGGGTTCCATTGATCTATTTGTCTATCCTGTAGCATTACAGAAAATCTTAAAATCAAGAATAGAACATTGTTCTCTTTTTTCGAGGTTGTTCCGGCTAGCATCTCTAAAGCCTTTGCATGTCCATATCAATGTTTGAATTATCTTGTCTATTTCTTCAAATTATCCTGCTGGCATTTTGATATGGATTATTTTGAATCTATATTGATTTAAGGATAATGGATGTCTTAAAAGTATTAGGTTTTTTAATCCATATAAATAGTATGTTTCTCCATTTTTTTTAAAGAAATTCTTACATCGGCAATGTTCTGTAATTTTCAGCAGCGACATCTTGACATCTTTTGTCATCAGATTTATTCCTATTCATTTGATTTTCTGTTACTTTTAAAAATTTTTAAATTCATTTTTAGTTCACTGAAATTGAAAGTAAACTTGATCGTTTCAAGTATATGCAACCCAATTAATCCTGTGACCTTGCTAAATTCACTTAATTAGCTCTAGTAAGTTTATAGATTCTACTATTAGATTTTCAAAATATACAACCATGTTACCTGTGAAAAAAGTGTACTTTTATTTCTTCCTTTCCAATTTATGTGCCTTTTATTTTTCTCTTTGCCTTATTAAAATGGTTCACATTTACATTATAATATTGAAAAGAAGTGGTGAAATTGAAAGTCTTTGCCCATTTCCATATTATAAGGAAAATGGATTAATATTTCATTACGTATGATGTAAGCTGTAGGTTTTTTATCGATGCCTGTCTTAGGCCATTTTGTGCTGCTATAACAGAATACCTGAACCTGGGTGATTTATAATGAGCAGAAATTTATTTGGCTTATGGTTCTGGAGACTGAGAAGTCCAAGGTCAAGGAGCTATATATTGCAAAGGCCTTCCACAGTAGAAGAGCAGAAGAGTACATGTGAGAGCAAGGGGAAGGGGGCCAAACTCATCCTTTTATCAGGAACCCACTCCTGCAATAATTAACCCACTCCCACAATAATGACATTAATCCAGTCATGAGGGCAGAGCTCTCATGATGTAGTCACCTCTTAAAGGTCCCACCACTTCCCAACACTGTTGCATTGGGGATTAAGTTTCTAATACATAAACTCTGGGAGACACATACAAACCACAGCAATGCCGTTTTATCAAACTGAGAAAGTTCTTTTATTAAATTACTGTGAGTTTTCATTATAAAGGAATATTAAATTTTATTATTTTTAAGTATGTGTTGAGATGTTATATGCCTTTTCCCTTTTATAGCATTAATGTGACATATTACATTGATTGATTTTCAAATGCTAAGCCAACCTTGCATTCATGGATTAATCATCACTTGGTAGTGACATATATATTATCCTTCATATTCTGCCAGTTTTGATAATATTTTGTTAAGTTTACATCTTGTTCTTTTCTTACAATATATTTGTCAAATTTAAGGATAAGGGTTATGCTAGCCACATCAAATGAGTTGGGAGTGTTCCATCCCTCTTTATATCCTAAGGGATTTTGTGAAGGATCAGTATTATTTCTTCCTCAACATTTGGTAGAATGGACTGGTAAAACAATATGGCCTGGAGCTTTCTTTGTGGGAAGATTTTAGATTACACATTTAATTTCTTTAATAGATACGAGTTTAGTTAGATTTTTAATTTCTTATGTCAGTTTTAGAAATTTATGTTTTCAAGGAACTTCTCATTTTATCTAAGTTGTTGGATTTACTGGCACAAGATTATTCATAATATACCCTTATTGGCCAAGCGTGGTAGCTGACACTTGTAATCCTATCACTCTGGGAGGCCAAGACAGGACGATGGCTTGAGGTCAGGAGGAGTTCAAGATGAGCTTGAGCAAGAATGAGACCCTGTATATACCAAAATTAGAGAAAATTAGCCCAGCAGGTGATGTGTGCCTATGGTCCCAGCTACTTGTGGGGCCAAGGCAGGAGGATCGCTTGAGCCCAGGAGTTTGAGGTTGCTGTGAGCTAGGCTGACACCACTGCACTCTAGCCTGGGCAAGAGAGCAAGACTCTGTCTCAAAAAAAAAAAAATACCCTTGTTATCTGATGTCTGTAGGATCTATAGTGATGCCTATCTTTCATTCCTGATTTTGATAATTTGTGTTGTCTCTTGTCTTTGAAATTTAAATTTCAAAAACAAGTTATACTGTAAAGCAGTTACCATTAAAGAAAATGTCAGTGAAAAGAGATATATATATATATTTTTTAATGTAGCACCTAGAAATAAGAAATGGGAAAAATGAAAGGGAGACTAATCAAAATGTTAGATAGGATGAAGGTCTTAAATAAGTTAAGTCAGAATTCTATAAAAAGAGAAGAGATAAATGATGAGAGGAAATATTTGAAAAGCTAATACCTGAATTTTCCAGAATTGATTATTCGGATACATAAATGCAGTAAGAATAATATTAAACACATATAAAAGCAGGATAGAAAGAAATCTAAAACTGGAACTACCCTTTCTGCCATGTGAGGATGCAGCAACAAGCCTCCATTTTGGAAAAAGATCCCTCACTAGACACAAACACTGTTGGTGCCTTGAATTCCAAGCCTCCAGAACTGTGAGAAATAAATTTCTATTATTTATAAATTACCCAGACTGTGGTATTTTTTTATAGCAGCACAAATGAGCTAAGATAATAGAGCTCGACATAAAATGCAAAACTATAAAACTTCTAGAAAATAACATAGGAGAAAACCTGGATGACCTTAGGTATAGCAGTGACTTTTTTGATATAACACCAAAAACATGATAAACAAAAGAAATAACTGACTAGCTGAACTTCATCAAAATTAAAAACTTCTGCACTGCCAAAAGACACTGTCAAGAGAATGAGAAGACAAGCCATAGACTGGGAGAAAATATTTGCAAAAGTCCTACTAGATAAATAACTATTATTACAAATATACAAAGAGCTCTTAAAACTCAACAAGAAAATAGACAACCAGATTAAAAACAACCTTAAGAGGCACCTCACCAAAGAAAATATACACATGGTGCATATGAAAAGATGCTCCACATTACATGCCATCAGGGAAATGTTAATTAAAACAATGAGATACCACTATATACCTATTAGAATCGCCAAAATCTGACCACACCAAATACTGGTAAGGACATAGAATAATAGGAACTCTCATTTATTAGTGGTGGGAGTACAAAATGGTACAGACACTTTGGAAGGCAGTTTGGCGGTTTCTTACAAAACTAAATGTACTCCTACCACATGATCCAGCAATCATGCTCCTTGGTATTTACCCAAAAGAGTTGAAAACTATGTGGTATGCAAAAACCTGCACATCACTGTCTATAGAAGCTTTATTTATAATTGCCAAAACTTGAAAGCAACCAAAATGTCCTTCAGTAGGTGAATAAGTAAACTGGTATATCCAGACAATGGAATATTATTCAGCAACAGAGAAACAATAAATGCATATTACTAAGTGAAAGAAGCCAATTTGAAAAGGTTATTTACTGTACGATCCTAACTATGTGACATTCTGGAAAAAACAAAAGTATGGAGACAGTAAAAAGATCAGTAGTTGCCAGGGATTGGAAGGAAATAGAATGAATAGGCACAGCACTCAGGATTCTTAGGGCAATGAAAATCCTCTGTATGGTACTATAATGATTTATGCACATCGTAATCTGTTGTCCAAATCCATAGAATGTGCCACATGAAGAGTGAGCCCTAATATAAACTGTAGACTTTGACACATTATGATGTGTCAATGTAGATTCATTAATTGTAAGAAATGTACCATGCTGGTGTGGGATGTTGACGATGCGAGGAGGCTATACCTGTGTAGGGGCAGGGGGCAAATGGGAAAACTCTGCACCTTTCTCTTAATTCTGCTGTGAAGCTAAAACTGCTCCAAATAAATAATTTTTTAAAATGAAAAAAATATATATCACTTATTAAGAAACGACAACTATATCTTATCAGCAATGGTGGAGGCCAGGATACAGAGACTACATGATTAGAATGCTAACACAAAATAATTGTTACCTTTGAATTTTCAATCCTGACAGACTCATTTTTAAGAATGAGGACAAAATAAAGATAATTTTAGATAAATAAAAACTAAAAGTTTGGACCAAAAGATCTCTACTAAGGGAACCTCTAAGGATTTACATTAGAAAGAAGAGTAATAATATAAAAAGAAAAGTCTAAAATGAAAGAAAGAGTGGAAAGCAAAAAATACAGTAGACATGTAAGTAAATAAAAAAATTATATACTTGCTTAAAATAATAAAGATTATGTTTACATTGTTCGATTAAAAATTACAAATTAGAACTTGGTCAATAATGGCTTATAAGCCAAAAACAGTAATGTAATTACTGATTTATTGGGTTCTTATATTGCATAGTAGGAAGGTATAAAGGCATCCTGTTTATAAAAACTTGAATTTAAGAATGCCTGGAAAAAATTAAAATTTCGCCACTGAAAGAACAGAACACTAACTTCACATCTGATAGAAAATATAAGTAGAATAAGTGGGGAAAAATATTAAAAAGTCATGATTCTTTGATAAGATGTGTTGAAAACCCCAAAGAATCTACATATAATTTAATAAAATTATGACTGTATAACAAGATTGATGAATAAATATATCAATATCTAAAAATCAATTGAAACTCTAGATACTAGAATTAGAAAATGAATCTAAAAAAAGATATCATTTAGAATAGCACTAAAATCATGATGTGCCTAGGAATAAATCTAACAAAAGATATGCAAGACCTTTCTGGAGTTATAAAATTATATTGAAAGATATTAAAGAAGGCAAAAATAAATGAAGATATCCATATGTTCATGGGTGGACTTATTATTGTAAATGTCAGTTCTTCCTAAATTGTGCTATAGATACAAAGTATTCCAATAAAAATCCTAACAAAGGTTTTCTTGGAACCTGATAAGTATGATAAAATTCACATAGAAGAGAAAAATGTTAAGAGGAGCCAAGGTTTTCCCTAGAAGTAGTGTAGGGCAATTCATTATCTATATGGGTAATAAATGAAAATGGGTCACTACCTGAAACCATTCACACACACACACACACAGAATGAGTAGGTTGAAGACTTACCTATAAGAAGCAAAATTTAAAAATTTTTAGAAGAAAATATATGAATATCACATACAAATCAATACCACATACAAATCAATAAATGTGAAATACCACATCAACAGAATGAAAAATAAAAATTGTATGATCATGTCAATAGATGAAGAAACAGTATTTAACAAAATTCAACATCCTTTCATGATAAACACTCTCAACAAATTAGGTATAGAAGTAATGTACCTCAATATAATAAAGGCCTATATGACCAGCCCACAGCTAACATCATATCACACTCAATGGTGAAATCCTTGAAGATCAGGAACAAGACAAGAATACCCATTCTTGCCACTTCTATTCGATATAGTACTGGAAGTCCTAGCCAGAGAAATTAGGCAAGAAAAAGTAATAAAAGGCATCCAAATTGGAAAGAAAGAAGTAAAATTGTCTTTGCAGATGACATGATTTTATATATATAAAACCTTGTTAGAAGTAATAAATTTATTAAAATTTTAGGATACAAAATCAACATATAAAAATCAGAATATCTAAACACTGACAAGAAACTCTGAAAATGAAATCAAGAAAACAATCCCATTTATAATAACATCAAAAACATAAAATACTTAGGAATAAATTAAACCAAGAAAGTGAAATATCTGTACATTGAAAAATATAAAACATTGACAAAAGAAATTGAAAAAAACACAAAAAATGGGAAGATATCCCATGTTCATCGCCTAGAAGAATTAATACTGTCAAACTGTCCATACTACCCAAAGTGATTTACAGATTCAATGCAATATCTATTGAAATTACAATGACATTTTTCACAGAAATAAAAAAAATTCAATTTTAGCCACAAAACACCCTGAATAGCAAAATTAATCCTGAGCAAAAAGAACAAAGCTAGAGGCATCACATTACCTGTTTTCAAGATGTACTACAAAGTTATAATAATCAAAACAGCATGGTACTACATAACAACAGATAGACCAATGAAATAAAGAGCCCAGAAATAAATCCACATATTTGAGTCAATTGATCCTCAAGAAAGGTGCCAAGAACACACAATGGGAAAAGGACACTCTCTTCAATGGTGTCTGCAAAACTGGATAGATATTGACATGTGGAAGAATGAAATTGGGCCCTCATTCTCAAGGAATATGCAAAAATCAACGTAAAATGGATTAAAGACTTAAACATAAGACCTGAAACTGTAAAACTACTAGAAGAAAACATAGGGGAAACCTTCTTTACATTGGTCTGGGCAATGATTTTTTTCTTTTGGATATGACCCTAAAAGCACCAGGAACAAAAGCGAAAATACACAAACGGGACTGCATCCAACTCAAGAGCTTCTTCATAGCAAAGGAAATATTCAACAGAGTGAAAAGACAATCTACATAATGGGAGAAAATATCTGCGAACCATACATCTTATAAGGGTTTAATAACCAAAATATATAAGAAACCCAAATGACTCAATAACAAGAAACTCAATTACCTGACTAAAAATTGGGCAAAGGGCCAGAAAAGACATTTATCAAAAGGAGACATTCAACTGGCCAACAGGTATATGAGACATGCTCAACATCACTAATCATCAGAGAAATGCAAATTAAAACACAATGAGCTATCACCTCACACCTGTTAGAATAGCTATTATCAAAGACGAAAGGTAAGTCTTGGTGAGGATGTGGAGAAAAGGGAACCCTTGCACACTGTTGGTGGGAGTGAAAATTAATGCAGCCATTATGGAAAACTATGTGAAGGTTCAAAAAATTAAAAATGGAACTACCACATACCCAGCAATCCCACTTTTGGGTATATTTCCAAAGGAAATGAAATCAGTATATCCAAGATATATCTGCATTCCCATGTTCATTGCAGCATTATTCACAATAGGCAAGATATGCAGTCAACCTAATGCCCATAAATGGAAAAATAGGTAAGGAAAATGTGTTATATATACACAATGAAATACTATTCATCCTCAAGAACAAAGAAAATCCTGTCTTTTGTGATAATATGGATGAACCTGGAGGATATTATGCTAAGTAAGCTAAGTACGGAAAGACAAATACTGCATGATCTCACTTATATGTGAAATCTAAAAAGTTGAACTCACAGAAGCAGAAAACAGAATGGTGCTTACCAGGGGCTGGGGGAGGAAAGGAAAATGGGGAGATGTTGGGCTAGAGAGTACAAAGTTTCAGTTAAACAGGATAAATGAATTCTATAGCATGATGATTATGGTTAGCAATAATATACTGTATACTTGAACATTTCTGAGAGTAGATATTAATGTTCTTACCACAAATATTTGAGGTAGCAAATTTGTTAATTAGCTTGATTTAATCATTTCACAATACATACATATATCAAAACATCACTTTGTACCCCATAAATATATACAATTTTTATCTGTCAATTATATCTTAATAAGGCTGGGAGTGAGGCATTATCTTAGAGAGTTGAACATGCATGTGTTCAACTATGACCCCAGAAACCTACTTCCAGAATCTTCATGGCAGTATCACTTGTATTAGCAAAAAACTAGAATTAGAGAATGAATAAATAACTTGTAATACATTTATATGGTGGAATTCTACACAGAAATAAAAGGAAATGAAAGTGAATGAACCAACATGTACAAAATTATACACCATATCTTATAGTTCACATAACACTCAATGATATATTGGGTAGGGATACACACAGGTGGTAAAACTAAATGAAAAACACAAGGATATTAAACATTACCCTTGAGGGGGAAGGAGAGAGATGTAGGAAAGGCAGCTGGGTCTCACTGGCATTGGTGATGCTCTGTCTCTTGAGCTTCACTGTAAGTGCCCAGGTATTCATTTTAGTTTTGTTTGTACTATATACGTGGTACAGCCATAGAAAAAATTATATATATACATTTCTTTAGTATACATGAAATATTTTAGACAAAAGGTTTTTGTAAGTCAATGAGTCATGAAAACCCAGTGCTTCAATGGTTATAAAGGAGTTGGGTTACCTTGAATCTTAAGAAACAGAGCTCTGGACCAGAAGCAGAACTTCTGACTCTGGTGTATTCTGGCTACTCTGTGATTCTAGAAAGTCATCAATAAGCCTCAGTTTCTTAATCTATATGGTGGGGGAAGTAATTTCTCTTAAAGGTATGGTGGGGATAAAAGAATAACATTTATATGAAGGTGCTCTGGAAACTGTAAGAAACCATATGCTGCCATAGGTGAATATAAAGACCCTAAAAACATGAACAGGTTATAATTTTTCTTCTGGTCCAAAGAACTGTGTGTCTGTCCACTTGTCTCTTTTTACAATTGCTCCAATGCCCTTTCTTTCAAAAGTCATAAAGGCAGTCAGAAACCATCTCCATTTTTCCCTCGCCATGTGCAGAGGGGAGCCCCTGCGGCTCTCAGACCCAGCTGCCTTGGATCCACTTAAGCAGAACCCCCAGGCATGCCTTCCTCCTCAGCTGTGCCCAGGAGACCTTCTCAAAGGGCCACGCTTAGCCAGCTGAGGGGTGGGCTTGACAAGCCAGGAGGAGCATGGTGACAAATCCTTAAGGCCATTCAAATCAGTAAATAACAATCCCAACTTCCCAGTGTGGGGTGCGAATCTTGCCTGAGTGACTCCTCAAAGCCAAAAGAGTCATAGATTCCAGAGTTTGTTAGAGAAACATTAAAAGGCAAGAGAGAAAACAGGGAAATCCCAATAGAAGACAGTGACAGTTGGTGGGGAGGTGTCACCTGTTCTTCTCCCTGCCCAGTACCTGTTGTCCCACTAACTCCAAAGTCTCGGCTCCCATCTGGCCATCAGAGGTTAGAGGGTATACTACTTCCTTCAGCGAAGCCCTTTTGTGTCCTGACCAACCACCTCTCTTTAAATCTATGAATTAAGGGGAGCTTGATAACCCCTCTCTCTCATATTCCCAATCACACCAATCACATCTCTCTTGCCAAGGACATAACTAAAGACACACCTATAGTACCAGTAGGCAGAACAATAACAGTTAGCATCACATGTCACTATGGCTCTCCATCTCTCCTTGAGGTAAGCCAGAGAGAAATCCAGAAGCAGTCTTTTTAGGACTCTCTTTGCCCCTGCCCAACAAGCCTGCTTTCCAAACACCTTTGTACAGGGCAACTGCCTACATGAAAGTCCTATGTGCATCCTCACCTTGGCCTGGGCTCTCAACATGTCCTCACTGGGTAAGAGGGCCTTTAATTCCTACTATCAGCAATCCAAGCTGCATTATCTGGATATCAGTGAGGATTAAAAGAGCCTCATCATCTTGCTACCAGCCATAGCAAGTCAGCCTGAAAGGCATGAAGTCATCCCTAGGAAATCTGGGTTCTTACTGGCCTCCAAGGCTCTATCATTGGATCTAATAAAGGATGAATACCATGGTCTTGGCACCCAATGAAGAGAAAGGGATAACAAGGATGGGGATCAAAAATCAAGGATGGGAAAGGAATAACAAGGATGGGAGTCAATCATCATCTGACAAGGATAGGTAGACAAAGAGCACCGACCAGGAGTCAGGGGCCTGGATTCCAGCCCTACTCTAACCCTCACCATCTCTGGGTCTTGGACAAGACTCCCTTGGGGGTGACAGTGGCTCTACTTCTACTGCATGATGCTCCCGCAGGGCCTTTTCAGCCTAAGCACCCTATGGGTCTAACTCAAATGAAACCCAGTTTTAGCCACATTTGATTGCTTCCAGGAAGTGAAATTTAGAGAACTAGGATGCAAGGTATGAGGAATACGAAGAGGGTCATGTTATAAGACATGAAACAAGTGGGGTACAAATGAGTAAGCTTTGAGAAACCTGGGATAATGAAACTATGGGGTATAGGTGAATTATTCCAGAAAGTCCTTTAGTCAAAGTTTGAGAGGGTCTCTTAAAAATAGGTCTATTCTTGCTCTTCCCACCAAACTTAACACAACATACAGTACAGAATAGAAACTTTGTATTTAATGAATAGAGGAGACTAGGACTGAGAATACCTACTAGAGAAGGGTTTGCTGATAGGATTTGCACAACAGGAAACACCTGCCCAAAGCATGGCAACTTGGAGTATGATGAGAAAGACCTGGAGCCCTTCCAAAAGCAAAAAGGAGGCACCCCAAGAGGAGCAGAGTCAGTGGAGGTAGGGGGACTGGCCTCCAATAAGGAAGATGGTGCACTGGACCTGTCTTGGTAAGGGATAGGCCATACTGGGTTAATTATCCACAGTGTCCAACTCAGTTCCCCTTGAGACTAGTACAGGCATTCAGAACACAGCACTGGCTGTCTTGAGGGATATGATCTGTGGCTGCAAAACAGCTTGTTATGAGGACAACATGCAATAACAGATATAAAAATCATTTGATAAGTTAAAAGTGGGCTATGTGGGCAAGGAAAAGAAATGTTTTCTTTGTAAGCATGTTCCTGGGAAGGAAGAAGTCTTCATTTGTTCATTGAATTCTCATTCAACACTTAACTACGCAACAGACTAGCGCTGGGTGCTACATATAATACCTGTCTCTGTCTGCCACTTTACAGCTCACAAAAACACTGAGAATCTGGAGAAAAACTCAGTCTTTACAATACTTTAAGCCCCCAAAGTCATGTACACCCCTTTAATTCAAAGGCTGTCAAATCACAAATTAGAATTCATCGGTTTATTTTCTGTAGCATGATACTAAAAAGGCAAAAAGAAATCAATTAAAAAATCTTTTGTTTAGGGAGAACATCCATCTTGAATGGGAATGTGGTATTATCACCATATAAGAAACAAAGCAAGTTGGCAAACCTAATGAAAACCAGAGGAAGAAAATTTGATAAAAGCAGTCTCTTAAACCCAAGCATAAGAGCATGGAATACAATCCTGTAAAAGACTGAAAAATTACAAGCTGAATAAAATTCAGTAGGAAAGTGATTGAGGACAAAAATCAGAAGTGCTGGGTTTTGGTACCAACTCTGCCACTGCCTGTTTGTGTGGCCATGGGAGCTGGGTTTTTCCCATCCTCCAGACACAGACTTTTCTCCAGTGCCACCGCGTAAAGTGGCACTTGCTAGATTGGAAAATACAAAGATGCATAAGATGCCACTGCTGTACTCAAGTCAATTCAATCTTCCAAGGAGATAAACAAGCAAACTAATAAAAAATGTCATATGCTATAAATTGGACATAGATGAAATAGGCAGGAAGGAGGCTCCAATTCTACAGAAGGAGCTAGGGAAGGTATTCAGGGAAAAGGACACTGCATTTTGAAGGATAAGTAGCAAATGCGTGGCGACACCAGCTGCTGAGAAAACACAGGCTGGATGCTGGTCTTCGCTGCAAGGGATAATGCAAGTTCAAGAGTGGCCATACAGAGTCTAAGATGCCAGGGAGCAGCAGGGTGGGAATGTCTCACCCTTCTTGGTCCTCCAGTTTCCTTCCCTGTGACATGTAGAACTAACAAAAAGATAGACTGCATCCCCCCTAGTCTGAGCACCTTGGAAAATCAGTTCTCATCTTGAAGCCCTTGTTGTACTTAAAAGTATTGTGCATCCAATATTCTTTTGAAGGAGGCTAAGAGAAACCTAACAAAATTGACTGAACTATGGTCACATGGAGGCCCATTTTCAGAGCTTTCTCAGGCAAGGAGGTGCTCTGAGTAGGGCAAGGCTCTGAGAAACCACTACAGGGTAATGGGACAGTTGTTAATGCTGCTCACAGAATATTTTTGGCTCTTTGCTTTCTCGGCCCAACAGTGGATGGGGCCACATGGCCAGTTTTGGCAAATATGGTTAAGACCAAAGACTTCATTGCCAGGGTAAGAACCTCCAGAGCTCTCTCTATCCCTGCCACAATGAGAGACAGCGTGATTGAAGTGGAGTAGGCGAGGAGGAGCAGGAGGTGACAAGGTCAGGGAGCTCCATTGACCCAGGTTTTAGGGGATGTGCCATAACGTCTTGCCCAGAGCCCTCAGCCGACCAGATGACAGGTGACACAGCCAAAGATTAAGCAAGCTGTGAGGTTCCTATTATTACCTTTCTTTTATAGACTGGAAAACTGAGAGTTAATGAAGTTCAATAACTTACTCACAGCTAAGTAGGTGGCAGACCAGGATTCAAATCCTTATCTGGCTCTGTTCAAATACAACTCCACTCCCCCAGGGACTTGATGTGATTTACTTTATTCTGTGGGTTGTAGGAAATCTTCAAAGGTTTCTACTTAAGATGGTAACATGATTAGATCTATTTTTAGAAAAACAGTTCTATTTGTGCCAAAACTTAAAGATGAAGAAGGGACATCGTTCGGTAGGTATGGCAGAATCCTGGTACGGTACCATCAAGGGCATTGGAAACAGACAAGAGGATGGGGAGAGCCAAGATGTTTCACAGGATGGAAAGGCACTGGTAGACCAAATAAGGAAGAGCCAGAATTCCAAAGGCCCCCAAGATCGGTAAGTGGGTGTGTTAGTAAAGAGAAGACATGGGGATTTTACAGGAAATGAATTTGGTTTGTGGCGAGCTTGAAGCAATTCATTCTGATCTACTGCATAATATGGCTTTGCAGCAGAGAGGCAGAGGTGGAGGATATGGACCTGAGGGTCCCAGGGACATAGGCGGCTTACAGCTGTGGTACTAAGTGACATCTCACAGCAAGAACAGGGCAACAAGACTCAGAATGGCTCCCTGTGGGGAACAGCCAGGACCTGGGGAGACAGAACACACCCAGTCCTTCTCCACCGGACTCCCATGCCTGGATGTTAGGCATGGCCACGTGGCCATTCGCGACTGATGAAGAGTGAGCAGAATTGTCACGTGGCACTTCTGTGCTAACGCATTTAGCTGGCAGTGCTCCACTCCCCAGCCCATCTCCACTGCCAGGGTGACTGTGCCAGTGCCTGCTGAGATGGTGGCATCACAGCAGAGTGGAGTCTCCATCAGCCTGGGTCTCTGAGTGGCACACACGGGAAGCAACTTTGACCCTGCAGCTTCTGCGACAGAGCTGAAGATTACTCTGGCTGATGTTGACAGCGCATTCTCAGAAATGCAGGAAACAAGAAATCTCGACTGGACAACGTGGATTCATTGAGGATAACTGAGGATAGGGACCTGGTGTGATGGAGCTTGCCGTTGTGCGGACCTATGTCTGGTGAAGTGTAAAGACCACTCTCAGGAGGATTTCCTTGTTTGGATCTGCATCTCCAGAGACAGGGCATGTGAGCCCAGGATGGGCTGGGCTGGTCTGCCTGTGAATTGGAGAAAACGTGCTGGCGGAACACACAGCTCTCGACTCTCCTGGCCCTGTAGGTTGGAGGCCGACATGTTGCTCATGGTGGCAGTTTTCACCCACTCAGGCCCATTTGGTTGTCAAATCCCTGGCTTGTGCTCTCACCCCAAATCATATCCTTCACCCTGATGGTTGGAAGCTCATGCATCATGGCACATCAGACCTGCGCCTTGAAGGGACCCAGCCCACATCGACAAGGAGGACACAGTACCCACACCAAAAGCCTGTTCTCTGCCCAGGGAATACCTCTAGGGCCATGTCCCAAATGCCCATTTAGATTCCCCTCCCTCTCTGCCTCCCCTGCCTGTATCTTGACCTCTGCTCTCTGTCTAGCTGCCGAGACTGAGGACCCGACTTTAGAACATCAGCTTTGCCCAGGCTTTGATCCCCTCCTGGACGTGGATTCGCCTGTTAACTCTGCACCCGTCTACAGCAAGTAACAGGTGGGCTGCCTGCCCTAAGACCACCAGGTCACCGCCTGGCCAGGCCTGCTCATGGACCAGCCACTGAAAAGGGAAGGATGCTGAACGGCCCTTCTCAGAACCCCATCCCTAGGGCACTGTCTTGATGGGCAATGTGCCTTGTGACTGTGGTCTCTCTAGTGCCCCCGGACCAAGCCAGCCCTAAGGGACCTGGAAGTAAGAGTCTGCGAAAGTGCACCTCTCTCCCATTCCTCTATTTAACACGTTCATCCCTTTCACATGTTGACACTGGAATCCTTGACATTATGTCTTTGTCCTCCTGGATAAGGACCCCCTGGTCCCCTGAGTTTGCTTCCTCCAAAGCCATTGCTGTTCTGTGCATTTCCTGAGGGGCAGCAGAGGGCAGGATAGAGCACATGAGCTCTGGATTAAGAGAGACCTAAATTATAATCCTGGCCCCCCAATTACTGACAGGGGATCCTGGGGAAAGCACATCGTCTCCTGCAGTCCGTACTTCCAGATCTGTAATGTGGGGAAACACAGCCTGTCTTGCAAAATTATTGTGATGATTATTTACAAAAATTCTCCTAGCATATTTTGGTTATCCAGTGCATTTTGCTAACTTTCTTATTTTTTACCACATTCCTTCATCTTTTACAACTCCATCTACTTCCTAAGCTATTAAAATGATTCTGTCCTGCCTGGGTACCTCTCTCCTGGGGCTCTGTGATTCTTAGGTGCCAATAAGTGAGTTGTGCCAAGGTGTTAATGAGTATGAGGGAGAAAATGTAGCTTTCATCATTTATCATATTTATAGTTATTTAGAGGCTGTTACAAAGCCTTAATTCAGAGATAAAATGGATAATAGAAAATTCCTGTTTCACAGGGGACTAGTTTAGGAGGCCTTTAATGATAATAGTTATATGTTATTAACATCTATTACGTGCCAGGCACTATGCTAAGTTCTTTGTGTTCATTATCTCATTTAATCAACCAAAACCTCTTTGGGGTATTATGATTCCCACTATACGGATTGATAAACTGAAGCTCAGAGGGTTGGAACATTTGCCCATGGTCACACACCTTGTTAAACGAAGAGTTCGGGCTCAAGCTTGAACCCTCTAATCCAAAACTGCCATGCTAGACTGCCTCCCTCTTTGGGTAAGGGGCCTTTCCAAAAATCTTCAAATCATAGTTGACTTTTTATGTTCGTATTTACCCCCAGCCTTTTAAAAATCCTAATATCTGTTTAGTATGTCCTTAGTAGATACTATGTGTTAGAGATGAAGCAACACAATAAGAAAATTCTTAACAGCAGTAAACACTTTATAAACAGGACCTATTATTATTGTCATTATTGTTATTAAATCCATCCCTTTGCTATTGCTCCCAGATAGTGGTTATGTTTACAGGTGAAAGGTGACTTTGTTTCTGATTTCTCATTTGTATTTTTTAAAAAAAATTATTTCTTTTGAAATAATGTGCATCCTGATATCCAACCTCAAAGGCATGGTGTGGGTGGAATAAATACTCTCTCAGTCCTATTTTAGAAGTGGCCTAAGCTAACTTCTGCACCAGGCACATTTGCCACAGTGCAGAGTGGCTGGCAGAGGGTCCCCACCATGGTCCTCATGCTGGGGCAGCTCAGAGCTCCTGAAATATTAGAGTTGGGGAGACAGCAGAGGACCTAGACAAGCAGGTGTTCCTGCCCACAGAACAGGCCTGCAAGCTAATCTTCCTAAAATACCACGTCGTGTGGTCATCCTACTTCCTCGATCCAGCACCCACAATAACTCTACACCTGCAGGATGAAGCTTAATCCCCTCTGTTCTAAGGCCCTGCACGATCCAGCCAGACCAAATTAAACCAGCCTTGTTTCCACCCCTCGCATATGCAACGTCCTTTCTATCCCACAAATAAATTAGGGCCCGCCTCTAAGCTGGTGCTCATCCTGTGTTACTGCCTAAAATATTTTTCCCCCCTACCCCACTCCACACCGTCCCTTGGCTTATCTGAAATCTGGCTACCTTTCAAAGCCCAGTTCAAATCTCGCCTCTTTCCCAAAGCTGCTCTTATGATAGAAGCCACGGTGGCATCTCTAGTCATAGAATGTTATTGTAGGATGCCCCATATGGAAGGATGTGGCAGATTTTAGCTTCCTGGGCAAGACCACAAGCCCAGAAGAGAAAGGATCAGGTTTCATATTTCATCCAAACTTTCCTATGTTTGGTGATCAGGTCGTATACTGGCCAAGTGTGCTATAAAGAAAATTTCTGTTTTGTGACTACTCTTTCCCAACTGACCTACAATGTAAGTATCAAAGGTGTGTGCACTGGAATTTCTGCATTCCTTGAATGTGACCAAAAAAGCCCATCTTAGATGGTATTGCATCCTTTAACATTATATCTCTAAAGGGGAAAAAAAGACTTTCTAATCAAGCATAACTACTGTGGGGATCAATACATAATTGTCCTTTTATTCTCCTCCTGATTATGGAGCCAACTGAGAGACAAGGGTTATACAGGAGTCAGATACATAAAGACAAAGATATCAGTTTTATTTCTGCTAAAGCCAGTTGGAGAACATGACTTTAGGTCTATTGTTTAAATCTATCGCTAATATTTACTGCCAATCAATCACAGGTACAATCACACGAGCACGGACCTGCCCTATCACGGGGCACTTGGAGCAAAAAGGAGTAGAGGGTCCACGCAGCTGGAGGGCAGGAGAAAGAGGAGCTCGCCCAGCCCTTCTAAGCCCACCAATGATGACGAGTCAGGAGGAATGAGCAAAGGGTCAGGACAGGGGCCGAGAAGTGTTTTCTGGAGGAAGTTCCTCCACAGGGAAACAAGAAGCCAGGGAAACGGAGGCTCCCCTCACTCATGAATGGTTCTAAAATACAGGATGCATTATGCAAATGTTAACCCTCTAACTGGTTAATATCTGAAAGGGGCTAGAAAATTAGATTTCATCTTTGCTGATACAGAGAACCAACTCCGTGATTTGTTTATTTCAGTGAGCGTTGCTGTTCTCCTTAGGGGGTATTAGTTCACCTACATATCATCTGCTGAGCTTGACATGGATTATTGCCAAACACTCACTTATTGGAGTCTAGCCAGAACACACATAAGGAGGGCCTCACACTTGACCCCGAATTAAGCACTCATTCATTCATTCAACAACCACACATTAATTACTGTGTGCCAGACATCGTGCTTCACGGTAGAGAGCTCACAGTGTACGAGACAGAACAGTGCAGCTCTATCGAGCAAGATCTCAATATCAAGCAAGCACAAGGGGGCGGCAGGATCCCCAAATTCAATCAGTTCTAAGAACAAGCGTGTCAGCGGATGGATTGGTTCAGAATGCCGTTAGATAAGCACTGATTATATGATGGAAGGATATGTACTGAAATGTCCATAGCCATTCTAATGAGGAAAAAATGAACACTATTTGAACCAGGACAAGGGACTACTAAGGAATACCTTTGTCAAAATACATTTTTTAAGAGTAAACAATTCTAAGATGCTCTGGGTACATTTCTAATTTGAGTATGGTAGACAAACACAGCATGACCTACAAATCCTTCTTGGCTTTCACACTTTATGCTTTTCGATGCTTCCTTCTTTTGTGTGAGTTCCATACAGCTCTGGAGCACTCTGCTGGGGAGAAGAGCCTCAACAATAGGAACTTCGTGTTATGAACTGTTGTAGTGAGGGTGATACAGCACATACTGTCACTTGGGCTACAGTGAAATTCACTGAAAGGAGCAAAGCTGAGCTTGAAGAAAGGGCGGGTGGGAGGCAGGAAAGGAAGGAGCAGCAGAGCAGGAAGACAGCCTGGCTTACAGAGGGCTCCGGAGCGCCATGCGCTTCACACACAATGCACAGGGTCCCTTTTGTCAGAATCCCTTAGCTGGGCATTGTCTGGAGCCCAGGAGGCTGCGGAGAGCATTCCAGCCCCAGTGACAACCCCACCGCCTCTGCCTGGGCCAGCCAGGAGCAAGCGGCTTTGACAGTCCAGGTCCCCGGGGAACGGCGAGAAGTGCTAACAGCCTCTTGAGATGTATCCTTCGCTTCACCATCACGGTTTCATTATTGTTATTATTTTAATTCTTTCCCTTCTGGACTCCCCTGCCTTCCCATGCAAAACTGGTTCAGAGATGCCACTTTTGGAGCTCATTATGTTGTCATGGCAACCAGAATTTTCAAAGTTTATTTCTCCTCCATGAACTCTCCTTCCCCATTCCCATCTCTTACCACACACATGTTTCGCATGAGCAACAAAACATGGAAGAAAACAGGCCCCATATCTGCAGCAGGTAAGTTTCTCTCTCACGCTCTCTATTTTAGCACAGCATGTCCTACTGGGGACATGAAATTACCCCTGTTCCCACTGTCTCCAATTAACATCCTAGACTCCCAGTCACCCGCGATGTCTGGGAGCAAGGCCCTGGGTGGCAGCCATCAGCGGTGCCTCCTCCTCCTCCTCCTGCCTCCTCTCTTCCTGCAGAGCCGCAGATATATTCCTTCCTGCTTATGCAAACCACGCGCGTGCTGCGTCTTATTTATCATCCGTTAGCCCCTGAAAACAACAACACAACAACTGTGGATGAGGGAAAGTGAACACACCTCAGACGTACTTCACGGGGGATCTCTCTGAGAACAGAGGAACCACAGTTGCCAAAACGGAAGGAAAGGCAATCCCCAAAGAACATTTGCTAAATTGATTGTTTAATTATAACATTAACCTTTGTTATCAAAACCCAGGTGAGGCAGAGAGGGACAGGGAACAGGAATAGGGAAGAGAGGGGCTGCGCTTGCACACGGAACGCACGCGTCGTCGGGGAAGGGCTGACGGCTGGCCTCCCACCCCACCGCCCACCCGCGTGGGGGCAGTTCTGTGCTCTGGCATGCCGAGTGGACCCGCAAGCGAAGCGGTTGTTTGGTCCACACAGCTGCTGGAGAGTTTGGCACCCTGAGGGCCTCTGCCACGGCTCCCTGTGCTGGGGTCCAGATAACCTGAGGGTGGCTGTCAGGACAAGAGCCCTCCCCGTGGCCTGCGGCAGGGTCTCTCCTACCTCCCACACTGCCACGCCGCCCACCAGGGAGAGGCAAGACGAGATGACTGGGGCCAGAAAACACTGAAATTCTGCACCAAGGGAGTATGGACCTAACAGATGGAACTTTGTCCAGATTAGGGGGACAGTGTCCAGAGGCTCTAAGATAGAATGATCCTATGGCTACTGAGACCCAGTACTTTTAATTTATGTTTCTAATGAGATTGACATTAGACTCTGTGACATCAAACATAATTGATGAGTGTTTTAACCGAGAGTCTGCTCACTTGCTCTAGTGTCCATCATTGGTAACAGAAGGAGATCCCCAACTGCTTAAGTCATAAAAGCTCTAGACTCTTGTGTTGCTTAAATCAGCCCTTAACAGGATTAGTTGTGTGGCTGGGGGCCTACACAGCAGTCATGGGGATGCTGTGCTCTGTGGCAAGGAAGAGGGTGAAGGGGCAGGCAGGCTGAGCAGGACAAATGCACACTGGGGTGAAATGGAATGGGGCATGTCCAGGGGAAATGGGTGACGACTGCAAGGTGGCAGGGCGGGTGCTGGGGTGAGGACTGCTGAGTGTGGCTGGTCATCAGGAGGAGAAGACCACATCACAGGAGAGGGGTGAAGTCATGTCAACTGAAACTGCCCAGGCTCTGGCTGGCTGGTGGGATGGGACAGGAGTGTTCTGCCCAGCCCATGGCTTCTGGGCAGCATCCCAATCCCCAGAGCGCCTGTCCCCTGGTCCTGTGAGGGGTATCCTCTTTCTGAGCAGTGGACCACCTGCTCTCCCAACCCAGTGCATTCTTCAGTTCTGTTCTCCCTCTGCTTCTTTTAACTCACCTGTTCACTAACAGCAGAACTATCCTTGGCACATAGTGGGTGCTCAACAAATGTTGAATGAATGGACCACTCCTGGAATGGACAGCAAGCGGTGTATGCTCTGGATGCCACCCACATCTGTGTAGTCCTTCTTCGGGTTTGGGCTCTGAAGCTGTGGGGGACAGGTCTTACACACGCCGACAGGCGTGACCACGACCACACCTTTCTGCTTCTCCATCTGAGGGATCTCTCCAGTCCCCAGGAGCTCGCTCAGCCCACAAGCAGGGCAGCCCCAAAGTGTCATCACTCAATGAGGGACAGCAATTGATGGAGGGGGAAACACATATACACACACATATATACGTATACATATACATACATGTATCTATCTCCCAATTTCCCAGTCCTTGGGGGAGCACTTCTGAGGTCCATCTGTATGTTCTTTAGAGGGATCGCAGTGGATTAAGCCTCAGTAGTCCATACTGGTAACCTTTTCAATTAACACACACTCTTTGGCTTTTTCTCTTTCTCTGCCTCAATCTCCCCTCTCACTCTCATTTGCAGCCAGAAATTGCCTTCCAAATAAACTACCTATACCCCCAGTTCTTTTCCTCGAGTCTTCTTTCAGGGGTACTCAAGCTGAAACCCTATATGTTAGTCCATCAAATGATTTTCCTCCCGGACAGAGGATGAGGAGGAGGAAAGGGGGATGTTAAGCCAGGGGAGAGTAAAGGAGCGTGATTGCAAATACACACGCCATCTACTTTTCACACTTTGCCAGGAGAAAACCTTGACCGGGGCCGAAAGACTATATGGATAAGAAACGCCTGGAAGGAAAAGAAATTTCTGATTAACTTATCCATAAAAATGATGAACACAGCCCAACCTAGAGACAGATAATTTGCTACTGCTTCTGAGGACAGGAGCCAAAAATGAATGACTGCAGGAAGAATCTGCCTCTCTGGAGCCAATCTGCGACACAACTTGGCCTTGAGGTTCCCCCTGACCATTCCAGGCCTTTCCCCCATCCCCCTATTCATACACGTATGCAGAGGGTCTGCAGCGATCAGAGATACCAATGCAAGCATAGCCCTGGTTTCCAAATCAGTGTCTTTGGAAGGAATATTAAGTTGCTTAATCCACTAGGGCAACTTTCCTCAATAGTTCACAAAGATGCATCATTCTTAACAAAACTGAGTGACGAATGGAGTGGCCCATGCAGGGTAATTGGTGTATTCAAGATACTATTGCTCAGTTATTTTTATTTATTTATTTATTTTTAGCTCAGTTGGTTGATAAATCACATTTTCAGAGTGACTGACGCTGTCCACTAGAGAAGCACAGCATCACTTCTCCTGCAGGAAACAGCAAAGAGCAGTGTGTCGGCTTAAGAAAGCACATCCAGAGTATCAACGCCGGGGCAGACCAGTGCTGACCACAGAGGTCTGGCCGCGATTCTCTCCAGTCTGGTTGTTCCTCCTTCCTAAGACAAGAATCAAAGCTGCTACCCAAAGCCTGTTAATTTCCTTCATAACGTTTCCCAATCTTTGTGTTATTTCTTGGTTTACTTGCTTGTTTTCTGTCTTAGCCATTAGGATACCAAGTTCACAAGAGCAAGGGATCCATCTTCTTGTTCACTGTCAAACCCAGAGTGCTGCACACGTGGTGCTCAACAAATGCTTGCTGAATAAGTATTTAAATAAATGATAAGCGAGTATTTCTCCCCCTGACCTTCCTCTACTTCAAGTTAGCTTGTGTATTCTTCCTTCAGTTCTTGTACACTAGGGTACTAATGGCTGGGAATTAGATCACCCCTCTCTGATATTATATTGATCCTGGGTACCTTGATCTGAATGGAGAGTATAATGTGAAAAGTGGTGGTAAGAGGATGGAGGAAATGCTTCTCTGTGTACAGCACAGAAGGTCGTGGTGGTTGGGGGGGGGGGCGGGGAATCACATCCATCCTAATCCCCTTCAGTCAACTCTGACACGCATTCGAGGGCCTCCTCTGGTCTGGTCAACTCCAACCTTTGCACTTGTCAGCTGCCAAACAGATTAGTTATCAAGTCAGACATAGTAAAGAGTAGTGCGGGCCCTTTAACAGACGCTGGGGTCCCTGCTGTCCCCCAGATGCTCTCAAATGCTGTTCATTTCCTGGGTTCTCTGTGGAACACGGCATCTCCCTGCTCTCCTACATACCAGAGTTTGTTTTAACAGGAAAGAGTAATTTCAACATTTTTGCTAGATGAGGAATATTTTGGGATGCAAAGATAATTAAGTGTTGAGAATGTAGCGATGCTCTTGACACCAAGGGGAAAATAAAGAACTTTTAATTCAACGACAACCCTAACAGCATCTGAACTTAACAGCTAGAAACGCCAGGCACCCAGGATATAACCCAATTGCGAGGACTGTGATTATCAACCGAGGAAATTGGGAGGTATTATTTCAGCCACCTCGGTGTGCACTCGTGAGTCTGCAAGTGCACAGAAAACAGGTCTAATTATAGGGGCTTGACTAGGAGATTTAAGCGGGGCCCTAACACCATTGCAAATTTCCTTGCAGTGAAGCCAATTACTATGAGATTCTATAGACCAGAAAGAGAGAAGTTCAAACAAAAAAATATTTTTTCTCATCTTGAAAAGCCTAAGATTTTGGCATTGAAGCTACAGTGAAGGAAGCATACAAGATAAATTACTACAGCAAAAAAAAAAAAAAAAAAAAAAAAAAAAAAAAAAAGCCTTTACAAAAGCCCTCAAAACAGAACTGATTACATGGGGGTCGTGCCCGTCACACTGATGTTGACAAAGGCTCCCTCTTTCTCCACATAATGGAGAAGACCCATGGCCCAGTTCTCAGAGTTGCCCTTTGACATCAGTGCAGTTATGGGGGTCAACTACAGGGCTAGGGGTTCAGCTCCTCAACAATATAAAACTTGGATTTCTGGGGAATCATACCAGTGAAAACAATGCCCAGAATCTCAAGAAAATTTCTGATGAATACAGACATCCCACAAACAGGAAGTTGGCCTTTGATTCCTTCACTCAGGGGCATTTACTGGGAGCCTTCCCTGTGCTTGTAGATTATCCTTGCTAAGTGCTGAGGAAGAGAAAACGAACTCACCGTGGTGGCTGCCTTCATAATCCTGCGAAAGGGGCAAGGACCTCCACAGAGAACTCTAAAATAAGGTAACGAGTGTGCTAGTAGAGGAGTATACATAGCGCGATGGGGACCCAGATGAGAAGCTCGACCTTGGAGGATGAGTCACAGTTCCCCAGTCAAGTGAGGCAGTGGGTGGAAGCAGTTGTGGGGGTTGGTTATTTCTAGGCAAAGAACTGATTACCTGGGAAATCCAGAAACAGTGAGCTGTGTGGCCAGGCTAAGGCAGAGGAAACTTAAAAATGAGGCTGGAAAAAATAGGTTGGGGCTAAGGTAAGCTTAGAGAGGTCATGTAAGACAGAGAACATTCATTTGGACTCTTTCTTTAATAACTTGATGGTAGGAGAGGCTCACAGTTGAGGCTTTGTTTGTGATTAATCTGTTTGTTTTAAAGTCTTTAACTGCTACAATTTGGCTGGGCTCCTCACACCTGTAATCCTAGCACTCTGGGAGGCCCAGGTAGGAGGATCATCTGAGCTCAGGAGTTCGAGACCACCTCGAGAAAGAGCAAGGCCCCGTCTCTACTAAAAATAGAAAAAATTAGCTGGGTGTGGTGGTGAGTGCCTGTGGTCCCAGCTACTTGGGAAGCTGAGGCAGAAGGATTGCTTGAGCCCAGGAGTTTGAGGTTGCTGTGAGCTAGGCTGATGCCACAGCACTCTACCCAGGCAACAGAGCCAGACTCTCTCAAAAAAATAAAATAAAAATTAAAAAGTCTTTAACTATTGAAATTAAAAGGTATTAAAACTCTGCATTCATCTTTTCTACCCAATGTTGGTTTTGTTGTTATTTATTCTTTTTCTGAGAATTTACTGGTCCATAATGTTAAAAATTACTATTTAATCATCATTGATCTATATTTATATTGTCTTATGATTTCAAGATAAATTCGTGATACTTATTATTGTTCATTGTATATTATTGTTTTAAGCCAGCAGGTAAGAACGTAGAAAAACCAGAAATCTCATGCATTGCTGGCAAGAACATAAAATAGTACTGCCACTCTGGAAGACAGATAGGTAGCTTCTTATAAAACTAAACATGCATCACTATTCAGCCCAGTGATTGTACTCTTGGGCATTTATCCCAGAGAAAGGAAAATTGATGTTCACATAAAAATCTGCACACAAATGCACACAGCAGCCTTATTTGTAACAGCCCCAAGCTGAAAACAACTCAAATGTGTTCCAGGGAGTGCACAGTTAAACAAACTGTGGTATATCCATGCCACAGGATACCATTCAGAAATGAAAAGGGATGAACTATTGATATATGCAATAACCTGGATAAATTTCAGGGAAATTATGCTAAGTAGAAAAAAAGTCAATTTCAAAAAGTTACATATCATATGATTCCATTTAAGTAACATTCTTAAAAGGAAAAATTAGAAAGATGGGTTGGGGGATGGAGGACACTGGGTGACTATAAAGCGTAGCCTGAGGTGTCTTATGATGATAGGGCAGTTCTGTGTCTTGGTTGTGATGGTTACACAAATCCACACACGATAAAATTGCATGGAGTTACACACACATGAACAAGAGCATGTAAAACCCGTAAAATGTGAAGAAGTTCCATGGATTGTACCGATGTCTATTTCCTGCTGTCAGCATTGTACTACAGTCGGGCAAGATGTGATCTTTGGGGGAAACTTGGAGAACAGTACTGAGAGAAAGATTTCCCTGTAAAAATTTTTTTTGCAACTTCCTGTGACTCTATAATTATTTCAAAAGAAAGAGAGAGAGAGAAAAAAAGCATGACAGGCCCTCCACATTGCCAAGTTCAACAGCTATTTTTCAGTCTGTCTTGTATTGTATCTCTGTGACTCACTCAGCATTTGGGGTCTTCTCATTCCTTTTTGAAACCCTGTCTTTATCCTCTATGACGTGATGCTTGTGTGATATCCTTTTGAAAATCTAGATGTTTTCATAAACAGTTAATGTTTCTGGAAACCTCTATCCGTGGCTCTGCTTTTTCTTCCCTACATGCCATGCATGGATAATCGTACCTGTCTGTACTACTTTCTCTATCCTGTTCTGCTCGTATTTCACATCTCTTCTTCCTCTGTTCTTAGGACACCGACATTGGCTGATCCTATCTACCTTGCTCAGAACCTCAAACTCTCCATGTCTGAAACTGAACCCATCTTCCTCCCAGAACAAGAGTTTTTCTCCTTCCTCTATTTATCCATCTCAGTAAATGGAACCAATGTTCTCCAAGCCATTTGGAACTAAACCTTGAGCTCATATCCTAGATGATCTTCCTTTACCCATTACAGCCAATCACTCATCATGTCCTGACTATTTTACCACCTAAAATCTTCACCCCTGTTCTTGCCTTTACATTCCAGCCATCAGTGCCTGGGATCCTCACTTTCTGTCTGCTACTGGAGCTTTACTACAGTCTTATTACGAACCAATCACTTTAATCACCTTTTTTTCATTTTATTACCTCCCTTCTTTAATCCTCTATATAATCAATCTACAATTCAAAATGAACTCATTTTGTCTTTTGAACTTATTAGTGAATTACAGTAGTGTGTTTTTATTTTGCAAACTCAAATATGTCAATTACTTTCCTTATGGTTTATTGATTTGTATCACGTTTAGAAAGGCCTTCCCTTTGAAGATTTTAGTTTTCCATATTTTCTTTGAATATGCTAATGATTTAAAAAATGTATGTACTAGCTCCAATGCGATTTATTTTGATATGAGCTATGAGATGGGGATCAAACTCAATTTTTTATCTTTTCAAATGACTAGCCAGTCACCACACCATTCACTGAATGATCCATTTTCACTAATATGAAATGATACTTATATATTCTATAAATTCATATATGTACAGTATGTATTGGGGTCTCTTTTTGGTCTCTCTATGCCTATATTATACTACACTGTTTCAATTATTGTAGCTTTAGAATATATTTTACTACCTATATAAAAAGTCCCTGTTCCTTACTGTTCTTTTTAAGAAATGTCTTGGCTCTTCTTATATTTTCAGATAAATTTTAACATAATTTAGTAAAGTTTTTAAATAAATTTATTTAATAAATAAATTTAGCATAATTTAGTAAATCTTATTTGCATGTATTAGTATCACATTAAAGTAAATACTAAAGTGGGCAAAGTAGACATTGTAATTTGAAATATTCCTTTTTAAGAACAGAGTTTGTCTTTTATTTAACTAAATCAGAATATATGTGCCTTGGAATCTCCCCCTAACGTATGCAAGTTTCATGAGGGCAGGAAGTTGTGTTGTTTTGTTCTCTGCTGTATCCCTAGTATGTGGAACACTGGCTGCCATGCGGTAGTAGCTCAATACCTACTTGAGACAAAATGGATTAAATGAATATACGAATGCTTCTATCATTCAGGCAATGGGAAGCCACTATAAATAATTAAGGTACACAAATACTATAATTAAATGTCAAATTTGGAAAGACTTTTTTTTTGTGGAGAGCAGGCTCGGTCAGAGTGAGCAGGGAGAACATTTAAAGAGACGATTGCTAGGACACGGTTCATGGAACCTTTCACGGTAGAATCAGTAGGTCTTGATGAACAATTAAAGGCAGAGTGCAAGTGGGGAGAACGTTATCAGGATTAGCTGAGGTTTCTATCTTGGATAATTGACATGATAAAAGATAACAGAAGGAAGATATGGAAGAAGAGCGGGTGCGTTTAGTGGAGGGGTAGGAGAATGAGCCAATGAATTCAGTTTGGGGCGTCCTAAGTTTGGACACCTAAGGGATGGCTGAGAGAAGACATAGACTGTGGAGCTTAGTAGCAGACAGGTAAATGAAATCCAGGTCTGTCTCTTAGCAAAGCCATCTTTTCAATTTTTAAAATTTATTTTTATTTTTTAATTGACACATAGTAACTATACCTATTTATTTGATGTTTTGAGACACATATCTGTTGTGTAATGATCAAATCATGGTATTTAGTGTATCTATCACCTCATGCATTTATCATTTCTTTGTGATGAGAATATTCAAAAGCCTCTCCTCTGTTTATTTTGTGATACATAATCAATACCTTACTGTTAACCACTGCTACCCTACTGTGCAATAGAACACCAGAATTTACTATTCTTCTCTAAAAATCTATCTTCTTAAACATTATTTTGTGCTATATTCCACTAAGTAAAAATTAGCTTGTCCTCTGAAAAACAGATAAGTGAGATTTTAAGATGGAAACATTCTTGAAATAGGTTTGAATGTAGTTACGCCAGGCGAATTTGGAGAATTTGGAGACTGGTACAGTCATCTACTGGGTTCCTTAAGGACTTCAGGGAGGAACAAAGACTAGAATGCATGCATTAGTGCTTGCACATAAATGTAAGACACCGTGCACATGTATGAAAATGTGTATACGTGTGCATGTGTATGTGTCTGTATATACACACATGTATGTGTTATATATAAAGGTATCCGAGTGTTACAAGATGAACCTATGCCATGGTAGTTAAAAGTATGGCCAAGGAAATAACAGGATTGTTTCAATAATTTAAGAACTTCACCAACTAGAAATTCCATGTATGAAAAATTCTTCAACAAAGAATGGAAGGCATTTTTACGTTTGGCTGCTGTCTTTGTTACCAAAAAAGACACCTAATGAAGTCACAATCTAAGTGTTCAAGTTTCTCTATAAAAAGCATAAACCCTTGTAAAACAGTACCCTTGTTTTAATTATTTCAATTGTCCTACCCACTGATTTCTCTATTCCTTTTCCCACAACATCTGACCCTGCCTCTCAGATCCAGCCTTTCTGGATATGATTGTTGGCTTTTCCCAGATATGACTTCCCCTCCGCACCCCAACTCTATCAGCCAAGGATCCTCCCACATTGGCTGAGACCCCCAAACCTATCCTGACATGGCCCCTGCTCCCCGAAGTAGATTAGAACAAGAGAACGCTAGAGCTTAATTTTTTAAAGGGGACAGAATTTTAATCAATAGAAGAGAACTAGAGCCTTTTCCTCCCCAAAGCAGCTGCACTGCATTTCACTTGCAGTCTCAGCCCGCAGTGTTATGAACACTGAGCAATTCCAGGGTATCGGTGGTTATACCTCTTCCTATTAGTAAGTCCTAAAATGGGGAGTGATATTATATAAACTATAGATTACATGTGCAGCTCACAACTATAAGCTCCATAAGGGCAGGGATTTTTCATCCCCAGCAACTAGAATAGTGTTTGACACCTGGCAGGTACTCAACAGTATTTTTTAAGTTAATAAATAAACTCAAAAGAGCACTTTTTTTTTTGTGCTGGGGCATGCATGTAAATCACATCTTTGTTTTATGTAGAAGAGAAGATCCCACTGGAAATGCTCACTCCATAAGAGGAAGTGCTTTGTGTACCAGGGCCACTGGACTGAGAGTTAGAAAATCACACCTTCCGATTTATGATTTACGGTATGTTACTTGCTCACTTTGAGCTACCATCCTATTTGTAAAATAAAAATGATAAACTTCTCCGGATCATTGTGAGAATCAGACAAATGAGTATACATGAAATGCTTTCTAAATGTAATGCTCTAAAGTAAAAAAAAGAGTAACTCTTTCATCTTTTTATGCTTCCAACAGCTTAGCTGCCCACAATTCCCAACAGGATAACAGCCTTACTAACCTTTCCCAGTGATTATTCCCGAAACAACTGCCACATATGACATAAAAGGGTTAATTATTCTTACTACACAAATAGATCTTTTAAGCTCATATGAAAAAGATAAACATGCCACTAGGAAAATGGGCAAAGGGCATGAGAAATTAACTAGAAGAAAAAATAATCACCGATAGCCATGTGTTCAGCCTGTAACAATTACCAGTCTGTAATGCCTGCGAGCTGCAGGCAGGAGCATCATTCCGCAGAGAAAACAGTTTCTCTGGGGCTTTTACTGGGATCTCCAATTCCAGCGGTTTCTTTCTCAGTTCTCTGCAATACTATTCCTCATCCCCTAAGAGGGTCCTGGTGTTACTCAGTTGCCCCTCAATGCAGCAATCACTTATTGAGCACAAATACAAGGCACTAAGATTCAGGAGAGATCCAGCTATTTAATAAGACGTCTCCAGCATAAGAAACAAAACCTAACAGGGACAGAAACATCTGTAACTCCAGTGCAAGGAATGTAAAGCCTGGAAGAAGCAGAGGAGCTCTGCCCCTTGCTAACTGTGCAAGACTTAAATACTCTCAGCCTCCATTTCCTCATTTAAAAAATGAGGTTCACAACAGTACCTGACTCATGAGGTTGTTATAAAGACTAATTGAATTAATGTATGTAAGGTATTTAGCACAGTATTGGGCAGATGACAAACTTGAAATAAATGTCAGCTCTTACTTGTAGTATTATTATTAAATTCTATAACAGAATTCCATAACATTACCATGAGCAATAGATTCTATAACAAACAGGTGCATCGTGCTATACATGTGGGAGAAAGATTTTAATCGTAATTGCAAAATGAGAGTGAGTTATGGACATGAAAAGGTCTCATGAAGGAAGTCAGAGGTGAAACAGCTACAAGGCATGAGCAGGAATTTAACAGAGAAAGCTCAGGCAGGCTCACTCCAGACCACACAAGCAGAGAGGGCAGGAAGGCCAGGGCACGCCAAGGCACTGCAAAAGGTGGAATGTCAAAGTTGATGGCCACTTGGGGCACAGGGCACAGTCCATCTTTGCTGTTCCCTGTCAGATGCCATGGATAGTCAGCCCTGCCAGCCGTATCTGAAAACATCTGAGCTCATGCTAACTGCCTCAACAGGAATACCGGGCACGTAATATGAATGGCTCTTCCCCATCCCAGCCTACACAGGTGTAAGCCGGATTCTGCTGACAGCCAACATTTATGAAGGATTCACAGTCTCCAAGATCCTAAGCACATACCATGCACACTCTGATTTCATTTTCCCAGTAACCCTATATGGTGGATACTCAGATCCTTATTTGCAGCTGGGTAATTGAAGGTATAGAACCGTGAAGTGATTTACCTGCCGTCACACAGCTGCAAGTGACAGGAACAGAGTCCAAACCCAGACACACTGTCCACAGAGTCTGGATTTTACTGCGAGGCTATCCCTACAACACAGAGGAAAAGGCACCCAGACAGGGAGCCGGGGGACGTAGGTTCTACCAAGACCCGACACTAAATAGCAGTGTACGACCTGAGCAATCGTTTCATCTCATTCCAGTTTCCTCCATTGCAGCAAGGAGGCCAGGAGCAAACTACACCCGGAGTCCTGTCTTCCTCAAATCACTTTTATCACACTTGAAAATACAATTTTGACAACTGTATATACAAAGCAGTGTCTTGGGGAAACGCAGATTCTTTCAACAAACCGCCATGAGCTTTCTGTGTGACCCTCCCTGCTGCCCAGTCACACAGCTCACCCAGAAAAGCGTCCTTCTAGTCAGAGTAGGAACTATAACCACTCTGCTCTGGTAACTACGCCGGCTACTCTAACAGGAGATCTCTGTCTGCAGGGCTGGGACGCTCTCCGTGCCACGGCCACCACCAAGGGTCTCTCCATGGTCATGAGGTTCTGCTGTCCTGGATGCCAGGTGATCTCCTTCCGCAACCCACGTTTAAACTTCACAGAGGATCTGGCCAAGAGCGCAGGTGTTTAGGCCTCGCAGACCTCGGTTCAAATTCTGAACCTCCTGCTTACTAGCCGTGTTCAGCAAATTGCCAACCTCCTGGTCACAGTCACCCTGTTTATTTATAAAAGAAGACAGTGATACCTGAGAGCCCACCCCTGCCAACACCTCTTGGATCTGTCCTGTCCCCTCCACGCCACCCCACAGAACTGCGGTGCTGCTTCTCTCCCGGATGGGCGTTCTCCGGTGCCTCCCTGCCTCCACGCTTGTTTCTCCACGCGCTCTCTCCTGGGCGAGCACCTTCACGTGCAAATCCAGCCACCCTCCTGCCGTACAGCTTCAGAGCCTCCCACAGGCTGCTGGGATCAGGGTTAAAGTTATCAGCTTAGCACAAGAGGCCCTTCAAGATGAGCCTCTGCCTGCACGTCTAGCCTCATCCCCTCCTCTCCCCCACTGCTTCATGCCAGCTCTGCACCGTGGCCTTTTATCTTCTTTGACTCCCAATCTGCTGTCCCCTGCAGGAATGGCCTCCTCCCTTCTAGTTAGCCATCGCTCACTCTTTACAAGCACACGCTTGTGTCACCTTCTCCAGTTCACCTTATCTGACCCTTGCTCCCTTCCAATTTAAATGCCAACTGTTGCTGTCTCTACCTAGACTATAAGCTCCTCAAGCGTGGCAGCTCTCTGTCCTTGTCTGATCTGGTATCCCCAGCCCCCAGCATCAGGTGACATATAGCCAGTACTTAGTAACTGTCGTCTGGGTCAGTGATGAATTTCACTGTTTGAACCCAGTGTCAGAATCCCAGCAGGAGAATTACTGCGCAGTCCACCCACACTCTTATCTCAGCCAGTCACCTTCGATGTCAGCCTGCCTTGAGGGAATCTGACACATGTCAACCTAATATCCACGACACCCCTCAGAGATCTCACCTGTATCACTAAGCTGGGCATGAATAATTCCCTTCTTATGATCAACAGCCATTCCTTTCTTAAGTTAGGCCTGGGGAATACACAGGTGTTACCTCCCAACATGCAATGGCAGGTACATCAGGAAACACAAGGTTTAACACTGAAAGTATCTTTGTTCGTCTGTTCCTTATGGCCAAGATTTAGGTCTTACTCACCTTTGTATCCTCAACAATGCTTTACAAGACAGTCATTACCCAAAATATGTGACCCACATATATGAATCTTAATAGCTTTTGAGGGGACTAACATTCTAGACCATTTGAACTTAGACCCGATTACATGTATTTTGAACAATTTCTTTAGTCTACAATTTCCTTGTTTTATTCAGCTTTGTAACCTAAGAGTCCAGCAGGGTGTCTTTTGCAGAGTAGACACTCAATAAACATTTACTGACTTGCACCAAATCATCAAACCCAGCCAGCACATGAGTCAGTGGCAAGACAGACAACGGTCATTTTGCTTATTGTAGGAGCCACTCCACTCATTCAGGAAATGCAACCAAAAGAATTCCTCCTCTAACACGGACAGTTCACCATTTTCCATTAGTCTTTAGGGCGATAGGACCTTGACAGTGGGTCTTTGCGCCTTCTACTTAGTATGTCCCAGGTCATGGTGTATATGTGAAGATCAGTGTGTGCAAATAAGCGTGTGCATGTACAGATTAAAACTTGCACTAATATACCTGTATAGTCAGGATGATATTCTAGGCTAACCCTTGGCAACCTTTCTCTAGTTGTGCCACCTTGGGTGCCAGTATCCCTGCATGGAGGCCACCTGGTATAATAAAATTAGCACCTACCCAGAAGCTGAGAAATTATAACCTCTGGCCCCACCTCTGCCAGTAACTAGTTGGAGGTTAGCATCTCTAAACTCCCCTCTTCTCACATCCAAATACAGACACTGTCTACCTGCCGCACAGAGTAGCTGCAAAGAACAAATACAATGACGGAGGCAAAGGTGCTTGAAACTATGGCAAGCTTTCCATACATGAGCTTTCGCATTGCTTCCATGTGCACATGTAAGCAAGTCCTTGGCCTGACTGTCCCTGCCCCAGTTTGAAGACAGCTCAACTGCTCCCCCGTCCCTACCCTCCCTCTCTCCAAAAGCCCTGGGAGCAGTGGCAGGAGACAGTGGGATAGCGTAGGGTCATTTTCTGATCGGATGAGCCTTTGGTCCTGTAGCCCCTGCCAGTGCTCAGGATGTGCTTACGCGGCCCTGGTTTGTTTCCATGGAGACAGGAAGCTCTGCTTCTCTTCAAGCCTAAGCTAATGGTTTTCATCAAATCCCATTTCCTCTGAGACAAGTAAAAACACTAAAATACTTCTATCCATACTTCCTCTTTAAATAGGAAGCTGACAAACATGCAGCGCAGCCTTCCTCCCACCAATGCCCCTGCCCGAGACGGTGCCTCGGTCACTGCCACAGTTGGCATCTGATGGCCCCTGAGCACCGGCGTATGCTGCCTGGCCCTCGCGCCCAGACTCTCTCCCTCACATGGCGAACATGGGGCGTGTGCATCTCCCCTTCCACCGCTGTCTCCCTCTGATCTAGCAACAGCTTTGGTATGTAACATGCAAACTGCCTGCAGGTCACAGGAAACCTGTTCCCTGGGGATAAACTTTCAGAGCTACCCCAGGCAGCTTGTGAGTGTAATCTCAAGCAAACCCCCACTCCAAGGAGAAAGCCTACCTCCCCCCTAGAGGCATGCGAGAGCCAACCAAGCAGAAGAGTGAACCCAAGGTCTACACACAAGACCAGCTGCTGAACCCTCTGCAGACACCAGGAAACCCCTCCCAGATGTGTTGAGCATCCAAATGTGAAAAAGAAACTGGGACAGAAATATTTCCGTCCCAGCCTATAAGGCCCTTATTGTTAACACTCCTTTAAATGTCAAAATTTATTCACACCAGCTGTTACCAGCTGCCGTTGTCACTTCCTAGACAATCCAGAAGTGCTAAGGAGGCATCTGCCATCCCAGTTCCATGACATCTCCTAACCTCAGGCCCTCTTCTGCTTGGAGAGGAGCCGATGGCCCCTCAGCTGGCTCAAAGCAAACATCCACAGGCCGTTGTGCACATGACAGCCACCTGGGCCTCACAGGCTGCAAAAACATACGTGGACATTATCAAAGGATATGGGAAGCTAGTAAGAGCTAAGGGCTACTCCATGCCAGACCCTGGTGCGGCTTTTGCCAATAAGCGAGAGACTGCCATCCCATCTACAGAGGAGGAGGCAGGCTCTGAGTAACTTGTCCAAATGCACAGTGCCAGTGAGTGGCTTCCTACGGGATTAGGCTTCACACCCATGAATATCACACACTAAAGTTCATGCTTCTTCCAATGTGCCTTTCTTTCCCATCCAGAAAAGGATGTAAGAGAATGCAAAGATGCAACTCCAAACTGGAGAGAGTCCATATGGTTAGACACAAGGCACTGCCTGGTAGCGCCAGCTATGCTGAGACACACCTCGAACCCGTACTGGGGCCTTGTCCGGAACACCATCGACCTGTGTGAGCACACCATCTACTTCTCTCTCCTCAAACAGTAAGCATCTGTCTTAAATTTTCCAAACTAAAATATGGACACACTTAGGAAATGCGTAAGGATAAAGGAACATTTAGTGGTTGATCCTGTTAAAGATAAGGTGACACAAACCAGAGATTGTCCCCTCAGTAGAAACGCATGAAGAAAGTCTGTGGTCGGGCCTCTCCCGTGGGCAGAGTCACCACGGGAGAACACTGGAGTTGCAGGGACAGGCGACATGGAGAGTCACCTAGAGCAGCGCTTGGGCATAAACAAAGAATGTCAACAAATGCTCACTGAATGAGTAAATATTACACAAAGAAATCCTATTACGTCTGTAGACTACACTCAAGATATACACTGTTAAAGTTCTTCCTCGTTCACAGCGTCTTTGGTTTTTCCTTCGTAACCATTTCCCAAATCACCACCGCAGGCTCTGAGCACCACAGAGTTGGACCAGAGCAGTTGTTTCCTCCGTAATCCTACGGAATCTGCCTTCTCCGGTGCCAATCCTTCCTCCACGGATGCCAGATGAATATTCTTACATGCTCCTTTCGTCCTACACATTTCTGTGCCTGCAATATTTTCACTTTAAAATTTAATTTCTATTTTCTCAAAGTCATGCATGTAGAGTTTAAAAAGTCAAATAATGTTGAAAGACTTATAATGAAAAAATAGCAGCCCTCTGCCTCACCTCTCCCGATCCCTGACTCTCACTCCCCAGAGGCAGCCACTTTCAACTCTTTCTCCTGTGCCTTCTGCTTTTCACTGCCAAATTTCTAAATATTATACTTAAAACACTACAATTTCTTTATCTCTCAATTTTAGATATTGCTTAAAGACCTCCTTACTGTGGAACCTAAGATTTTACTCTCTGACATCCCTTCCCCTTTCTATACTCAGCCTCCCCCATCCTCTCAGCAATTGTAGCACCATGAGGGGCTACTGGCTATTCTCAGAGCTCAGCACCAACGTTGTAAATCCAGTTGACAGCTAAGCTGCAGAGAGGAATTATTATGCTTATGTTTCTTTAGTGGTGACCCTTTTTTATTTCATGGAATTGAATGCATAGATTGGTGTGTGTACAAATACATACATACATTACATATTCATATGAAGTTATGCATCACTTAATGTTATAAGAAATGCCATGTTAGGCTATTTCATCATTGTGAGAACATCGCAGAGTATAATTACACAAACCTAGATGGTACAGCCTACTACACACCTAGGCTACGTGGTATAGCCTATTGTTCTTAGGCTACAAACCTGCACAGCATGTTACTGTACTGAATACTGTGGGCAACTATAACACAATGTTAAGTATTTGTGTATCTAAACATATCTAAACATAGAAAAGGTATGGTAAAAATATGGTATAAATATGGTATAAAATATGGTATAAAATATGGTATAAAAATTTTTATGGTATACCATAAAAATATGGTATAAAAAATAGAACATCTCTATAAGGGCACTTACCATTAATGGAGCTTGCAAGACTAGCAGTTGCTCCAGGCGAGTCAATGAGTGGTGAGTGAATGTGAAGGCCCAGGACATTACTGTACACCACTGTGGACTTTATAAACACTGTATCCTTAGGCTGCACTAAATTTATTAAAAACATTTTTCTTTCTTCAATAGTAAATTAACCTTAGCTTACTGTAACTTTTTTACTTTATAAACTTTTAAAACTCATTTTAACTTATGGACTTTTCTATAATAACACTTAGCTTAAAACACACTCTGTAGTTGGGCACAGCGGTGCATGCCTATAGTCCCAGCCACTCGGGAGGCTGAGGCAGGAGGATCGCTTAAGCCCAGGAGGTTGAGGCCAGCCTGGGCAACATATCAAGACCCCATCTTAAAAAAACAAAAACAGGGAAAAAAGGCAAGATAGCTGACAAGAGACACCAGCTGCCAGAGTATCTCAGTAAGGGGGTTTAGATGAAAGAGAAATAAATGGACAGACAGATTTGGTGTGGATCTGAGGGCAGGGTGCCAGAACCTTCAGGAGACTCCAAGGGAAGAAGTTGTGGAGCAGAACCAGAAGGAGACGGTATCGGCCGAGATCAACCACTGAGAGGCATGGAGTCCCGTGAGAAGGGTAAGTGGAGCAGTTTGTTTCTCCCTCCCTCACGTCTTTGACAGTTGGCAAGTTCCCTAACTGCTGGAGAGACTTTCTGTCCACGCCAGCCCAGAGACTGCTGCCACTAGTGAGCTGGGAGCCTCTTGTGGACAGAGCACCAGGCTCCTAGCCCCATGGGGTGCCTGCTGTCTCCACAGACCCCAGCCTGGATGGCAGGCGCCATATTGCTTCCCTACCCACCATGTACCTGTGTCCTCCCCAGGAGGCTTCCACTCCTCAGGTCTTGTCTCGCTCATTCCCACATAGACATTTCCGAACTCTGGCCCAGATTGCAGGAGCCACAGCGGTCCAGTGGGTCCCGGGTGATCTGTGTGATTCCAGGCCTAGACATTCTGGGTGGGCGGCCTCCCAGAGTGAGGGACAGACACAACCAGAGTGCTAGCTTTCCTCCATTCCAACTGTTTTTCTCCCGTTCCCCTGCCCTACCCATGCGGCCAAGAGAGACAACTGAGCCAATCACACCAAGGCTTCTACAGAGAGTGGGGCTCAGACCTTTCCTCCTGGGGTCCTGCAGTAGACTGAGGGGTGCTTGGACTGTGAGCTCCCTGGCTGCCTGCTGGCCTCTCCCTGGTGCTGCTTGCATGGTGACTCCATCAGAGTGGGGAACACCCCAGGGCAGAAGGACATCAAACCTACTTGGGTATCCATGGGCAACTTGGGACCAGCATACTTCCCCATGGCATAGTCAGGGATTGATCTTTGGGGACATGAGGATGGGCCCACAGGCCAGATCCTATATCCCCAGGTCTCCACTATGCTGCTGAAGGGCAAGAAGAGGAGATTTGTGAATTAGTCTCAGGAGGTGAGGGAGCCTGGGCAGATCAGGGGAGAGAGTGCAGTGTGGGTCCTAACTGGCGTGTTGCAGGGCATCCCTCCCCCCACAGGGGGGCTATGCTCTCAGTTCAGGCCAAGATCCTGGGCAGGGAACTTTCCAGCCTGCATCACAGTCATGGGGAAGCTCGGCTGGCTTGAGCTCCTGCCTGCTGGCAGAGGCCCAAGAGAAACTGGAATAGGAGTAGGGGGAGAGGAGTGAGGCCCACTCCAAACTGGAGATTGTGAATCTCAGACAGCCCTGTCTCCACAGCAGACTTGCTGGTTGGGTGGGGCCACTTCAGCCCTTCCCTGGTGGATTTGCCCAGAACCTGGGAGCAGACCTTTGACCCCTGCTGAAACAGATACTTTTCCAGCTTTTGTGTAGCCTGAGGGCAAGATCACCCAACCCACCCTCACCCAGCCCACCCTCACACCAAGCTACCCTTCCTATGAAAGAGAATAAGGACTCATCTGAAGCTTCAGAGCTCCACCCTCCATCTGGGGTATTCAAGTGCTTCTCCTTATGGACTAGAGCTGGTCACAGGACCCAAAAACAACATTTCAACTTGTTCCTTCCAGCAAGCACCACCTACTGACAGGGAGGTCAGTTTGCATGCCCTTTACAGCATCTACCGACTCAATCATACAGGGTGTGGTTGATTCTCACCCACAAGCACCACCTACTGGCATGGAGATTAAACTGGGTGTGCCAACACAACTCACACTGTTAAGATAACCACAGGGCTGGGGAAAGAGAAAGTATTTCAAAGAACGACATCCTGCCTCATCAAAGAGAGACAGGGAATCTGCCTACTCACATAGTTCACAACTCCTACAGCCTACAAACAACTAGCAACTGAAAAAACCACCACGCCAAGAATATCTATAACCAAGGCATCCTTTCAGAACCTAGAGCACCAAAGCACCCACAAAGTCAAAGGTTCTTACCCAACATGCTACAAACACACCCGTAAAAGTGAGGTGAGGGGAAGAAGCCCTATCTAAACAAAAGAAAATCAAAAAATAAGCAACAGTTGCTCCAAATGAGAAGGATTCATCAAAAGAACTCTGGAAGTATAAAGAATCAGAGGGAAAGGTCACCCCCAAAAGGGAACACCAGCTCTCTAGCAATGACAATCAACCAAAATCAGAATATTGCAATGACAGATAAAGAATTCCAAATACAGATTATAAGTAAGCTCAATGAAATACAAAAGAAAATGGAAAACACACACAAAGAAACTACAAAAATAAATCAGGAAATTAATGAAAAATTCACAAATTGAATTATTTAAAAAAACCAAATAGAACTGGAAATGAAAAACTCACTCAAGGAAATACAAAACATAGTGAAAAGTCTTAAGAATAGGCTAGACTAGGCAGAAGAAAGAATCTCAGAGCTTGAAGACAACCCCCTCAAATTAAATAAGTCAGATAAGGAACAAAGAATTAAGAGGAAAGAACAAAGCCTACAAGAAATATGGGATTATGTAAAGAGGACAAACATAAGAATTATAGACATCCATTAGGGTGAAGAAGAAAAGACACAGCGTTAGAAAACCTATTTGAGGGAATAATTGAGAAAAACTTCCCTGGTCTTTCTAGAAATTTAGATATCCAGGTACAAGAAGCTCAACGAACACCTGGGAGATTCATTGTAAAGAGGCAATCACCATGACACAGTCAGCAGACTGGCCAAAGTTAACATAAAGGATGAACTCCTCCAAGCCATAAGGCAACAACATGAGGTAACTTACAAGGTAAAATCTGTCAGGCTAAGTGCAAACTTCTCAACTGAGACCTTACAAACCAGAAGGGATTTGGGCCCCATCTTCAGGCTTCTTACACAGAATGATAAGCCTAGAATTTTGTATCCTGCAAAAGTAAGTTTCATATATAAGGGAGAAATAAAGACTTTTTCAGACAAGCAAACACTGAGGGAATTTGTCAAGACCAGACCTGCCCTATAGGAAGTACTCAGATCTGAATTACACATCGATCAGCACAACAGAAACCCACCAGTGTAAAATCACCCAAAAGCTAAAGTTCAGAGCCCATATAAAATAATGGCTCAAGAGGTAAATCAAAGTAATAGGATTCTACTCAACAGGATGAACAGAAATGCATCCCACTTATCAATCCTTTCAATAAAGGTGAACAGCTTGAATTCCCCACTCAAGAGACATAGGCTGCCTGAATGGATAAAAAAAGTACAAGCCAAGTATCGGCTGTATCCAGGAAACATAGCTACCTCACAAAGACTAATTCAGATTCAAGGTGAAAGGATGGGAAAAAATACTCCATGCAAATGGAAATCAAAAGAAAGGAGTTGTAGCCATTCTCATATCAGTAACATAGACTGCAAATCAACAACAGTAAGGGAACACAAAGATGGTCACTATAAAATGGTAAAGGGAGAAATTCATCAAGAAGAAATAACAATCCCAAATATTTATGCACCCAACACAGGTGAGCCCAGATTCACAAAGCAAACCTTACTAGATCTAAATAAATGGATAAACAGCAAGATCATAATTGCTGGTGACTTCAACACCCCACTTAAAGAAATAGACAGATGCTCCAAGCAGAAAATAAAGAAACATTGTACTTAAAATGGGACTCCAGAGCAAATGGGCCTAGCAGATTTTTATAGAACATTATACCAAAAAACTACTGAATATACATTCTTCTCATCAGCACATGGAACATTCTCTAAAATTGATCACATCTTAGGCCACAAACTATCTTAACAAATTCAAAGAAACAGAAATTGTACCATGTATCTTCTCAGGCCATAGTGGAAAAAAATTAGAAATCAATTCCAACAGAAACAATTTACACAGAGTCATGAAAATTAAACAACCAACTGCTGAATGATTATTGAATCAAGAAAGAAATTAAAATGGAAATCAAAAGGCTCCCCAAACTAATCGACAAAGGGACACAAGTTACCAAAATCTGGGATTCAGCAAAAGCAGCCCTAAGGGGAAAATTCATAGCCTTAAATATCTACATCAAAAAGACAGAAAGATCACAAATCAACAATCTAATGACTCATCTTAAGGAACTATAAAAGGAAGAGCAAACCAATCCCAAATCCAGCAGAAGAAAAGAAATAAGGTCAGAGCAGAACTAAATGAAATTGAAAACAAACAAAAATTACAGAGGGTTAATGAAACAAAGAGCTGGTTCTCTGAAAAAATAAACAAAATTGATAGATCTCTTGCTAGGTTAACCAGAAATAGGAAAGAAGGACCCAAATAAGCGCAATCAGAAACAAAAAAGGAGATATTACAACTGATACCACAGAAATACAAAATATCATCTGTGAATACTATAAAAATCTCTATGCACATAAACTCAAAATCATTGAGTAAATGTACAAATTCCTGGAAACACACAGCCTCCCAAGGTTCAACCAGGAAGAAATGGAATTCCTGAACAGACCAATTATGAGCAATGAAATTGAAGCAGCAATAAAAATATCTTCCAACAAAAAAAGTCCTGGATCAGATGGTTTCACGGCCATATTTTATCAGACCTACAAAGAATTAGTACCTATGCTGCAGAAATTATTCTACAACATCAAGAAGGAAAGAATCCTCCCCAACTCATTTTATGAAGCCAGTATCACCTTGATACCAAAGCCAGGAAAGGACACAGCAAAATGAGAAAGCTATATATCAATATCCCTTATGCATTTAGATGCAAAAATCCTCAATAAAATTCTAGCAAACTGAATTCAGCAGCACATCAAAAAAATGATATACCATGACCAAGTGGGCTTCATCCCAGGGATGCAAGGATGGTTCAACATATGCAAATCTGTAAATGTGATTCACCACATAAACAGAAGCAAAAACAAAAATCATACAATCATCTCAACAGATGCAGGAAATGCATTTGGCAAAAGCCAACACCCTTTTATGATAAAAACTCTTAACAAAATAGGCATAGATGGAACACACTTCAAAATTATAAAAGCCATATATGACAATCCAACAGCTAACATGATACTGAATGAAGAAAAGTTGGAAACATTCCCACCCAGAATGGAACAAGACAAGGATGCCCACTGTCACCACTTCTATTCAACATAGTGCTGGAAGTCCTAGCCAGAGAAATCAGGCAAGAAAAAGGAAATAAAGGGTATCCAAATGGGGAAAGAGGAGGTCAAACTATCACTCTATGCTAATGATATTATCTTATACCTAGAAAACTCCAGCTAATGACATGATCTTATATCTAGAAAACCCCAAAGATTCCACCAAGAGACTCCTGGAATTGATAAATAAAATCAGCAAAGTCTCAGGCTACAAAATCAATGTACAGAAATCAGTAGCATTCCTACATACCAGCAACAGTCAAGCTGAGAATCAAGTCAAAGACTCAATACCTCTCACAATAGCTATAAAGAAAATAAAACACCTATGAATATATTTAACCATGGAGGTAAAAGATCTCTACAGAGAGAACTACAAATCACTGAGGAAGAAAATTACAAATGATGTAAACAAATGGAAAAACATATCATGCTCATGGATCAGCAGAATCAACATTGTTAAAATGTCCATAGTATCCAAAGTGATTTACAGATTCAATGCAATCCCCATCAAAATACCAATGTAATTTTTCACAGATCTAGAAAAAATAATTCTATGCTTCATTTGGAACCAGAAAAGAGCCCAGATAGCCAAAGCAATCTTAAGCAAAAGGAACAAATCTGGAGGCATCACTTTACCCGATGTTATGCTATACTACAAGGCTATAGTAACCAAAACAGCATGTCAATGGCACAAAAATAGATACATAGACCAATAGAAGAGAACAGAGAACTCAGATATAAAACCATACACATTTTACCAGTTTATCTTTGACAAAGTAGACAGCAACATACACTGGGGAAAATAATCCCTATTCAATAAATGGTGCCTTGAAAATTGAATAACTACATGTAGAAGATTGAAAAAGGATCCGTATCTCTCATTACTCACAAAAATTAATTTAATATGGATAACAGACTTAAATCTACAACATGAAACTATAAGAATTCTAGAAAAAAATGTTGGAAAACTATTCTAGATATCGGCCTAGGCAAAGAATTTATGTAGAAGAGCCTAAGGGCAATCACAACAACAGGAAAAATAAATGGGACTTGATTAAATTAAAAAGCTTCAGCACAGCCAAGGAAACAATCAACAGAGCAAATAGACAACCTACAGAACGGGAGAAAATATTCACATGCTATCCATTTGATAATGGGCTAATAACCAGAATCTACAAATAATGCAAGCAAATCAGCAAGAAAAAAAAAATCAAACCACCCCATTGAAATGTGGGCAAAAGACATGAACAGAAGCTTTTCAAAAGAAGATAGACTAATGGCCAATAAACATATGAAAAAATGCTCAACATGACTAATGATCAGAGAAATGTGAATCAAAACCACAATGAGATATCACCTAACCCCAGTGAGAATACTTTTATCAAAAAGTCCCAAAACAATAGATGCTGGTGTAGATGCAGAGAGAAAGAAACAATTATACGCTGTTGGTGGGACAGCAAACTACTGCAACCTTTATGGAAAATGGCATGGAGATTCCTCAAAGAGCTAAAAGTAGACCTACCATTTGATCCAGCAATTCCACTACTGGGTATTTACCCAAAGGAAAAAAAGTCATTTTATCAAAAAGACACTTGCACTACAATGTTTATTGTAGCACAATTCATAATTGCAAAGATGTGAAATCAACCCAAGGTCCATCAATTTATGTGTGGATTAATAAAATGTGGTAAATGTATATCATGGAATACTACTCAGCCATAAAAAGTGAATTAATACCTTTTGCAACAATCTGGATGGAACTGGAAACCATTCTCCTAAGTATTGCAAGAATGGAAAAACAAACACCACATGTACTCGGTATTAAATTGAAACTAACCAATCAGCACTCATGTGCACAGATGGAAGTAAAACTCTAGGGATATCATGAAGGTGGGAGAGGGAGGAGGGGATGAGTGAAGAGGGGATGGGTAAAATTATACCTAACAAGTATAATGTACACTATGTGGGTGATGGGTACACTTATAACTTTGACTCGAGCACTACAAAAGCAATCTATGTAACCAAATCATTTGCACCCCCATAATATTCTGAAATTTTTTAAAAAATGAAAAAATACATTAAAAATTTATTCATATTATAAAAGACTTGGAAATTAGGAGAAAAATCTGCAATAGTCCCAAGACCTCAATCACAGTCACTATTATTATTTTGGTGTGTTTTCTTTCTTGTATTAAAATACATTTTTTTTTTTTTTTGAGA
>VBSM01002937.1:18927217-18956547 GCA_008086735.1 Cheirogaleus medius | reverse complement strand
TTTTTAAACTTTTTGGTTAAAAACCAATACACACACATTAGCCTAGGTCTATACAGCATCAGGATGATCAATATCACTGTCTTCTACATCCACATCTTGTCTCATTGAAAGGTTTTCAGGGACAATTACCATTCATGGACCTGTCATCTCCTAGGATAACAATTCCTTCTTCTGGAATATCTTCTAAAGGACCTACCTGAGCCTGTTTTATAGTGAACTTTTTTTAATAAATAGGAGTACATTTCAAAATAACAATAAAAAGTATAGTATAGTAATTACATAAACCAGTAACATAGTCATCTATCGTCATCAAGCATTATGTCCTGTACATAATTGTATGGGCCATACTTTTATACGACTGGCAGTGCAGATCTGTTTACACCAACATCGCCACAAATGTGAGTAATGCATTGTGCTACAATGTTACGATGGCACAGGAATTTTTCAGCTCCACTATAACAGCTTACCAAATATACAACAGTGGTCCGGTAAGATTATAACCGGACCACTGTTGTATATTTGGTAAGCTGTTGACTGAAATATTGTTATGTAGCACTGGCTGTATATAGCTTTGACACACCATAAAGCTCTTCTGAATACAATAATATACATCAAGGAATATATTATTTTAATTTTTTTCTTACAGATGTTTTTAGACCACTATGCCATCCTATTCAAATCTGAGCTAGATGCTCTCCAGGCCCCTGACAGCTGTCATCCTAGACTTCCCTTTATCCTGGGAACCAATCCCCCTGCTACCCTCCTCCACTGAATCTTTTGTTTCAATAAGTATCATGTTTTTTCTTTCTTCAATTACTTCTACATTTTTGGTGATTCACATTCTCTAGTAACTTTTTCAGAAAGGGTATCTAAAAATAGCAATATCCCATCCTTGAAAATAATTGGTATTTGGGCTAGGTATAAAATTCTATCTTGGAAATTATTTTTCTTCCTTAAGTTTTAGGAACTTGGTTACTTTTTTTCGATGTTGCTACTGACAAGTCCAATGCTATCCCGATTCCTAGTTCTTTGTAGGTAAACTCTACCCCTTTCCAATTGCTGGACATTTTCAGATATTCTTTACTCTGATGTTCTGAAATTTCATGACGATTAACCTTTGTGTGGTCCCTTTTCATTATTTATGTTGAGTGTGCAGTGGTCATTTTCATTATTAATGAATTAAATTCATTTGTTCCCTTTTATCCCCATGCCTACTTTCTATCTCCCTGCTATACAAATTATCATTACAATATATTAAATGTGTATATTTCACTTGAATATATTTTTACAAACTGTTTTGTATAAATGTATTTTTATATAAATAATATATCACATTGTTTCCTTCTTGTTTCTACTAGACTCTATGTTCTTAAGATATTCTATGTTTGATGTATACATGGTGTTTGTTGCTCCATGCTACATAGTATGCCATAGCATGCATCCAACATTTTACCTATGTAATCTCCCAGTTACAGATACCCAGGTTACCTCCAACTTCCAACTGCCATGAAACAATGTTGGAAAGAACATCCTTGCACATGTCTCAACAGACTTAATCCTGAAAATGTTAATCTTTTGGTTCAGGGAACATTTCTTATATTTTTCTTTGTTCATTTCTTCCTTCCATTTCACTGAGTTCTTTATGGAAAACTCCTATTATAATAGGAGTTAAATGTTGGACCAATCCTATTATTTTTTTTTTTTTTGGTTCTACTTTCTAGGCGATTTCTTCAACTTTATATTTCAACCATTTATCTTCTTTTTTTATTACATTTTTACATTTCATTTTTCATTAATGTAATTTACTTTAATTACATTTTACATTACTTTCCAAGAGCTCTTCTTAACCTCTAATTTTTTTTTGTAACTCATTATTCTTCATATGAAATTATTTCTCTTCCATCTATGCTAATACCAAAAATAGCTTTTTAAAGTTGTCTTCTGCTTCTTGCATTGTTCATATTCAATGAAGTTCCTTTTTTCTATTTGTTATTTTGTTTTTGGCCTTTGTGTTGGGCATTTTCCTCCAATGCTGATGATCCCTAGCTGTGTGTTTATATTTAAGAGCAAGGCACAGTAGCTTATTGGAAACTCTGTACACATGTTTGGAGATCAAGAAATAGTGAGTGTAGTGGGTTGGATAGAGGCCCCCCAGAAAGATATATTCATGTCCTAAATCCTAGAACCTGTGAATGTGACCTTATTTGGAAAAAAAGATCTTTGCAGATATAATTAAGGATCTTCAGATGAAGAGATCATCCTGGATTATCCAGGTGACCTTAAATCCAATGACAAAGGTCCTTATAAGAGCAAGGCAGAGGGAGATTACACAGAAGGAAGCAGAAGAGGCAACATGAGCACGAAGGCAGAGGCTGGAGTGATGTGGCTATAAGCCAAGGAATGCCTGGTGCCACCGGAAGCTGGAAGAGGAAGGAAATAAATTCTCCCCTAGAGCCCTTGGAAGAAGCATGGCCCTGACAGATTCTGGACCTCTCTCCTCCAGAACTGTGACAGAATAATGTTCCTCTCAGTTTCAAGACACCCAGTTTGTGGTCATTTGTGGCAGCCATAGAACATTACTATAGTGAGCCTCACTGAAGGTGACGAGGTGGGAACTTGCTTCTCTGATCTCTGCCCAGTACCTTAAGTCTTTTAAGACAGATTGTGTCTCCACAAAGGAATCCGCTAAACTCCTACTAGATTGCCGTATTTCTAAGAGTCAAGTGGTGGAAGTGGGCTGGAGTACTGGCATTCAGTTTATGTACTTTCATTTGACCCTCCTGTTTTTGCTACATTATCAGTCCCACCCTCAGGTTTACCTGATGTTACCATTCCAAGTGTCTCTGATTCAGCCTCTACAGCTGTGGTCCCCAACCCCTGGGCCGACTGGTACCTGTCCGTGGCCTGTTAGGAACTGGGCCACACAGCAGGAGGTGAGCAGCAGGTGATGAAGCTTCATCTGTATTTACAGCCGCTCCCCTCTTGCTCACATAACCACGTAAGCTCCGCCTCCTGTCAGATCAGCAGCGGCATTAGATTCTCACAGGAGCACAAACCCTACTGTAAACTGCGCATGTGAGGGATCTAGGTTGCACACTCCTTATGAGAACCTAATGCCCAGTGATCTTAGGTGGAGCTGAGGCGGTGATGCTAGCTCTGGGGAGCAGCCACAAATACAGATTATCATTAGCAGAGAGGTTTGACTGCACAATAAATGTAATGCGCTTGAATCATCCTGAAACCATCCCTGCCCACCCAGGTCCATGGAAAAACTGTCTTCCATGAAACTGGTGCCTGGTGCCAAAAAGGTTGGGGACTGTTGTTCTACAAAGATTCAGTCTCCTTGTTGGGTGGAGCAGATACCGTCAGCATTGCCTGGAGGTTGAGATCTGAGGTAGCGAGAGGGCATCTAATGTTCCTTACAGGGACTTTCAAACAATCCTCTTGATTTTAGCAACATGCATATTCCAGCTCTCAGACCTAACAGGTGTCTCTGGTACTTTCTAGGGCTCTGCTGGACAATCAGCTTGTTCTTCCCCGGCATTCTCCCTTGCAGCTTTCCTACCGCTGTGTCAGTCCCCATTTTCTATCTTCAGAAATGTGGTTGGCATCACTCATCTGTTGTCATCTCTAGTCCTCCTCCTTTGTCCTGTGACCTTCCTAAAATTTATTTCCTGTGTTAGTGAAGTTTCAAGAAATGACCACCTGGGTTTAATCTGCCACATTCAAACAGGAACACTACCTGATAAACTTTCATTTGAAGAATTTATGCCACTCTGACAAGAAATTAAGTTCGGTTTTGCTTAGAAAAATGTAAAAATATATCTTTGTCTTAGCCATCCTAAAATGTGACATAATCTCTTCACACTCCATGATAAGTCCCATTTCTTCATCTTTGCTTATGGTGTCATGTTCCTCTTCCTGAAATGTTCACTCTCATATATTCTGTGTTATTCTATTATATATTTTATGTCCTGAGCAAAATCCTAATCCTTCATGAAACCATCTCTGATGACTTTAGACTACATAGATTTGTCCTTTCCGCAAAACAAATTATTTTATCTTATATTAGTCAGTAAAAAAAAAAAATCCTCCTATTTCCTGTTTTCAGTGTTTGTGTTGTCTTTTCAGCAAAATATGTTTCTTAAAGGGAAGAACCATGCCTTTGTATGCTCCTTGCGATGCTTACCATGGTATCGGACAGCGAATGATTGCAAATTGGTATAAGCTAATTCAAGCCACAAATACAGGACTTGGTGCCCAGTATGCTACAGAATAAGAATCGTTTGAGAGAAAGCCTGTATCTTACTCAATTTTATATCCCTGACAACCAGCACAGCGTTTGACATGGAAGGTTTATGACTGTTGAGTTACCAAACGAAAGGATGGATGGTTAAGTGAACTCTCACTCGATACTGCGTTCAGTGTTGTGCTGACAAAGATTTTTTAATTCCTAAGAATAATAAAGATGATTAGAATGACGGCTCACTACTGCATTCCCAGCATCTAGAAGAGCATTTGGCACATAGGGGCTGCTCGGTAAATGTCTTCTAAATGAAGGCTAAACGAACGAATCTGCCATGAGTCAGGAGGCATTAGCTTACAGTTAGCAGTCAGCAGAGAAGTTAAGAAGAGAGAGAAACATCTGGCTTACCCGGAAAGCACTCCCAGGACTAGGTTGAGAACAAAGAAGGATCCAATGATGATGAGGGGGATGAAGTACAACCAATTCCAGGTGGCTCCTAAGGCATCATTGGTCTGAAAGAAAGAAAAATACTCCCTTAATACTGAAAGCCATCTGCCAGAAGCAAGGCAGTTCATAGAGCTTTACACGTAGTGCAATTATAACAAGAACAGTGTGACACAGCTAAACATTGCCTCCCCCACTCCCACTTTGGTACCATTGTGGGTTAGATCGTGATCTCCCATGTTCATAGCGATGGACACTGCATCAGCTTCACCGTATTACCCCGAGTTGGAATATTCTAACACCCTCACTTAACTGATGAGAAAACTAAACACAGAAAGCTCAAATACTTTTCTGAGGTCATGCAAACAATTGCTGGTTTTGCCATGTTTGGTGATGTGCGTTCCAAGCCTTTGCACTCTAAATTGGACAAATTCTCAAAAAGACAAAGGCAGGCTGTGGTCATCACTCCATTCCATGGATGTTGACAAAGGCCTTTAAAGAGCTGCTAGGAATAAATGAGGGTTGTCCACATACTGCACAGCCCCTGCCATGGGCTCTGGCTGGCTTTCTTACATCACAGTGCAGTTCTACGGGGCTGGCCTGGGCTGAATCCCAGCAAGGCTATGGACAGAACAAGGAATAAATCTAGATTTGAAGAGTGATTACTTGCTCTCTCTCTAATGCTAACACACAGTGAACCAAAAAGTGCACAGAAATCTATATTCTGAATTTTTATAGCACAAATTGGATGCAAGTCCCTTGAATAATCAGGGATTGAGGAAGGATTACACCACATGCCTTAGGCAAAGGCAACAACTCTTGGCAAGATGTCTTACTAGGACCTTGAAACAGAGGTTGGGGGCATTTTAAGGCATCTTCCCTAATGCTTGTGCCTTTCAACCAACAGTTCTCAAGTTTCACCTGGAATTTCTCTCCCCATGATGGCACCTTCAAGTCTTTCCAAACAGTTTCCCTGAATTGCATGTCACATGTGCAGGGCTTTCAATCCCCTCGCCTGGACACTCCCACCTCACACACAAATGTTCATACCCATTTGAAACTCACAATAGATATTGTATCCCCAATTCCTTGGGGAAACAAGGCCATAAAAGTCAAATTCCATGCTTAAAACTCACATGCTACATTAGTAAAATCAAGTCCCTCACTCAGAATTTCCATAGTAAAGTGTTTCTCATCCCTGCAACTTACCTTTCTCTCGTTCACTACCGAACTTTGAAAATGTATTTTGATTCATTGTCTTCATGCTTCCTGTGGACTCCTATGATATTCTACCTTTTTTTCCTCCCAAATGCTCTCATTTTCTCTCTGCCTCCCATTCAAGTATGTCAGTCCACAGAACATAGCCCCCTAGTGAGCATGGAAGCAATCACTGTATAGTAGAGTCACTCATTCAAAATAACTTCTAAGGCAACCTCCTTTCACCAAACTTCTGTCTTTTGTCTTGTCCCTACACTGTTGAGAGAGATATGATTGTACCTGAAGCAGAATAAAAAGTTAAAAATAAACAACAAAAAAATCACTTTCTGAACTGGATGGGACAAAGGCAGGGACTTGCCAATTTCAGCATGTAAGATCTGGCTCTTTGGTCTGATCAGGTCTGGTCAGTTACATGCAAGTAGGGAAGACATGGGCCAGACCTCAGAGAAAACTGTTCCTGATTATTAGAAGAAAGATGCAGAAGAACTACATGTCAAGCGCCATGGATGGTTTTAATGGACAAAGGACGCCACTTTTCTGAAATAGTTGAGACTTGAGTCTCCTGTGGGCTGAAGGATGAACTGAGTGATCTTCGTGTTGCTAGTCCTTTATTTGTGATTATAAATCAAACCTTCTGTAAGACTTGTTAGCTCCAATGGTTCACCAGTGGGGCCCCAGATTAACAGGGCTTGTTCACTCCATGGCTTAACCAGTGCTCCCTCTTAGTGCTTCCTGGCAGCAAGAACTGAGTTTACACCCAACACCCAGATTAGGGCTCCATCGCCAATACGCATTAGTCAGTATCAGCAATGGCCGTGATGAAATGATGACTGTTAAGGTATTTTTGGTCTCAGAAATAACTGAGCTACAGTTTGAAGATGGCTCAGAGCAATTTCACTTGGGTGACTGTTTGCGAGGGATGCTGGAGAGTGAAGAGGATGCCCAAAATCGTGTTCTTCTCATGGCTGGTGATCTGTAAGATGTTAATGTGTTTTGTTGGAATGGGTTTCTGTAACCAAAGAAACTTGGGAAACAGCAAATTATATATTTTTTTTAGCCTGTGAGAAGCACGGCAAAAAAGGAATGTTATTTACTTTGTTGATTCCAGCATTTCATAAACTTCCTTGATTAAGGAACCCTTTAAAAAAATCTATTAACACATCGAGGAATACAGCCTACAAAAAGTGGGGATAAGTTGACTCCCCTCTTTGGTCTCAAGTCTGGAATGTGTTTCCCAATTCTATAAAACGCCAGTGATGAAGAGTAGCTTTTTATTCAGTGCTTTGTGAGAATGCCTTGGTTTTGGTTTAACCTATATTAAGGCAGAAACATTAACTGTCTGCTGACTTCTAAACGTGGCACCTCACGAAGGGTCTGGCACACATAGACATTCAACTAATCTAGACACGGCCACAGTTTTACTAAGATGATTCTCTGGTTAAAAATATACCAATACAATTCATTCAGCCTCCTATCGATCTGTGGAGCTTTCTCTGAATTGCACGAAGGCCAGTTGGGCCTCCTGGGTGGACAAACAGGAGGGAGGAGAAAAGAAGGAGAAAAAGAATTGCTGGGAAGATGTGAGCACCAGAAGCACTGTGCCTGGGGGTAAAGATGACTGACAGCTTAAAAGGTTCCTCTGGAGAACACAGCTTGACACCCCCGCGCCCCCCCAGATTAATCACAAACCTCTTAACAGACTCTCCACACCTCGCCCCTCTCCCTCCCTGCTGTTTCACTCTGCCTGGCCAGGTGGCCTCCCCACCACTCCCCTGCTTGTCCACAGGTCAGTGACACAGGGGACAGGGGAACCTCCCTCAGCAGGGAGTGGGCAGGCAGAGGACTTCATGCCTCCCTCCTCGTGATCTCCAGACTTGGTCTCCAGTTTGAGATGTTTCCCAAAGACTGCCAAGATGGCACTCTTTCTGATGCTGATCAGGGCTTCAATTTCCTTCTGATTCATAATTGAAACCTTAAATTGTCCAGCATAGGAGAGATAACTACCAAAGTGCCCTCTGAGATTAAAAAGGGGCAACTGACAATTCTGAAGGCAGCGAGTGCCCCGATGCCATGCAAAGCAGGGCCAGGGATAAGTCACCAGGTCACCGGGGAGCTGCGCTTGCCTTCTCAGTGTGCCTCAGTCCCACGGCGGGAGGGGGACGAGGGAGGGCTGCCTGGTGAGAGGGAGACTCGCTCCCTTTCATTCCCTCTCCACCGTACCCTGCTCCTCCCACTTCTGTGACACAGTCTTGGTTCTCACAAGCTGCTCTCATGTAGGATTGTTGCATTTTATCTTCCCCAGTGATTCTTCCTTCAGGAACACGGGACAGCCACGCTGAGGACTCCGAGATGCTGGGACAACATGTTCTGCTGGATTCTGGACAGAATCCCCAGGACAGTCTCACAATGGAAACTTCACAGCCCAGACCTCTACTGTGGAGGAGCTAAGGGTAAATTCGGCACCCCCCCCCAGCAGAGGATGCTGCCCAGAGAGCAAGAGAGAGTGCCAGTCTCTTCCTTCCACACCCACCATGGGACACCTGCCATGTGCCAGGCGCCACAGAAGAGTGCTTCTCTTCGGGTCATTGTCCTCGTATTTAAGGCGCAGATGCACCTCCCGTCCCCCACACCTTCCTCGCCCAGCCCTTCCCTTAGGCTGCCACCCATCTCTCACCTGCCGATTCCCTGAGTGACACACACGCACACGTGCGCCCGACAGGGTGATGACAGAGAAAGCAGTTCGGGGGTGGCAGCCCACCTGCGCAGGAGTGCTCCGCGGGTACCAGCCCTGACATCGTGGGACTGTGTTCCTTTGGGAACCTGCCCGAGTGGGGGCGGTGAGCTCACCCACTCCCTGCGTAAACAGCACACATGGCAATTATCACATTAATCTCCGGGGGCCTGGTGGGGGATGCTAGAAGGTGGGGTGAGAGGAGCAGGATTATGGAGAGGAAGGTGGGGATGGAGAGAACAAGAGGAAAGTGACCCCACAGTCCTGACCTGAGGCTGTGCAGGTAGGGTCTGGTCCCCACTCTTGAAGACGGGTCTCTGACAGGGTCCCACAGGGCTCCATGAAAAACACACTGCAGGGCCCTCACACGTGTGTCCCTGTCACAGAGCAGCTCCGACCGGGAGACTGAACTGCCCATGACTGAGTGGGAAGGCCGAGTGTGCAGGGACTGGGAAGGAGGATACTGATTCTATGGTCCTTCTAGAAACAAAGGGTGGGTCTGTGGGGCACACCTGCTCCACAGGCTGCAGGCAGAACCTCCTGGCAAGATGTGGGCTGGCCGACAGCAGGGCTCCTCACTGGGGCACTCCTGGCATTCGGGGACAGGTAATCCTCTGCTGTGGGGCTGTCCTCTCGCTGGGCATCGGCAGCATCCCTGGCCTCTCCCCACTAGACCCGACCCCCCCAGTCGTGACAACCAAGAACGTCTCCAGAATCGCCAAATGGTCAGGGGAGCAAAACGGCCTTGGGTTGAGAATCGCTGGACTCAAAACAATCTCAAGGAGAGATCTCTGGCTTCATTCATTATTAACTGAGCTCAGGTCAGGAGATAGTTGGAGCAGCCGGCCTAGGCTACGGAAAAGGCCAGCCATTTCTCCCCGCTGGCACAGGTTGTCACTGAGGATGCTGCAGTGCCTTAGTCCAGCTCCAAAAAGGCCTCGAGAAGTAACTTACGGTTTGGACATTTCACTCTCTTTTCCCTTCTCTTGCCCGCGAGGAAAGGCAGCACAAACAGTCTGGCAAAGAGAGGTCACAGAGAAAGACAGCACTCTGCTCCGCCACCCCACCGACCAGCAGCTGCACAGTGCTGGTGAGACCAGGGTCAGGCCAGGCCAGGAAGCTGCGTGGACAAACAGGGCCCCCACCCCGGATGTGTGTGGCCACCACCACTGGCACTGGGCAGATGGGGATCGATGTGTTAGTGGAAACCCACCCACACTCCTGGGAAGATGACTCAAGAGTAAATATCAGGTGCCAGGTGCCACATAGGCTGTCACGGCCGGGTCCGTGCAACGGAGCACCTCAAAACCGGCACGGCTCAGGGCCCTGCTGTGCTTGAAATCTTTTTGGTTACCCTAGATCTGATTTGCTGTCTAAAAAAATAAACAATAAAATAAAATCTTTTTGGTTGAATCTTAATAATTCCAATATCAGTGCCAATGTGATCTTGATCTTGTCTCCTCTCTTTCTGAATTCTGACCCCAGAAGCCCAACAGGAAGATGACAGGTCCCTTAAAGAAGGTTCACCTTGAAATGGTTGGAGCTGGATTTGGGTAACAATATTCTATTCTCTCTACTTTTGTGTGTACTTGAAAATTTCTATAATAAAAGGTTTTACATTTTTTCCAAAATAAAATTAGTTTATTTAAATAGGTCTGGGCCATAGGTGAATTTTAAGACAAACTCTTTCATAGTCAAAACAGTGAAAAATAGTGATGATTATGGGAGAAGGGGGATAGAAATGATTTTTTAACAACTTTTTATAACTTTCATGTACTTTGCAACTTTCCTGCAGTAATTAAGTGTTAATGGTTAGAAAACAACAAAGATTATTAGAAAAAATGAAAAAGAAGGTCCCCTGCCACCACAGCTTAGGGTGCTAGAGAGGCAGATGCTCCTGGGGCCAAGGCAGCTGGTCCATGCAGAGCTTCCCAGGCTGGGGGGCTGTCTCACCAGGGTGGGGGGAGGGAAGTACGTTGCTCCCCAGTTCAATGTGTTGTTCTGGCACCACCACCACTAGCATAAGCAGATTTGCCAAACTAGAAGAAATTAAGAAGGAATTAAAGAAAATGCACCGTGGGGATCAGCTAAAGCACATCACCCCTTCACTCCCGCTACAGAGCTTGCTGATGAGGGACTTGATGCCCGCTTTAAAGAGGGACAGGCACCAGAAATGGCCCTGGGAATGAAAGGCAAGATGAATCTCAGAAGGCGCAAAGGGTGTAAGCAGCTCCATTTATCCTCTACTGCTGTGGTCCCCAAAGCCCAGGCCACGGCCCGGGAATGGGCAGTGCATCACCGCCTGAGCTCTGCACCCCACTCCATGCCCCACAACACCCCACCCCACCCCTGTCCACGTAAAAATTGTCTTCCATGAAATTGGTCCCTGGTTGCCAAAAAGGATGGGGACCACTGCGTTTGGTGCGGGGTCCACCTTATTCCAGAAAGGACATGCTGGACAATATCAGGGTAAGTGGTCTTCAACCACCCCCACCCTGGTTCCCCGCCATGCCTTGTGGTTGTTAGGGATCAGTCTTTCTGGTCACCATCATATACTGCTTTTCCAGTGGTCCCCTCTCCACACCCACTAAATAACCACGATTCTCCACTCGATCTAGTATGAGTACTCTCACCATCATCTTACAGGCTCTGGAAGGAATCAGAGCATCTTGCACAAACCACTCATTTTACAGATGAGGAACCAAGGTTTAAAAGCTAAGTGATTGCCAAAAGGTACTCCAGTAGTTGGTTACAGATGCAGAGCTAGAATGAAGGACTTCTGATCTCCAATGCGCTCCTCACAGCCCTTCTGTTCTAGCTACTCTATGGCACTTGACTACATATGGCCCTGTTCCCCCTAATGACTTTGTATGGAATCAGTCCAGCCTCATCATCTCCATTGGAAGGTACCCAAGGTAGAAAACCATGATTGTCTCCCACTCCCTCTAAGGTTAAGATCACCCAAGTTAAGACCTAAGAGCTCTGCCATTTAATGAGGAGGGAGAAAAAATGATAATGACATGCAAGGCTTCCCGGGGCTGTAGCACCACCTGGACTTGACATAGGAGGAGGATTCAGATTGGCCAAGCAACAGAGGAAGACATTCCGAGGAGAGGGAAAGAGGTCGAAAGATAAGGCCGCAAAGTGTTGCTATTGGTGGCAGCAAGGATGGGACTATCGGGTCATGGAGGACCCTGAATGGTGGCTTCTCTTGTGTGGATTTGCTCACTCCCCAGGAGCTCTTCCTTCTTCCACCTCTCTCCTGTTCCCTCACTCCACCAAATCATGAGTCCCCTCATACTTGAAAACACCGCTCTGCGTCTACAAGGCTTTCCCTAAGCACACTCTACTCCTCTCCGGAATTCCCTAGCAGTTAGGCACACCCCATGGCAGCATACATATTCATTCAACACTTTGGAGTGTGTACTCTGCACAAGATGAATGAGAAAGGAAACAGTTCTCAAGGGCTTTGGTATCCATAAGAAGGCTAAGGCATGAGTACAAATGCCTATAATAGAAAACAGAACATTGCGTGCTGCACTTAGGCATTTATTTGCACTTATTTACAGACCTTCTTTAGATGTGTTCTGTCACTTTTACATATTGGTCCTCTCTTTCCATTAGGGCTGAATGTTCTCAAAGACAGAACTGCATCTTTTATTTCTGTGTTCGTTCGACCAATACTTAGCATATTACTCTACAAACAGAAGATTCTCAATGATGTTGTTGACTAATAGGAGATTATAACCTGCTGGCATTCTTGTACTTCACAAGCCTATATGAGTTTCCTTCTCTGGAAATAAATATGTCACCCGTAAAATGTCATCTCTGTTGACATACGGCAAGTACGCTTTAGTTAACTCAAATATTGAGCACAGTGTACAGGAATAGACACTCGAGAAAAAAAGCTTCAGATAATCATTTTTCTTGGCTTTCATTCCTTCTTCAATGGATTCTGAGCAGAAGGTGAATTCATTTATCATTGAACCTCTCTGTTTTAATTAATGATTGTGTATCAAAACACTACGTAAGGCTGGTTAGCCCAGTTGGTTTCCTGAAGAAGCCCCAGGAAAATTAGTTTCATTTATTTTGTGGCCACAGGAAACACTCTTACTCCTTAATAAGAACAGCTTGAAAACAAGGAACCGTGGCTTGTAAGTCTTTGTATCTCCCAAACCCAAGACAGCGTCCCTGGAAAACATGCTCAATCAATCTGCCTGGGTGTTGACATGGTGCTAATGAAATCCCCGGTCCTGTTGCCTGTGTATCCCCTTGGGCCGAGAGAACATGTGAGGCTCTGCAAGATGGCCCACTGGCTCAGCTGCTCCCAGCACGCCGGGCAACAGGTGTGCACAAGATGTCACTCCCCTCACCGCTCATGGCCACTGGCAGACTTGGGGGCAGTCAGAGGCCCCAGGCTGGTCACCTCCACTCGAGACTGGCTTCATCTTCCTACCCCAATGCCATATAAAATTGGTATTCATAGGAATCGCTGTGCCAGACGACCATCTGTCAGGGACATGGAGGGGGATTCCTCCCTGGAGTAGGCGCCCACGTCAGACAACATGCGTGGGGCCCCTTCCCACTCAGACTCCATTTCCAACGCTTCGCTTCTCCGTCTCGTGGACTCCAGTCCTCAGGTTCCAGTTCTACCGCTGCCTGACCCCTTCTCTTTCTTCACCTCTTGATTTTACTGTCTCAACCCCACTGCTGCTGCCCACCCCGGGAGCCCACCGTGGTTCTCTTTGCCCTAAGATACACGAAGCTCATTCCAACCGAGCCTTCCATTGGTTTGGGGCACGGCGAAGTTGAGACAGAACACGGATAATAAGATAATCATGTCGTTTCCCCAGTCTGGGGAGTGTTAGAATCTCTTTCTACATTTACCGGTCTTTGCACAATTTTCTTTGCTGCGCACTAGGGTAGGATGTACTAAGGTCAATGAAGACGGCTGAGCAATACGAGAACACACGTAAGCTGCTGGAGGGCACAGCCAACCTGAACCCAGGCAGAACTCTCTCTGGAAGTACTAAGACAACTTGATTAAAACGTCTTCATCTCAGCATTTGCCTCTCACTTAGACACGAAGCGTCCATGGAGAGAACCACCACCATGGCTTCCACTTGCTAAGCATCTACTCAAGGCTGGAGAATGAACCGAGTGCATAGCAAACATTAATCTTCACAACCACATGCGAGAGACGTGCTATTGTGACTTCTCATATTGAAAACCAACAAATGACAATATAACCCAGGTTCAGAAAGGCTGGGGGGATTGCCCGAGGTCCCACAATGAGTATATTGTAGAGTCAGAATCCACAGCCGGGTTGGACCTTTTCTCAAGACACTATGTTGCGTGGCCTGGAGTGAGGGGTGGAGAGAAAGATAGAAATAACAATGCTGTTTTAACTTGGAACATATTTGAGAACAGAGCTATAGATGCTGGTATATTTACAACAGCAATACCAGCAGAGAAAATAGTCTAATTTGATATTGTGATCCTATCCCAATGTTGTATTGTTTCAACTTCTTTGATGTCTATATCCCAACTTAGCTGTTTCTTCTCTGCCCTAGGTGTCTAGTAAGGGTTGGTAGACTGTCACAGCAAGTTCCCTGGCTAGTTTTATGACAGTCATTCTGCTGCCAGGGAGATCTTGTAAAGTGGGACAAGTGACAGCCAAGCCACAGCTGGTTTCATTCTTCAGAGCTGGGGAGAGGAGTCGTTTCTAACCAACACACCTTGTCCTGTCTCTCCCCTGCTTCATATCCTGCAATGCCTGACCCTGCCAAATCCCACGCCCCCATGCCTGACCCAGCCTGTTCTTTTTAGCTCCCCTCTCCAGCCCCTGCCACCTGTACACCGAGTCACATGGCCACACTCAGCTTCTTGCCCTTCCCTCCTATGCCACGTTCTTTCCTATCTCTATGCTTTATGCTCACATTGTCCCCACTGCCCTGCCTAGAATGCCTTCCCCACCTTGTCCTCCTGAAAAACCTCCACTCAAACCCTGACTCAATGTTAAAAATCTACCCGGAGTCAGTCCCTCTTGCTGCTTGTGCTGAATTCCATCCACCATACCACTTAGCTGCACATAGTAATCACCATGGGCTGGTATGTTGGGCTCTTCCACAGACTGGACACCCCTAGAAACAAGGAGCAGGTTTGATTTGTCCTTGTATCTGCCCCAGAACTCAACTTAACTCTCATTAGGTGCTCAGCGTTTTTTGAATGAATAAATAAATGAATAAGTTAATAAGCTGAATGTATGGCTCTGATTAAATCTGAGGCAAGCAGAGGGGAGAAGAAAAAGGTGATTAGAAAGAGATTTCCCAAAGAGTTAATTAAATGGGTAGGGGTTTTATTTTTTCATCACTAACAGGGCAGAGTTAGAAAATGAGTAGAGGGAGTTTATCGGAGACTATCACTTAATAAGCCCTTCCCCACCATCTTGTCACAAAGAACTTCCTCTAATCGTCTCTAGAAGAAGAAAGGCTCTATCACTCTCATCGCTGATGAGCTCAGGAAAAGATTAGAAGACAACTGGTAGACTCTGCCTTCTCCTCTAGCTACAGTCTCGGCTGTGAAGCTGGGTCGGGGAGGCAAAACAGACAGACTTGACTCAACAGGAATGGGGGCGGTGGTTCCCGTAGAGTCCCAAGGTTAAGGGAACTGGCCCCGATTTCGGAATAACAAGGGAGAACCACATCTCTCAGGGATGGGGGCATGTGAAAGGGGAGAGAGGGCAGCCTCTTAGGAGAAGCATCGGAACACACAGCCTCCATGCCAGACAGGCACTGCCAGACACCCCAGGTAATGCTGACAGTGCCAACTCTATGGCGTTGGGGCCTGAAGGTGGCCCTGGTCCTCTAGATGTGAGGGTGCCCACGGCTAACCTTGCAAGGTTCACATCCCAGCCTGAAGGCTCTGCCCTCTTCAGCCAGAGGCCCTTAAACCTAATCCTGACAATTCCCTTTGTTCCCTCAAAAACAAACAAACAAACAAACAATTCACTGTCAAAATCCTGGCCATCCTTCAGGGCATTTCTTATGTCCAGCCTGAACCCTGATTGCCCGGCGAGGGCTGCTTCCTCAGACTGGGGCTCAAGGGCGTCACAGGTCTACTTTGGGATCCTCTAACCCCTGCATTTGGGCTCAGGTCCCACCTGTTCTTTTGGCTAAATCCTGGACATTTCTTAGTTTGGAGGGTATAAATTTCACTAGGCCAATTCTGTGATATCCTGCAGCACGTCAAAATACATTAGCAATAAAAGTCAACATGTTGGGGAGGAATTAGTACATATGTTTTGCTTGCACTGGCACATTTAGAACAATCCCTTAACGCAGACACAGCACTGTAATCTTTTTCTCTGATGAGGAAACTGAGGCACAGAGTGGCTCAGTAACTCACCTGAGGTTGCACAAATAGTGACAGGTCAGGACTACAACCCTGGCAGTCTGACTCCAGCACTCTCACTCAATATGCCCTGTACTTGGTAAAGTACCTGAAATATATTAAAAGCTGATGTTTGTGGAGGATTTACTATTATTATTTAAATAGGTTATGCTCAGTTCCCCTTAATCAACCTTTGGAAAAGAAAGAAAAATGAATAAGTCATCATTATCTACATTCATCTCATCTAAATATTTTACTTGCCGTGAGCAAGGAGACTGTTGCCTATTTTTAAACTTATTTTATTATTTGCAGGTTATCATAATATTTATCACACCATGTAATAATTATTTAGTTATTATCTGTCTCCTGTACAAATCTATGAACTCAGAGGACAAGGTGTTATGTTTCTCTGGATAGCAAGTACCGAGCACAGAGTTTGACACTGAATAGATGCTCAATACACATCTGTTGTGTGAATGGACGGATGTGCTAATCAAATAATTTAGCATCAAAATGCAAAGGAATATTCCAGCTGCAACTCAAACTGGGTACACATGGTCTCAAGCAGTGGTTCTCAGAGGGCGGCCCCCGGACCCACAGCATCAGCATCGTTTGGAAACTTGCTGGAAATGTACATTCTGGGTCCCAATGCAGATTCCAGATTAGAACTCTAGGTGAAGTTCAGCAATTTATGTTTTAACAAGCTCTTTAGGTGATGCCTGCGAAAATTTGGAAACTACTAGTCCGGGGGAAAAACAAAAGAAAGAAAATAAGTTGGCCATGGCCTTAGTTGCTATGCTGGTGTACCCAGGAGTAAAAAAAAAAGAGAGAGAGAGATCTGAGGAAGGAGAAAGCTCGAGGTTGAGTGGGGAGGAAGGATGACAGAAGGCTGTGGGGAGATGGGAGGGGAGGAGAGGAGGAGTGGGTGAGGAGGAGATTGATTCACCTCGCAATTGCCTGCAAATGAAATGGGTTCATGATCTCAGCTGCATGCTGCCATGGCAACAGGTACAGCCCCTCCGCCACCCCCTCTCCAGGATGACCAGGCATCAGACACACCTGTGTCATGTCCTGAACCCTGCAGAAGGACTGACGTTTCAGTGAGTTGGAAAAACAGAGAGGAAACCTTAAGGGGGAATCTCCCCACACTGGCTCTGTCCCCTGGGCTGGGTTCCTGGAAAGGCTGCCTCACGGTGCAAAGGGAGGAGAGAGCTGTTCCGTCTCGAAAGGCGGCGGAGACACCTGGCTGGAAGCCTGCATGGAGAGGCTGGGGTCTGTCCTCTGCACCCCAGGTCACACCCTAATGTGCCTCGCAGTCTGGCCAGGATGTCGTGGCTGCCTGGTGGCCTTATGGAGGGAAGGAATGGCAGGCTTAGGCAGAAAGGGAGCAAGCCCATGCCAGCAGCAGGGTTAGAGGCTGAGGAAGCCACAATGAGGCAGGGTTCAGTGGTCAGGGAAGGGTTACCTTGGAAGCCAGAGGAAGGGCCCTAGGTGAACAGAACTCACATAGAAATTCGAGCTCAAAGACTGTGCTGGGAGAACCGAGGCTCCCCACTGGGTGGATAATGAGGAGCAGGAGGCTCACAGTGTTGTCACTGCCCTTCGCAGGGAACGGCTGGAGCTTCCAGGGCACCCGCGAGGTGAGCGCGCATCTAATTGGCCTCCGAATAAAGACAAGATGGGGCTGCGGGAAGGGGACACAGAGATGAGCAAGACGCACAATGCTCCATACGTTTGATAGAAATAACTTTGTAAAAGCAAAGCGACTTTACAGCCAATTAGACATTAAAAGTAAGATATAATTGCTGTTGCTATGTTTGTTTCCAAGAAGAACTGTGTTATGATTAGACTAACAGGCTAGCGTTAGAATTCTGAGCAAACTGCACAGAGGCTTAGTCTCGCTCTCTCGCTTCTTGAAAGAGGGAAGCAAATGAGGAAAAACTGAATCGACTCCTGGCTATGTTTGACGTGTCTGCCCTCAGAAATCTTTATGTAGGCTTGAACCCTTTTTTAGGGGGTGGGGAGAATATGCTGAGCGATTCCTCATACCTGAGCAGTTTAATCCTCATAATGATCCAATGAAGTCCTCGCTATTACTCCCATTTACAGATGAGGAAAACTGAGCTCAGAGACATCGAGTAGCATGTAAGTACTAAAATAAGAGCTAGGATTCAAACCTACCTAGCCTATTCTGCCTGACTTGGTCAAGATCATGCTCACTGAGCCACAACACACGATACGATTCTGTCCCCAATAACGGAATGGGGAGAGCATCGGTGACCATAAATGACCCAAGGGCTGTGATGCCTTCTCCAGCCAGAACTGGTGTCTCTCTCTAGACAGGTTATCTCTGTGGGACACTGTAGTCTCATGGGAAAACCCTGGCCTCACCTCTTCCTTCTCGGTTCTGCGACACTGGGCAAATCACTTAACCTCTCTGTGCCTGGTTCTCAACTCGCACGATGGGAATGATGATCCCTCCCACGGAACAGCGCTGCGAAGATCAGGTGAGAAGGACTGTCTGATGGTTAGCACCCACACCCCACCCCTCAGCCTGCCATGTATTAGTGACTTTAGGCAAATCACTTCTCTAGCCCTTAGTTGCCTCCGCTCTAACATGTACGGATTGGAAACAGTGCAGCTAAAACACGCAGCTCAAGGACCGGCAAGCAGAAACATCCAGTAAGCGCTAGCCATGGTGGTAAGAACGAGTCTGAGTGCTTGGAGCGGACACTGTGCTTCTCCACCCAGGTACCCTCTTTGGGGCAGACACTTGCATTCCCCAGCTGCTGCAAGCACGTGCCGCTCACGGCCACACCCCTTCCTCAGAACTGCCCTCGCCTCTATTTGACACACCTCTGCATGGGCACCCAGCCCTGGGGGTGTGAGGCAGCCCCTCCTCTGTGCAACGGTGGCTCTTTCCCATCCTCCAAAGCACACCTCCACAAACGTTCTTCATACTATTCTCCTGTGCAGAGCTGACTTCCAAGGAAACCAATCTCAGAATGTACCTATCTCTTAGAGGGCATTCAATAAAGAGTAATTGTTAACAGTAATAATAGTCTTCGAACTCAAAAGACTATGATATTGTATATGCAATGCCTGGTAGCTTTATAAAAATGTTGGCTGGGCTATACGTTCTTTGAGGAAATGGATTATGCCTTAAATGTCTTTATGTTTCCTCTAGGCACCCCATAGATAGTAGATGGTCTAGAAAGAAACATCTTTGTCTTACACAGGCTATATTTTCATTCAGCCCAGGATCAAATCAATCTACACGGGTCCAGGGGGTACAAATTTCATTTCCACAACGCTGACACACATGGCTAATAACTGGAGCACACAGAGGCTCAGCAATACGGAACTTTATAAAGGAAATCTCTCTGACAGAGTAACTTTGTAAAAATGGGCCACTCAAATCACACCCGGAAGTAGGTTATATATGGGTTACTGTTAATAATTCTGTTAATATTAAATATTAAACAAAGCTCCCATCTGTAAAGACAGGTGTTGCTGACCTGATGATCTCCAGCATCCTGTGAAAGGCAAGCCCCCCGGGGGGCAGCCAGTCCCTGCGGAGTCTCCTTCCACGCCCTCCCCCCAGGTGACACAGAAAGCCAGTGGCCACTGTTGGAAAAGAAGCTGGCTTCCTTACTCCCAAACCTGTATTCTTGGGTTACTCAATACCCGCCCATAACTGGCTCCTCTGGCAATGTGGGCATAAAAGAAAAGAGGAAATGCACAAACATTGCTCCCCAACGTGAAGAAACAGCTTAGCTCCCCGCTCCTGCTGTCCTCAGTGGTCTCTCTGCATAGGCTACAGGGCAGAGAGAAGTGGGGAAAACATGTCTCATGTGAAGAATGGGTAGCTGTCTACACTGCACCAGCCTGTTCAGTTCAAGGTGAATCTGGTTCATTCTAGATTCCTTGGGCTTACGCCGGGATGGATAGACCGGCTGCTGTTACACTGGTCTCCTGAACTTAATGCACTGACTGAAATCCCCCAAAAGCCGAGTTCTAGTGCAGTCTTGAGCTCCTCTGGAAACCTGAGGTGAACCTGGTCTCCCTGGGCTTGTGGCACCCTAGCACAGGCCACGTGGATCAGGTGCCCCCAGAGGGCCCGGCCACATTTATCAATCTGGAAAAGCAGTCAAACCAAGGGTTCCTCAACTCTCTACTTTCAGCTTGCAATGAGAGGGAATAAAATGGTCATTTTAATAGGTAAGCTCTCAGTCTGGGTTCCTGGAAACTGAGACCCTATCTCCTCTTTCTCCTCTTCTTCCCTCAAGTGCCCCAGGGTTTAATTCACACTGAAGAGCATCCTCCCGCTGAGGAGCATCCTCCCGCTGAGGGCCCGGGCCCAGGGCCCAGGCTAGCCCCGCTGCAGCAGCGCCCCTCTGTCTGGGAGTGCAACCCAGGCACCGCCCTGGAGCCCTGGACACACTCCAGGACCTCTCTATGGACTGAGCACCACCTCTGCCCAGAGCCCCTGCTGCGGAAGCAAGTGTTAGAGGACACCCACGCAGCTTAAGATCCAGCCAGAGAGATTGGAAACTGCAGGGATTCAAGGCTTAGCAAATGATATATAGACAGACAGACAGACAGACACGCGCGTGCACACACACACACACACACAAAACAGGCCTTTAGAGAGGGGAATAGGATCTCAGGGCTTGAGTGGCCCTACAAGACTTTCTCAAAAGAAGTCACCCTGGGACCTGAAACATTAGAGCTCTTCCCAGAGTAAGACCATTCTTGGCCAGAGGTCCCCAACATCAGCACACGGCCAGGGCTGCAGGCTGTGCAGTCTGCAGCTATAATCACCTAATTAACTGAGGATCATGGCCCTGGCTGGTAACTCTGCCACCCTGGACACCAGGTTGCAAAAGCTCCCCTACTCTGTAGCTGTGCAGTGTCAGGCCAGGTTGGTTTGTTCTTGGAGAGCAGACCTTCAAAGAGCCCTACCCAGCTGAGGGGGACAAACCAGGGCTCCTGGCACCCAGGGCCTCCAGCTGCGGAAGACCAATTCCAGAAGGTGCTGAGCCCACCTGGCCTGGGAGGAGTTAGGTTAGGGTCAGAAAAATAACACTTGGGAGGAAAGAAGGGCTCAAAGCCAGCACACGTGGAAAGCCTGAGACACAGTAGGCAGTTGATAAATGTTTTCTTTTTAAATAATAACCAAGGTAAGAAATAAATGAATGAATATCAGGTCCAGGGGTGGGGAGTTAATTACACTGTTTTGTCCTCTGCATCGCCTGGCATCATGAATTGTTTTCTAGCAGTCTGAACAACATTGTGGCCAGACAGTAGCAGAAAAAATGTTAGGCACTTAATTTTATTTGTAAAATTTTAAATTATAAAATATGTATTCGGAATAAGTAACAAAACAATACAAAGAAGTACAAAGTAAAAGTTTAGTTTTCTCTCATCCTCCCTCAATTCCCAGCCGGCTGTGACAAGGTTTAAGGCTCCATGTGTACACTTCCCACCTATCTCCACACATATTCAAATGACACAAACTTACAGACAGCATTTTGCTATCTGTTTATTTTTAAAAATGGGATCATACTATACACATTACTCTGTAACTTGCTTTTCTTATTTAAAAACACATTATGAAAGTGCCTCTGAGACAAACACATAGATCTGATTCATTAAAATAAACACATATATACACACACACACACACACACACGGAAAACCATAGGCAGAGAACCACGCTGGATCCCTGGAGACCAAGGCCCTATCTCCTCCTGCTCCTCCTTCCCTCAAGTGCTCCTGGGTTTACTTCATGCTGAGGAGCATCCCCCTGCTGAGGGTCCACTGATCTCCCTACCAGTGTTGGCAAATCTGATGGATAAAAAATGGGTCCCATTTATTCCTTTAATTAGCATTTTTCTGAGTTTTAGCATCATTTCAGCTGTTTATTAGCCATATGTATTTCCTTTTCTTTGATTTGCTTACTCACACCCTTTGACTATGTGGTTATTTGTCTTTTTCTTATAAATTTATAGAGGCTTTTTTATATGTTACTTATATGAGAACTTTGTATCATATGTTATTTTTCTCAGCCTATCAATTATCTTTTGACATTACTTATGGTATCTTTTGCCATACAAACATTTGTAATTTTTTTATACAATCATTCTTAATGTTGCTGAGTCAAATGTTAGAGTTCCCACTAAAAATGAAAATGTTGTATTCATACATGCCCAAAACAGTCAAGCTGAGAACCAAATCAAAGACTCAATACCTTTCACAATAGCAATGAAGAAAATAAAATATCTAGAAATATATTTAACTGAAGAGGTGAAAGACCTCAACAGGGAGAACTATGAAACACTGAGGAAGGAAATAGCAGAGGACACAAAGAGGTGGAAAACCATACCAATGCTCATGAGTCAGCAGAATCAACATTGTTAAAATGCCTATACTACCCAAAGTGATCTACAGATTCAATGCAAGTCCTATTAAAATACCAATACCATTTTTCACAGCTCTAGAAAAAATAATTCTATGCTTCATATGGAACCAGAGAAGACCCCATATAGCCAAAGCAACCTTAATCAAAAAGAACAAATTGGGAGACATCAATTTACCAGACTTCAAGCCATACTATAAGGCTATAGTAACCAAAACAGCAGTACACTGGCACAAGAACAGAGACATAGACCAATGAAACAGAACTGAGAACCATCCTCATACAGCCATCTGATCTTTGACAAAGCAGACAAAAATATACACTGGGGAAAAGAATCCCTATTCAATACATGGTGCTGGGAAAATTGGATAGCCACATGTAGAAGACTGAAACAGCATCCGCACCTTTCACCTCTCACAAAAATCAACTCGCAATGGATAACAGATTTAAACCTAAGGCATGAAACCATAAGAATTCTAGAAGAAAATGTTGGGAAAACTTACATACATCAGCCTAGGCAAAAAACTTATGAACGAAAAGACCCCAAAAGCAATCACAGCAACAACAAAAACAAATAAATGGGACCTGATCAAATTAAAAAGCTTCTGCATAGCCAAGGAAACAATCATTAGAGTGAACAGACAACCTATAAAATGGGAGAAAATATTTGCATGCTATACATCCAATACAGGGCTGATAACCAGAATCTATAAGAACTTAGGAAAATCAGCAAGAAAAATTCAAACAACCCCATTCAAAAGTGGGCAAAGGACATGAACAGAAACTTTTCAAAAGAAGATAGACTAATGGCCAAAAAACATATGAAAAAATGCTCAACGTCTCTAATCATCAGGGAAATGCAAATCAAAACCACAATGAGATATCACTTAACTACAGTGAGAATGGCTTTTATCAAAAAGTCCCAAAACAACAAATGTTGGTATGGATGCGGAGAGATAAGAACACTCACACACTACTGGTGGGACTGCAAACTAGTACAACCTCTGTGGAAAGTAGTATGGAGATACCTCAAAGAACTAAAAGTAGAACTACCATTTGATCTAGCAATCCCACTACTGGGTATATACCCAAAGGAAAAAAAGACATTCTATAACAAAGACATCTGCACTCGAATGTTTATAGCAGCACAATTCACAATTACAAAGATATGAGAACAACCCAAGCACCCATCAATACATGAGTGGATTAATAAAATGTGGTATATGTATACCATGGAGTACTACTCAGCCATAAAAACAATGGTGAACTAGCATTTCTTGTATTATCCTGGATGGAGCTGGAGTCCATTCTTCTAAGTGAAGTATCACAAGAATGGAAAAACCACCACCACAGGTACTCAACATCAAATTGGCACAAATCAATCAACACTTATGTGCACATATGGAAGTAACATTCATCAGGTGTTGGGCAGGTGGGAGTGGGGAGGAGGGAATGGGTAAATTCACACCTCATGGATGCTGTGTGTGCCATCTGGGGAATGGGTATGCTTGTAGCTTTGGCTCGGGTGGTACAAAGGCAATTTATGTGACCAAAGCATTTATACCCCCATAATATTCTGAAATAATAAAAAAAAGAAAATGTTCATGCTTTTTTCCCTCTCAATCTTATTTGGGGGTGCTCTGCTTCATGAATATAGATTGAACTTCCAGATTAAAGTAATACGATTCATACTACAGAAACTCCATAAATATGTTTGACAGAAAAGTTGGGAAAAAAATCATAGCGAAATAACTCCTCCCTATTAGGGAAAGAAATGAGGCAAACAACTTTTCACTACTACTCACTCCACGCAGAAGGCTAAGCAGAGACTATCAACTGCTCAGCTGCTTGTTCCGACACTGAAACTACTCAACACCAAGTTCTTCTAGCCTGCCGATCCCAATCACGATCCTGGTCTGGTCTGGGTGGCATCATCCAAGCAAGTTCCTCCTCACGTGTCTGAATCCTTCAGCGCTCGCCTCAAGCCACACCTGCCCTGGGAACCCTCCCCTCACCTGCCTGGACAGAGGGGCTCTGCGCTACCATGGGCTTCTCTGCACTCCTGGGATGGGCACTTACCACCTAGTAAGGTAATCATTTACCTGCCATTCTTATTTATATTCCAAACACCTGTCACTGTGCTTGACACATAGTATTTGCTCCTTAAGTATAATAGTTGTTGAAAGCAAGCAAAGAAAAAAAAGCAAGAAAATCAAGAAAGAGGCACTAAAATCCAAACCTGAATGTTAGCAGTTAACTGCCAACTCAAGATCTATCAGGAATGAATGTTGAACATTGCCGAAATTACAGGGTAAGTTAATGAAAAAAAAAAAAGATTCCATTTACAAAAAGCTGATTGACATAAATTTCAAGAACATGCCTGGCTCCTAAAGAAAGGCCTGCCTACACTTCAGAGTTGCTGGCTGCCACTCTCCAGCTACCATCTCTCACTCTGGGACAAATGGATTTGGTCAAGGGTAAAGCCTAAATATTCATTTTTCAGACTCTTAATGAGTTTTGGAACGATCACTATCATTCAGCCTTAACTGCAGCCAATTTTCTCTGAGTTAATCTTGACATCAACACCTCACCTAAAAGACTTTTTCTATGATAAAAAAAAAAAAGTGATTCATATGATAGCATTCACACTTTAAACTCACATCTTCCAGAAGTGACATAATTTTGAATCGACTATAAGACTACAAAGAAGGCCACTGGCAACGAGCTCCTAGGAGAAAGAATTTCAATTTTCTAATAGAATAACAATAATCTGTTTGCACAGAATCTTTCTTTAGAAATAAAGCCACTGTATCCACTCTGCAAGTGCTATGGACATTTACTCCCCAACTTGGTCTCGTATACTTCCTGAGAGTGAGTTTTCCATCCCCAGAGGTGTGCTGAAGAATCTAAGAAGATCTTCCCATGATCACTGCAAGCTCAGGAGTTGGACACCTGCATCTCAGTAAGACAGCGAGGTTTTCACTTAGCACAGAGTTCCAAGTTATTGACATCAGCTAGTCACCTGAAGGACACCCAGCCCATCTCAACATCTCATCACCTTCGATAGCTTCTTGGTTATCTTTTTCTCTTTCAAAAAATATGATTTAACTAATCCCATTATTAAAAACTCCAGCTTATAGCATTACAGAATATTTATAACGACCTCAAATGTGAATTTCACAATACAGAAATAATTACTCCATTTTAAGGCTAAAATGAATTACGAACTAAATGCCAATAACATGGGGTGGGAGAGGGTAGAAAAAGCAAGCAGAGGTGGATTGAAAAGATATGCCACTAAAACAATGAGATTATCGTATTACAATTCCAAAAAGTATAGTAACCCCTACCCTCACCCACTGGAAAAGCAAGTTAGTGACACAACTTAAACTTTAATCTCCCCAATTTGTAATAATTAAGAACACCGTGGAGAAGCCTGGTGCTCACAGAGGTATCTACCATCTTGAAAAGCCTTTTCCTGAAATCTCTAGAATGCCTAGGTGACATTCCCTAATCCTCGCTTGACTACTGTGCTGGCCTTATGACACTCTGAGCCCCCTGCAGCCAGTATCAGTGTACCCAACACGCTGCGCTCATTACAGCCTCATCTGCTCAGAGCTCTGCAGTGGCTCCACTTTGCCCGCCGATTAGAGGCCCTGAGCATGTCAATCTGGGTCTGATCTATCTACTGAGCCTAATCTCCCCGCACCCCTCAATAGGATCCCTCCCACACACCTTAAAACCTGTCACAGTCCCTTGATAATGTATTATATTTTCCAGATAGAGGTGCTGGTTTCTCTGCTGGAGATGACATTTTTCATACTCTTTCTATCAATTGCTAACTCTTCCTACAAGACCTAGTTCAATAGCTTTTACTTCTGAGAAACATCTTGTCCTATGAACAGCTCTCCTTCCTGAATCATAGTTACTGGGAACCCAAACAGAACCTGTAACATTGTAAATGTTAAATAGTATTTATTTAACGATGAAGATAAATGTTTGTTGAAATAAACTGAATATTGAGATTTTTCATTGTTCTTTCATCCTGCTAGAGTGTTCATCATTCTTTTTTATAGGACTTGCTCCTTCTAATCATAAAAATACATGAATAATTGAGAAAATGCACAGAAAAGCATAAACAGGAAAATAAAAACTATCCACATTCATCACTTGGATAACCATTCTCATTACCCTCTTAATTGCACATGTTACATCAATGCAATTAAACAAATTAGGTATGGAAGTTCTACGCTCTGGGCACATTTTCCTGAATTTAGATCAAGTCACATAACTATGTACTCATCCGGCATTTGGTTGACCAGAAATCTCTGCTAATGAGCACTCTTCCTTATCAATAGTAGCATGCAAGAAAATGTTCTTGGTGATGATTCTGGGGCCCAACAAGGCTCTGAAGTGCTTTCCCTGAAATCATAAACACATAGAACTTTCTCGCTCAGAGAACATCTCCACTTATACCACCTGTCCTCCCTCCTGTGAGTTTGTTGGCATGATTAATCATTCCAGATATTCTTTATAGGTTTGGACACAGTCTCAGAATCTTTCTCCAGGCACCATATGCGTTGACCGAAAGCTACATGCGAGGTGAAATCTAGCTGTCATCTGAGCGCTCATCCCTCCATTCATCTCCCAGGTGAAAAAGGTCCTGGGAGAGGCTGAGTAACTTCCCAGGGTCCGAAAGTCCATGAAGGGCAGAGCAGGAAGCAGAACTCTCTAACCTTGCTCTAGTGCTCTTTGCTTTATGCCACACATGTAAAACCCATGAGATCAGTTCTGCAGGCATACTTCATTTTATCACACTTAGCTTTATTACATTTTGCAGATATTTTTTACAAATGGAAGGTTTGTAGCAGCCCCACATGAAGCAAGTCTATTGGTGTGATTTTTCCAATAGCATGTGCTCACTTGATGTCTTTATCACATTTTGGCAATTCACACAATATTTCAAATTGTTTCATTATTATATTTGTTATGGTGATCTGTGATCTTTGATGTTACTGTTCTAATTGCTTTGGGGTGCCACAAATCATATCCATGTAAGTTAGCGAACTTAATAAATGTTATGTGTGTTATAACTCTTCCATCTCTCTCCCTCTCCTCAAGCCTCCCTATCTCCTGAGACAAAATAATATTGAAATTAGGCCAATTAATAACCCTACCCTGGCCTCTAAATGTTCAGGTAAAAGAAAGTTGGCCAAGTTGTGTATGCAAAGGAAAAGTTCTTGAAGGAAATTAAAAGAGCTACCTTTAGTGAAAACATGAATGATAAGAAAGCAAAATAGCCTTATTGCTGATATAGAGAAAATCTGAGTGGTCTGGATAGAAGATCAAATCAGCCACAACATTCTGTTAAGCCAAAACCTAATTTAGAGCAAGGCCTTAACTCTTTTCAGTTCTATAAAGGCTGAGAGAAGTGAAGAAACTTCAGAAAAAAGTTGGAAGCCAGCAAAGGTTCGTTAATGAGATTTAAGGAAAGAAACTATCTCTAACTACATAAAAGTGCAAGGTGAAGCAACAAGTGCTGATGTAGAAGCTGTAGCAAGTTATCCAGAAGATCTAGCTAAGATAACTGATCACAGTAACTACACTAAACAGATTTTCAATGTAGACAGAACAGCATTATATTGGAAGAAGTTGCCATCTAGGACTTTCATAGAGAGATGTCATTGTCTGGCTTTCAAAAGCTTCAAAGGACAGGGTGACTCTTGTCAGGGGATAATGCAGCTGGTGACTTGAAGTTGAAGCCAAAGCTCATCCACCATTCTGAAAATCCTAAGGGCTCCTAAGAATTATGCTATATCTACTCTGCCTGTGCTTTATAACTGAAACAAAGCCTGGATGAGAACACATCTGTTTATAGCATGTTTATGGAATGGTTTAAGCCTATTGCTGAGATCTGCTGATCAGGAAAAAATACTCCTCTCAAAATATTACTCTCATTGACAATGCACCTGGTCACCCAAGAGCTCTGATGCAGATGTTCAAGGAGATGAGTTTTGTTTTCATGCCTGCTAACACAACATCCATTCTGCAGCCAAGGATCAAGGAGTAACGTCAACTTTCAGGTCTTATTATTTAAGAAATACATTTGGTAAGGCTAAAGCTGTCAGACAGTGATTCCTCTTATGGATCTGAGCAAAGTAACTAGAAAAGCTTCTGGATAGGATTCTCCATTCTAGATGCCATTGAGAACATTTGTGATCCATTGGAAGAATTTGGAAGAAGTTGATTTCAGCCCTCATGGATGACTTTGAGGGGCTCAAGACTTCAGTGGAGGAAGTAACTCCAGATGTGGGGGAAATAGCAAGAGAACTAGAAGTGGACCCTGAAGATATGACTAAATTGCTGCATCTCATAATAAAACTTTCATGAATCAGGAGTTGCTTCTTATGAATGAGCAAAAAAAGTGTTTTCTTGAGATAGAATCTACTCCTAGTGAAGGTGTGAACATTGTTGAAATGACAAAGAATCCAGAATATTAAGTAAACTTAGGTGTTAAAGTAGCAGCAGAGTTTGAGAAAACTGACTCCAATTTTGAAAGAAATTCTACTGTGGGTAAGATGCTATAAAACAGTATTAAAAGCCACAGAAAATCTTTCATGAGAGTTGATGGATACAGCAAACTTTATTGCTGTCTTATTTTAAGAAATTGCCATGGCCACACCAACCTTCAGCAACCAGCGCTCTGTTCAGTCGCAGCCATCGACATCGAGGCAAGACCCTCCATCAGCAAAAGACTCGCTGTGGGCCGGGCGCAGTGGCTCATGCCCGGAATCCTAGCACTCTGGGAGGTCTAGGTGGGTGGGTTGTTTGAACTCAGGAGTTTGAGACCAGCCTGAGCAAGAGTGAGACCCCGTCTC
>VBSM01002937.1:18869858-18927117 GCA_008086735.1 Cheirogaleus medius | reverse complement strand
GGGACAGTGAACTGGCCCCCTGTTTAAAAAGTTTGAGGACCCCTGGCTTAGATGATTAGCATTTTTTAGCAATAAAGTATGTTTTAGTTAAGGTACGTACATTTTTAGACATATGCTATTTGCACTCTTAATAGAATATAGTATAGAGGAAACATAACTCTTATGTGCACTGAGAAACCAAAAAAATTCACGTAACTTGCTATTTGCTTCATCGCAGTGGTCTGGAACCAAACCCACACTATCTCTGAGGTATGTCTATATATTGTTTGAATTTAACATGTATTTTATTGCAATTTTTTTCAAAATTCATAATCCACATAATCTAAACAATCTGTTAAGTACTTTATTTGATTAAAAAGGAATTTCTAAATTTATGGACCCAAATAAATACTCCTGTCATCAGACAAATTCTTTAATCATTTAATCATTCAGCCAACATTTGAGAACCTACTCTGTGCTTACTTTCTACTAAACTCCGGCAGACAAAATCTATATAAAATGTGGTCTTTGTCCTTGAGGAACATTTTGCCAGGTGTATATGTATATAAGAGTAGATTTCAAAGTCAATATAATATATGTCAAATAAGTAATACAGATGTTAAGTGTTACATAATTTTTTAAAAAGGGATATATTATTATGGGCCAAATTAGTTAGAGAGCTTCTTGGAGATGGCAGAAATTTTAACTGAGGGGTCGCATGAGCCGAAAAGTGAGAATGGGGTGGGGGAAGGTTTGTGGAATGACCAGGTGGACTTTAATCCCAGGTCACGATGGTTGGTAATCATTGTGTCCCAGGCGCAATACCGCATTTGAAAAGAAAGGGTTGTTTTTACTTTTCCTACTTAGCTAAATCAAAGAAACTGGGAAATTTTCTTCGCTATAGGAGGCCCCAACTGTGAGGGGATGTTGCTGCTAGAAGGTTCCTAGGAAAAGCCCCTAAGCGTAGCAGGCAGTCAAGGTCATTATAAGCAACCACTTCAGATCCCACCCTTGTATCCTTTGGATCCAGCCCTGAATGAACTTCCAGAAAAGGCAGGGGGAGTGGGATTGGGAGGGCGCAGACAACGGGAGGATGAAGTGTGGGTGGGGAAGAGCTTCTCCCGCCAAAATTCATGCCAAAGCCCTAGCCCTCGGTATCTCAGACTGTGACTGTGTCTGGAGACAGGGCCTTTAAAAGAGGCGATTCAGTTACAATGATTCAGTTACTCAGTCTGGCTGATGTCCTTATAAGACTAGGAAATTTAGACACACACAGAACAAGACCACGTGAGGACACAGTGAGAAGGCAGCCATCCGCAAACCAAGGAAAGAGGCCCCAGAAGAAACCAAACCTGCCAACACTTTGATCCAGGACTATGAGAAAATAAATTTCTATTGTTTAAGCCACCCGGTCTGTGGTATTTTATTTAATGGCAGCCCAAGCAAATGAATGTACCCACCAACGATTCTAACAATACCTTCGTAATCAGGAGGGATTCAATCGTGAAAGGTCCCCAACTTATTGAAAGAGAACAGCCTTCTACTAAGCCAAGAGCTGGCTTTTTCAGAGTTGAAGTGACTGTGGAAGAGTCTCAGGGGAGGGAAATGGAGGATCTGGCCATGGACAAGCCATTGCTAGGCTGGAAATAAGCATGAGGCAGCTCTGTGGATCAGTGCCAAGGAGGGTCGGTGGAGTTCTGTTGCCCTAACTCATTCATGAGCAGGGAGTGGGGACCCTGCTGCTCCTGGACACTAAGGTTATGGCCAGTGGCATTCTTGGCAGTGAGAGGTGCCAGGGTCTTACACGCCCCTTGAGGAGGGGATGCACTCACAGCTGGGCTGGGTCTGACCCTCCCCACAGCCAACAAATTGGGCTCTGTGAGTAGATGCTCCCCTACCTACGGACTGTGGAGAGACTGGGCTCGGCACAGGCAAGAGCTCTGGCAAAGGTCAGGCTCACTCCGTGAAAAACAGCTAGTGACGGAGAAGGACTCCCTGCCCTGTGCATCATCTCTGGAGTCAGCACTCAAGAGCTTGAGACATGCCTGGCCGCTTCCAGGCTGGGCTACACGACAGACAGGTCATTCAGTCTCTCAGCACCTTGGTTTCCTCACCATAAGAAGGGGTGATGATACCAATTTCATAGGGTTTTAGTGAAAATTAAGTGTGCTACAGTCATGCTTTAAACCATTAAGGAGCTCCATAAGTTCTAGTTGTCTTGGCAATTATTAAATCTACTTGCCATATCTCCTTCTGCTTATCTAAGTTCTGTCCGCACTTACTGGCAGGCTGACTTACAATGTGGACATGCATTTTATAGTCACAATTAGACTTGGGCAACTGAGAGAGAGCGCCATGTGTTCATTTTTTTCTGTCTCCCCTTTACATATATTAAAGAACTATGGATACAGTAAGCACTTACCAGGCACCTAGTTGGCTAATGCAGGTTCTAAGTTTAGAGATGGCTCTATGTCTTTCTTTCAACCCTTACTGCATTATTTTAACACTCTTAACTCTTCTCCTGGCCTATAGTATTCCTTCACTTCCCCTCCATGATTCACTTCACAACCCGAGCCATCCTTTCCAGAACACTATTTTTAAAACACTCTACCTCTTACCCCAAAATTTCTATACCTACTGATTGCCCATAGGGCAAAGTTCTAAGTCCTTAGCTCGGCATTCAAGGCCTCACATACCATAGCCCCAACCCACACGTATTTGTCACTACTTTACGATGTGAATCTTCTACTCTATTCAGGGTGACCTCCTCGTTAATACTGGACAGTAAATATTTGCTGAACAAGTAGATGACCATTTGACTAGCATCAAACAAATGAACATTCCACATGTAACTCCACCATCTTGTTTACGTCCATGCTTTTATTCCCTCCTGGAGTCCGTCTCCAACTTGGGGTCACTGATGACACACCTGGATGATGATACAGATGGTGCCGTTCAGAGCTGTGTAAGTATGAACCACACACCACAGAAGGAAGCCCTCCCCTTCTTGCTTTTCCTTACTTAATCCTCCCACTCCTCCAAGGCCAGCTCAAGCCCCATCTCCTGTGTGAGTGAGCCTTTCCTGACTCCACAGGGCCCTGGAGTCAGTCTCTTCTCTGAATTCCCCATGATACATATTGACTACATCACACCTCTGCTTTCTAGCACCTTCTATCTTGTATTATTATTTGAACTTTCACGTAAGTCCACCAGATAAGTCCCTTAAGGGAACTCTCCAAGTCTTCAATATCTTTGGACCTCCAGTACCAACCACAAAGCTATGAAGATAGCACAATCCATTTGGGAAAGAAAAACCTCCTGACAGGAAGTTGGGAGCAGCTCACTCTCAGGGTTTCACAAGCAGCCGAGCGCTGAACAGTCCTAAGCATGCTTTGATCTGTGTTATCTCTAACCCACCTGTCAACTCCACCTCTGAGTCTCACCTTGAGATGAATGAACCCAAAGAAAAACAAGAAATGAATTCAATCGCACATGTCTGCATGTCTCAGCATGTGGATGAGGGTGTCAGCGTGGTGAAATGACATTATCCAGGTGAGTTTATCTGCATATCTATAATAGCAGTCAGGATGTCCTCCCCTTCACAGAAAGAACGATGGTACCGCTGACTCAACACACGAGGATACTTTCCCAGTCGTGAGGCTGGCTTATGCCAACCCGCCCCCCTCCTCCTGCCAGGCTCACCTGTAGGGTTAATGCAGGCTGGTGCCATGCAGCTAGCTTGGGCCAGTGGCCCTGAAACTAATCAACGGCCCACAACATAGAAACACCGATCTGGACCACGTACTAATAAAACACATGACATCAGCTTTGTTCACATCTAATTTTCATGGCCTTAAAAACCATTGATAAGCTATAATAACCTGGAAATGTATATATTCTTTTCACCACAAGCCCGTCCTCTGAACTCTAGAGTCACATATCCAGGTGCTTGCTGGAAGTCCTGCATGGACATCCAGCAGTCACCCCAAATTTACCACGTCTAAACCCAAGTCCTCCATGCACCCCTCATAAACCTTCTCCTCTCACCATTCCCAGCTTCACCATCCTACCAGTCACTCATGCCACAAACCTTCAAATCCCCCTGACCTCCACCCTCTTTGTCTCTCCTACCCCGCTTCTGGTCCATCAATAAAGCTATCAGCCTTTCCTTCAAAACCTATCCAGAATTTTCCTGCTTTTCCCCACCCATACTGCTACCACCTGGTCCAAGCCACCATCATCTCTCACTTAGATTCCTACAATCACCTCCTGTTTCCATGCTTGCATCTTTGTCCTCTCCCAGTCTGTTCTCAACATAGCAGCCAGGGGGACCCTATTCAAATCTAAGCTGAACCGTGGCCTTGCCTTTTCAAAGCTTGCCAAAGGCTCCCTTTCTCACCCCAAGCAAAAGTCAGTCTCATCCTAACCTACAGGCCCCTGCCTGGCCTGGCTCCCTTTGTTGATAACTCCATTCACACTGTCCTCCTGGTTTTCTCTTGCCCTTCCCCAGGGCCTTCACACTTGCTGTTCCCTCTCAAAATGCTTGTTCCGCAGATATCCAGATGGCTTGATCTCTAGCTTTCTTCAGGTCTTTATTAAAAAGTCAGTGAGACTTTTCCTAACTACCCTACATAAAATTGCACCATCAAGCCATCCTACCAAAACTGACCACATCCCTTGGATTGTATCACCATTTAATGTGCTACGTATATTACGTATATATTTTGCTTTTTACATTGTTTACAATGAAAGTTCCATGAGGGCAGGAATTTGGATTGTTTTGTCCCTTGATATATCCCCAGTACCTAGTACCTGGTACATAATAGATGCTCAATAAAAGTTGGTTACATGAAAGAATCTTCGTTTAATAAACTGAAAGCCATTTATTTAACCTGTTATCATATATCTATGAATCAAAAAAGTCATAATCCTTGAAGTACTTTAGGGCTAGATTAACTAGATACTCTGAAGACTATCTTAAAGAGTAACCTTAAAGGATTTTTTGCTTGCAGTAGGTACATATTTGGTGTTCATTCAACAAATACTTATTGAGCACCTACCCTGTACTAGGCATTGAATTAGGTGCTGGGAATACAACAATGATCAAAGCAAATATAGTCTTTGACCTTTGAAATTCACAGGCTAGCAGAATCAGACTTCAACTTCTTCCCTAAGTAATAAAACATCTCTGGATCTCAATTGTTGTTTCTATAAAATATGGATAACAATATTTCACCTATACAAGGACAAGGGACTCAACCAGATGATTTCTTAAAGTCCCTTCTACCACTCTGAATTTTATCTGCCATGCCCATTCCTTCTCTGGTATCTTGTTACTCTTCTCAGAATACTTCTCCCTGGTTCATCTAGCGCCCTTGTCTCACATATCCACGTAAATACAGACACGCAGCCAATTCATAGCTGGATCATCTGCAGCATTCAAAACACACCGTAGGTGAATTTAATATCATGCAGGGACTCATTGTCTACAGTTTGGGGCCTCTGGAGCGAGGCAGAGGGGGAAAGCTATATCAAGTTTGGAGTTTAAATAAAAAAAAAAAAAAAAAGGAACTGCCATGCAAATCCAAAAAGCTTTTCTTCCCACACTGAAAATAAACTCCCTCAGCTCTGGGGCTCACCCAGCTAAATGTGGACAAAGCAGCAGTCACCCAGATGACATGAAAAGCCCTAATGGCACATCCAACAGAGTCATTGTGCTAATACCACATCACTCTGTCACTGTCACAACGTTGTGCCCCTTAAAATACCCAGAGTCATTTGGGCTCTTTTGTAATGGAGAGGTGTGGGAGGCAATCTTTCCTTGGGAGAACATTGAAAAGGAGGGGCCGTCGGGAATGTTGGCAGAGAACGTGCTATATACTTAAGTTTGCGGCACCTCTCGCTGCTATAATTGTGAGTGATGGAGGTGGGAGAGGAGGAAAGCAGAAGTCCTTGATAGGGAGATTGGCATGAAGCAGATAAACACGAAGACTGGCTAAATTATAGGCAGAGAGGGCAAGTAACAGAGAAAAAAGGCCCCCCAAGGGAGTTGCACCAGTTCCCTTGTAGCAGGACAAACTCAGATCCCTGACAATCTCTGTCCCATCTCCTGCTCTTGACAATGACCTGGATGCTCGTTCACTTATACGTTTAATATTTTCTGGTGAAACACTTAGGATGTGCCAGCTACAACTAATTGATGAACAGACACTAAAGACTCCAACTAAAAGAAAAAAAAAGTCTTCATAAGAAATACATAATACTTTAGATATAAAGATGCACAGAAAGATTAAAACAGAGTAGCATATTAAGCCCCCAAATTTGAAAGGAAATAAAGAAATAATAAAGAACAGAAATAAAAACAAAAATAAACTTACAATCCAGAAAATTAACAAAGCCAAAAATTGGAGAAGGCTCATAAAGTTGATAAACTTCTAGCAAAACTAATAAATATAAATACATAAATAAGAAGAGAGAAAGCAGAGACTATATCAGAAATGAAAAAAGGACAGGACATCATTACAGATCCTGTGGATGTTTTAAAAAATAAGATATTATGAAGAACTTTATGCAACTAAATTTGAAAATTAAGATGCAATAAATTACTTTAAAAATACAATTTATAGCAATTTACGGAAATAGGAAAGCTGAATAGTCTGATATCAAAGAAATTAAATCTGTAATTTAAATAGGACATAAAATGATATAAAAGGAAACTTGAACCTTATTAATAAATTCTTTTTCTGCATTGATTGCATTGGTTCATGATTTTTCTCCTTTATTTTTCAATGTGGTGATTAACACTGACTGATTCTCCACTGTGTTAAACAAATTAAAACTTAGTAGAAACCACAAAGAAAAACAAAATAAACAAAAAAAATCAAAACTGAGATGGCTCCATGGGTGAATTCTAAGGAAGAAATACTTCAATCTTACAAAATCTTCCAAAGGGTAGAAAAAAAGAGAAACCTAATATTAACATCAAAACTTGACAAGAGCACTGTAAGAAATGAAACGTAAAGGCCAATTATGAACACACATAATGTAATCTTAAACAATTAAGCCCAGTGATATAGAAGCTGGTATTAGTCCAAGGTTGCAAGTGTGTTTAACACTGGAAAATCAATGTAATTCACTATATTAAGAGGAGACAAATCATGTGATTAATGCAATAGATGCAGAAGAATTTAGTAAAGTTTGACCCCATTCATAATTTTAAAAAACCACTTTAGCAAATTAGTAATAGAAGGAAACTTTCTAAGTCTTAAAAAGGGTGTCTATGAAAAATCTACCACAAATGTCACATTTAATGAGGAAATAGTGAAAGCTTTTCCACTGAAGACTGTGAAGGAGATAAGGATTCCATTATTATCACTTCTATTTAATTTGTACTTGAAGTCCTAGCCACAATAATAAGACAAGAAAGAAAAATAAAATGTGTAAGGATTGGAAAGGAAAAATCAAACAAATATTTTTCATGATTATGTATATAAAGAATTCAAAGGGATCTTCAGATATACTATTAAAAATAAGTGAATTTATCAAGATAGCTGAATATAACCTCAATATACAAAATTAATTTGTATGTTTATATATTCACAACAAAAAATTAGAAAACCTAACTTAAAAATAAGGCCAATTACAATGGCATCGAAAGGAAGGTTTTTTTTAACTATAGCCCTTTTAAAGTATGAAAAAGGGGGTTTTTAAATAAAAGACACATCAGACCTCTACAAAGAATACTACAAAATATTAATGAAAAATTTAAAGTGATATAACAGAAGACTATATTATGTTCATAATTGAGAAAACTTAATACTGTAAAGATGACAAGTCTCCCTAGTAATCTAAAGATTTAATGCAGTCCCAATCAAAACCCCAGCAAGTTTTTTAGTGAAAACTGACAGGTTACTTATAAAGTATACACAACTGACCCTTAAACAACATAGGTCTGAACTGTGTGGTTCCACTTACACATGGATTTTTTTCAATAAATATATTGGAAAATTTTTTGGAGATGTGTGACAATATGAAAAAACTCATAGATGAACCAAGTAGCCTAGAAAGATTTTAAAAATCAAGAAAAATTTAGGTATGTCACGAATGAATAAAATATATATACTATCATTTATATATTGATATATATGATATTTATATATATGATATATTTATATATCATAAATATATATATTTAAATATTTAAATATATATTTATTTTAAATATTTAAATATATATTTAAATATATATATTTATATATATGACATATATGATATTTATATATCATTGATATACTATCAAATATATATACTATCATTTACTGCCATGAAATATACAAATTATAAAAAGTTAAAATTTATCAAATTTTAAAACAAACAGACCATAAGTGGCAATATTTGCAGTTGAGAGAAATGTAAACAAAGGTACAGATGTGGCATTAAATCATAACTACATAAAATTCTCCATAGTACATACTGTGCTACTGCAATCATTTCGTAGCCACTTCCTGTTGCTAGTGTAGTAAACTCAGCTGTTCCAAGGATCTGCTTCAGTCTCTGTGCAATATTAATCATCTCTATGTGAGGAGTTTGTCTGTCTAGTGTACATCTATTGTACATCACGGTGAAAAGTAATCTCTCCTGGTTCTCCTGTATTTTTCACTGTTTAGTGCAATGCCATAAACCTTGAATAATACCAGGGGACCCATTTGAAGTGCCACGAGTGATGTTGGAAGTGCCCCCAAGAAGCAGAGAAAAATCATGACATTACATGAAAAAGTTGAACTGCCTGATATGTACCATAGATTGAGGTCTGCAGCTGAGGTTGCCTGCCATTTCAAGATAAATAAAGCCAGGGTAAAAACTATCGTAAAAAAGGAAATTTGCAAAACCTTTGCGGCAGCTATACCACCAGGTGCAAAACTCTTGCATTTTTTGTGAAATACATTTTCATCTCAGATTGAAAATGCAGCTTTTATGTGAGTTCAGGAGTGCTATTAATCTAAGAAAGGCATAACTACAGACGCTAATATGATTCAAAAAGTGAAGTCAATATATGACAACTTAAAGCAAACAGAGGTGAAGGATCTAAAGCTGAAGAATTTAATGCTAGCAAAGGATGGTTTGATAATTTTAGGATCAGGTTTGGCTTAAAAAATGTTGAGGTAACAGGAAAAGCAGCTTCTGCATCAGATGCCATTCCCAAATGGAATTAAGATGCCATTAAGAATATCATCGAGGAGCCAGGCATGGTGGTTCATGCCTGTAATCCCAGCACTTTGGGAGGCCAAGGTGGAAGGATCACTTGAGGCCAGGAGTTCAAGACCAGCCTGGCTAATATAGCAAGACTCCACCTCTAAATTGTTTTTTGTTTTTTTTTTAATTAGCTGGATGTTGTGGCACTCCTGTAATCCTAACTATTTGGGAAGCTGAGGCAGGAGGTTCTCTTGAGCCTAGGAGTTCCAGGGTGCAGTAAGATATGATCATGTCACTGTACTCCAGCCTGGGCAACAGAGCAAGATCCTATTTCTAAGGGGGGAGGGAGGAAGGAAAAGAAAAAACAAGAAAATCATTGAGGAGAAAGGATATCTGCCTAAACAAGTATTTAATGCAGATAAAACTACCTATTCTGGAAAAAAAAATGCCACAAAGGACATTTATTTGTAAGGAAGAGAAGCAAGCACCAGGATTTAAGACAGGAAGGGATGGGCTAACTCTACTGTTTTGTTTAGATGCAGTCCTGTTTATGATCAGAACTGTACTTATCAATAAAGCTGCTAACTCCTGAGCCTTGAAGGGAAAAGATAAATACCAGCTGCCAATCTTTTGGTTGTAGAAGAAGGTCTGGACAATAACTCTTTTTCTGGATTGGTTCCATCACTGTTCTGTCCTGAAGTCAGGAAGTACCTTGCCAATAAGGGACTGCTTTTTCAAGTTAACTTGATATTGGACAATACCCCTGGCCACCCAGAAGCCCATAAGTTCAACACTGAAGGCACTGAAGTGTTCTACTTGTCCCCAAACACCATGTCTCTAATTCAGCCTCTAGATCCTAGGGTCACAAGGACCTTTAAGGCTCATACACACAGTACTTCATAGAAAGGATTGTCAATGCTATGGAAGAGAACCCCAACATAGAGAACATCATGAAAGTCTGGAAGGATTACAATTACATTGAAGATGCCATTGTTGTTATAGTAAAAGCCACAAAACCATCACGCCCTAACAACAAATTTCTGCTGGAGAAAACTGTGTCCAGATGATGTGCATGATGTCACAAGATTTACTAAAGAGCCAATCAAGAAAGTCATGAAAGAGATTATGGATATGGCCAAAAGGTACAAGAGGAAGAGTTTCAAGATATGGATCTTGGAAAAATTCAAGAGCTAGGAGACACTACAACAGAGGAATTAACGGAAGATGACTTGATGGAGGTGAGTGCTTCTGAGCCAAGGCCAGACGATGAGGAAGATGCAGAAGCAGCAGGGCCAGAAAACAAACTGACATTATACAATATGGCAGAAAAGATCTGATTAGTCAAGACTACTTTTGATTTCTTCTACCATATGGACCCTTCTCTGATATGGGCACTGAAACTCAAGCAAATGGTGGAAGAAAGATTGGTACTCTATAAAAACATTTTTAGAAATATGATAAAGCAAAAAAGTCAGAAGTTAGGATGCATTTCCATTGGTCTTCACTGAGCATGCCTGCCTCTCCCGCCTCCCCTGCAACCTCCTCCACTCCGGAGACAGCAGGACCAACCCCTCCTCTTCCTCAGCCTACTCAACGTTAAGACGAGGAGGATGAGGACCATTATGATGATCCACTCCCACTTAATGAGTGGTAAATACATTTTCTCTCCCTTATGAGTCTCTTAATTACAGTTTCTTTTCTCTAGCTTATTTTATTGTAAACATACAGTATATAATACATATAACATATAAAATATGTGTTAATCGACTGTTTATATTATTGGTAAGTCTTCAGGTCAACAGCAGACTATAAGTAGTTAAGTTTGGGGAGAGTCAAAAGTTATGTGCAGATTTGACTGTAGGGGGGTCAGCACCCCAACCCCTGTGTTGTTCAAGGGTCAACAGTAAATGTAAATGCTGTGAGTAAAAAGAAAAAGAAAAATGCCCATGACAAATTTGAAAATGGAGAAAAGATTTGGAATAATTATTAATATATCACCAGGTATTAAATTTATTATAAAGTTATAGTTATTTTTAAAAAAATGTATTTGGTGCAAGGAGAGACAAAGAGATATAATGGAACAAAATAGAGAACCCAGAAACAAACTCATATACATATAGCCAAGTTGATTTATGATAAAGGTGAGAGCGTAATAGAGAAAAGTTAGACTTGTCAATAAATAGTGCTAGGTCAACTGGATGTCCATATGGGAAAAAAATGAATCTTAACTCCTAGTCACAACATAAAAATTAATTCCAGCTGGACTAGAAACTAAATGTGAAAAACCAATAAAACTTTTAGAAAACCAAGCAGAAGAATATCTTCATGACCTTGGAGTAGGCAAAGGTATTCGGTCACCCGATAGTTATGTGTATACCCCAAAAGTGAAGGCACTGCAGGTTATATTAATAGTAGCTTTGTAGGAAGAGCAGTGATCTCTCTGTGCATGAGTCTACATGCCATGAAAGTTTCCTACCACCTTCTACTAAAGACGACTCAGAGGGCTGGGTGGCATCAAATTGGAAAAGGGACAGTACAAGCATTCTCCCAGGGGCTCCCAGTGATATGCTACCCTGAGTGAACTCCACATACTCCAGAGTCTGGCCCCGAGCACGGGTTGCTCACAAACCTGATTCATTAGCCCTGACAGCTGATTTTTTTCTCAGGTCAGACTCACCTTGCCTGAGTGTTCCAATGACAAATCAAACCCTGCAGAGACCAGGCCCCACATGAGCTCAGGTTAACCCATCACCCTCCCACAGGCAAGTCACCTGGGAAGTCACTCTGCAATTGGAAGACTGCTCAGAGCAAGGAGAGCGAGTCCCATGACTGGATCGGTGGCATGAGGCTGCCATAAAGCAGTCAGAGAGACCTGAAAGTCCAGCCCTGGGGCAGAACACCTTCTTCCTACAGATGCTGGGATGGGAACCACCTACACTGTCCTCTGACACTCTTCTTCCCCTTGCTTCCACAGGTGATCAGACCCTCTGAGGGCCAGGCTTTCTTTGGGTGTTAATTTCCTAACAGTTTCCTGCTTTCTCCTGGGAGAGAAAGACTCCATGAGGTGGACTGGGCAGTCTCTGCCCTTAGCTTTGTGCACTGGCCTTCAGAGAAACATTTTCTCTCATTTTTATGTTTTTAAAGGACACCTCACTTTGCTTCTTGTATGCAACAAGGGAAAAGTTTATCCTCAGTTAAAATTTCACCAAGGTTGATCAGAGAGACTTGGCTGCATACTAGAAAGACCAGATAGGAGTGGCCCTCACTTAAGAACTGTAACATAAGCCAGCTGCCCAACGAGAAAGATGCTAACCATAGGGTCTTTCAATGTTGTGGTTTTTAACACACTAGAATAACTATGGCTTAAACATAACCCTGCTGGTTCTTCCTAGCCACTGTGTAGAGATAGGGTCAGGGCTGAGATCTCATTTCTATGGGGGTGAGCAGCACCCTGTCCCTATTGTATCTACAAATCAGCAAATGTGATGGGGCCTCTGGAGGTGGATGCACATCATGCTTGAGCTCACCTGTGTGACCTCAGGTCTGGCTTCTCCTTCAGGAAAGAAGGCAGTTGTCTTGCTTGACAGCTCGGGTGTTCCTGCCCCAAACACCTCACCATCTGCCTGCTGATGTCCCACATTCTTTTGATAATTGACAAGGTCCTCCATTCTCTGATTAGAGGTAAGTCCTTAGAATGAACCCTTCCAAGAAGAAACACTGACTTAAAAATCAAGCACAGGTGTAAGTAACTGAAATTAGAACCTTTAGAGCAGTGCCCACAACGGTGCATGATACACAGTCAGCAGCCAATAAATGTCAGCTGATGGAATGACTGAGTGAATACACGGGGAAGAGGATTTGCTAGGGGCAGAAGTGTGTTGGTGCTGGTGGGGAGTTTTACAAAAGGTTCTGTGGGAAAGGACAGAAAGGCTGGCAGCTAGAAGACATACCACTTCACTATCTCACAGTTTTTCTACAGCCTGACTCTGACTCTCAGGATCTTGGAGGTAGATTAGCGCCTGAAGTCTACACAGCAGGAGGCGGGTCTTATAGAACTGGCTAGAGGTTAACAGCATGGACTAAGGCAGGGGTCCTCAAACTGCAGCCCGCTGGGTGCTTCTGCCTGTCCTGCTTAGCAGCCGACTTGTCCCGGACCCACAGTGCACACTCTCCAACGGTCTGAGGGACAGTGAACTGGCCCCCTGTTTAAAAAGTTTGAGGACCCCTGGACTAAGGACTGACCCTGGCGAGTTATTCATTTCTCTAAGTCTCAGTTTCCTCATCTAAAAAAATGGTAGAAATGTTACATTGCAAAGTTGTAAAAGTTAGAAATAAATAATGGATTTAAAGGCCTCGACATAGTGCTAGCATACAGTAAAAGTTCAATAAAAATAGCCACTTTACGTTTTACTTTATAGTAAAGCTAAATGGTGTCAAGCATGGGGCTGGGCTGGCCATGGAATGATGTTTCAGAACTCACCAAAATGTGAACAGGAGGTTCTTGAGCTACATGAGTAAGTACGTGTATTTGCAAATAAGACCTGAGATTATGAAGTTCATAAGGCCCGATTTCAAATTGTTCAAGTGAATTTAAGCATAACAAACAATGTTTAGATCAGAACTTTTTGCTCTACTGTAAGGAATGATTAGGAATATGCAGCATGTCGGACTTCAAAACTAAAGATAGGCAATCTTGTACTCTGAGGTTGGCTGTCTTTTATAGACCAGGAAAGGCAGAAAGTGCTACAGAAAGAGACATAGTTGGTATCTCCCAGCAACTCACATGCATTCTGTAGATCCCCCAACTACCCAAAGATACATTTAGGAGGAGTCTTCTCAACCTCAGTATGCTTAGGTTACTGGTCTATTACTGGGATGGGGTGAGGGGAACGGCTGGAAAAATGACCTCACTGGTACTCATGTGCAGGGACTGTGAAAGGCTACCTTCAGGAAGCGTGCCCAGGCTACAGACCACTCCGTAGGACTCAAGACAGAGGCTTTCACCCCGGCTTTTGCACAACACGGGGAGCAAATGGTCATGGAAGGTGCAAGAGGTCAGGAAGGTGCTTTCTACACACCAAACTGACAGGGCTCTTCCCAGCCACACTTCGGCATCATATGAACACTCGTGCTGGTGTCTCGGGGCCACGGCGCTGGCAACAGGCACCTGGGAGGCGGGTGGCGGTGAGGGTGGGGACGTGCTCTGTCCTAGCAATTCGTCTCTGACTCCATCAAGTCAGGAGTTCCTGCTCAGGCGCTATGTCCAGATGGAACAATCCCTTGACAATCCTGCTTTTGCCCACTTGAGTTTGAGATCCAGCTGTCCTGCTGACCAGCTGTGTGACCTTAAGTAACTCACTCTCAGCCTCCGTTTTGTCTGAGGCTAATTATAGAAGACAGGAGAGTTCTAGCTCCCAGAACTGTTGTGAAAATTAAATGAAATAATGCATAAAGGGGCTAAACACAGGGCTTAGTGACATAATGAATAAATCATCATAGTTTGCATTGGTTTGTTGGCAATTTTTGTGCAACTTGCACCCAAGCACGCACACGGGGCCCCCGGAAACTCCCCACCCTGTTTGCAAGCTCCTTCTGCCGCACGGAAACCGCATGCCTGTTCATGCGTCACTCTGCTCTCTTCTGCATGCTCTGCCGCATTCAGGGCCATTTTTTCTAACCCTTCCCCACCATAGCTGGCTGTTGTTCTGTTTAACATCCCCCCTCAAAATGCATCCTTCCCAAATATCTCCCCTTCATTCTCGTACTACTGTCCAAAACAAAACAAACACAAACCTCTCTCAAAGCAAGGGGTTTGGAAGGAAGGGGGTGGCAGGCAGCCAGCCAGGAAGAAAGCAGGCTCCGCTGCCATTCTTTGTCCCAGGGCCCTCTCTCCTGGAGTTATGTTTTAGTTTTCTGTCTGTCTTATTTCAGGACTAAGCCCAGGTGGGGATCGTCAGTATGTCACTTTGTTTCCACAGGGCCCTGGCGCACCTTTTGTGCTTAGCAGATGTTAAATAAAAATTGGCACCACAACAAAGGGACCAACAAAGGCATTCACTCAGGTGCTCGGGGGAAATGCCTCCCCGTTTCTTCTTCCTAAGCTGAGTATCTTCTGTGGACGCTGGGGCCCAGCCCTGGGTGTGGCCATCTCCTCTGACTCTGGAGCCGTCTGCCTGGTCCAGGCTGTGGCAGAAGGGTCAGGAGACAGCAATGCCCCAGCCTGGCCGGCTCTGAAACCCCAGTCCATCATTCCTGAGTCTGCGGGAATGATGCGCAATCGATAATCAGGAAGGTGGAAGAAGCCTCCAGGAACAGGAAAAGAGGCAGCAGAAGCAATGACAGAGAGGCTCCAAGGACGAGGACAGGATGGAAAAGCACTGGTCACAAAGACCTGGCGTGTGACTAGAGGAGAGGAAAAGGAGGTGACAGTGTCACACACAGAGATCCCGCCCACAAAGGCCAGGTTTAGGGCCTCTCCGTGCCCCGGGTCTCCTGCTGACGGACAGACTCTGCACCCGAGTCTCGGGCAGGCCCAGCAGTCCTGTGCTCAGTGGCACGGTCCACTCTCACTGGGGGTCACTCCGGCCCAGGCCCTCCGTGCCCTCACATCTGGCCCGTTCCAGTGACTCCCGGCTTCCCTCTGCTCACATACCTCTGCCAGAAACATCTCTCCAGTGTTCCTAACGGGCTTCCTCTGCTCAAGCACCTCTGCCACTCCCCTTGTCTGCAGAAAACCCGACCTTCTGAGCCCGACAATCGGTAGTCAGCACAGACTGATGGCTGCTACCTTTATAAGTCCTATCTCCTACAGGTGTCCTCAACTGCCCCCTAAATATTTCCCGGCCTTTCTGCCTGTTCTCACACCATTATCCCCACCTGGATCTCCTCACCGCTCCTGGCTCCTTCCTCTCATCCCAAATCACACCCACCTGCCTGCCCCGACCCCACCCTTTCTCGGCCCTTCTCCGTGCCCTGAGAGGGGAGGCTTCACAGCTGCCCCACCTGGCTCCCCGGAGGCTGCCTGAGATGCCACCTTCCCAGCCCCACCGCAGGTCCCACCTCCCCCGGGACACTTTCTTCCCACTGTCGCTACAGTGACTGCTCACTCTCGTCACTCCCCAGCAGCCTGACTTAATGCCACCGCTCTTAGGGAATTTTATGGCTTTCAAAGTATTTGACATAAATGAACTCATCTTTCCCTCACAACAACCCTGAAAGATAGACAAGGTATTATTACCATTAATAATCTCATTCGCATTTTGCAGAGAGATGAAGCTTCTAGAGAATAAGATCCATGGCCAAGAACATGCAGCTATTAGGCTGTCGTAGCTCAGGCAGTTCGGGCCACGGGGCATGCTAGGACCCCGGGGGTACAGGCCCGTGGGGAAGGGGAGAAGACGCCCCGGCAAGACAGGGGCTGGAAGGTGTGTACGTGTATATGTAGGATTCAAGAAAGCAAAACCCGGTAGATGTGACAATAAAATTTAAGACACAATCCTCATGAAGCAATTACCTCTAGTTGGTAAAAGTGCATATATACATAGCTGATAATTATAACACAAAACAAAGCCGGGCACCGTGGCTCACGCTTGTGATCCTAGCACTCTGGGAGGCTGAGGCGGGAGGATCACTTGAGCTCAGGGGTTCAAGACCAGCTCTGAGCGAAAGTGAGACCCATCTCTACAAAAAAATAGAAAAATTAGCCTGATATAGTAGTGCGTGCCTATAGGATCAGCTACTGGGGAGACTGAGGTGGGAGGATCACTTGAGCCCAGGAGTTGGAGGCTACAGTGATCTATGATGACACCACTGCATTGCACTCTAGCCTGGTGATGGAGCAAGACCCTCTCCCAAAAAAAAACAATGAGAATAGAGCCAGTGCAAGGTGGGGGGTGCCTTAAGGAAAAGAATTCTTTATTATCTTTATTATCTCTTTTGAACATCCAGCCCTGCTCCACCCTCACCCTGTGCTTGAATCAAACCCCAGGCAAACAGGCGTTCAAGATAGATTCATTCGTTTGTTTAGTCCCTAGAGTGGGCCAGGCATGGTGCCGTATCCTGGCGACACCGCAGTGAGCAGGACTGACATGGCCCAGCTCTTGCAGAGCTCACGTTTAGCAGGAGGAATGGCATTAAACATTACACGAATAACTGGAATATTACAACAGTGGTAAATACTCCACAGAAAAATTGAAAGAGTCATGAGTGTGATTTCTAGGGACAGCTGACTTTGTTTAGGGTCAATGCTCAGGGCAGATCTCCCTGAGGATATATTCTTTAAAAGGAGATCTAAACGATGAGTAAGAGAGAGCCAAGAAGGGAGGGACACTGCTGAGGGAGGAAATTTTCATGCACACAGAACAGCACAGCCAAAGGTTCTCAGGCAATGGAGTTGGCGTGGGTACACTAGGAACAGCGAGGGCCAGCGAGGCTGGACAGGCTGGCAGAGGCCACTTGCCTTGTGGGTCACGTTAAGGATTTGGGTCTGTATTTCAAATGCAACAGGAACCCAGTAAAGGGTTTTACAAAAAGGGAATTGACATGGGAGATTTGCATTGTTTAAAACCCATTCTGGCCTCATAGTAGAGAATGGATCGAACAGGGATAAAAGAGGAAGCTGCAAAGACAGTCGAAAGACTGGCATGGTGATCAGGGGAAAGAAGAAGGTCGCTGGACCAGAGTAGAGACAATGGAGATGGAGAACTGGGAGCAGCCTGGATATATTTTGGAGACAGGATCCATAAAACCATGTGTTTGATGAGAGACAAACACCAAGAGGGTGAAGGAGCAGGAGGAAAGAGGCGTAACACCAAGCCTTGCGGCTTGTGTGACTCTGTAGATGGTGCAGGGAGAGGGAGAGCTACTGAACTGAGATGGGCGGACCAGAAAGAGAAAAACGGGGGACCAAGGCTTCAGCTGAAGGCTTGCTAGTCCGAGGTATTTAGGAACAGTGCTAATTGCAGGGGATTAGACGGGAGTCTGGAACTCAGAAGAGAGCTCTGAGCTAGAAATATCAAGACTTTCACCAAGATCCCCTAGAAAGAGAGTGAGTAAGAAGAAATGAAGGCCCCAAAGGAGAAGCAGCAACCGAGAAGATGGAAGGAAACCGGACAACGTGACGGCACCAAAGGCACAAGCTTCGAAAAGGGGAGAAGGAAGGCAGCAACTGTGTTGAACGCCACCAAGAGACAAAGCAGAATAGCTCGATCCATACGCTGAACAGAAGGGAACATGGCTAGGTTTGAAATTCTCGAGTTGCCTCAAGTTTATAACCAGCACATCAGCATAAATGCATACGTTAAAATCTCCATCTGGACAAATACCTCCCAGGTCAGGCCTGAAACCTCTTGTATACTGAAAATCTGCCCAGGAAGGTCGTCCCCAACCCAGCAACATCCAGGACAACCCTCCAGGACAGCCGGGGACAAGGAGCACTGTGTCCCAGGCTGTGGGCAGTGGCCGTGCTGCTCTGAGGGCTGCGGGGAGGGGACAGAAATAGCTGCCTAGATAATAGGATCTGTGCTCGCTCCCGAACTGCTAAGAGCACTGGGTGTTGATTAAATTTTCATACCACCATGGCAGATTTCCCCCCCTTTCTGTTTTTTCCCCTGTGCTGCTTTTTCGGTTGTTATTATTCCTGTTTCAAAAACATAAATGAAAGAAAACACACTACAAAGGACACTTCTTTTCCTGCATGTGTTTTGGCTTGAGGTTTCAGTGCTGCCTTGGGCATCGTGCTGACTTACAGGAGAAGCATCTGGAAAGTGGAGCGCACAGGCAGGACTTCCCAGCCCCCACCTGCTTTCTCCCCTGTCCCCCTTCTTCTCTGTCTCCCCCTTTCCATGTGGTTCCCTCGCTGTCTGTTCAGGCAGCCTTTTGTCCACGTGACGCCCCTTTTTCCCATATCTCGCACTCTTACTGCTTGTCCCAATTTCTTTCTCTCCATTTCCTCCTCAATTGCCCCCGAGTTCAACGCATGAATGTATGGCATGCATGCACACACTCAGAATTACTTTCTGTTCTCTCCTTGTCCTCCCGCGCTCAATCTCTGGACAGCTCTCCTTATTTCCATTCTCAGAGGAGAGCTATCAGCTCGCGAGCCCGGCCTTCTGAGGTAAGACAAATCATTGCCCATCACTCCCTCCATGCTCAGAATGACAAATGGGGCCTTTCTCACCTCTCCCACGCAGGGAGGGCCTGGGGTCACCGTCCTCCCCTTGTTCTACAAATTGGGCTTAGAACGAGATACAAGATTCACTCTGACCTCTGTTAAGAAGCTCCTTGCTAGGTTAGGTTGGGCATCCCGGGGCTGAGTCCCCACCCTGTGGTGATCGGAGTGGCTCTGAGAGGCCTCCTCTCCTCCCTAGCCTCCTCCCTCCAGCTAAGGTAGAGGATTGGATCCACTTGGAGGTTAAAGTGGGGCAAGGTGTGTAGTATGCACAGTTCCAACCCAGTCCCACAGGCATCATGACAGGTGACCCAATTTCATCTCAAGTGACAGCAGCTCCCCCTCGTCAATAGAAAGTGGCATCGGAAGCCTGATTACATCAGTGTGAGGCCTGGTGCTGGGCAAAGGGGACCTCCTGGGGCCCCGGGGCCACACCCAGCTACTCCATCTCCTCCACTTCCCATTTGCCAGCGTTGGCCCAAGAAAGTGAAGCCACCTCGACTCCTGGCCCCATGCGACTGCGCGGCTGCCCTTTTCCATGAGAAACATCTCAAGTCTGCCTGGAAGAAGAGTGGGAAGTGCTATGTGTTATGTTGAACTCACATATCTGGAAGAGGGGAGTAGGGTCTGAGGGTCCTGGGGCTGACAGGTCGGGAGGGTTCCCTGAACCCCACAGTCTGGCGGTGGATGGGACCCCAGTCTGAGGCAGGACCAAGGCAGAACTACTCTCTGGCTATGGGCCTCAGGAGGTGATGGAACTCGGAGACTGGACATCGAGGCACCATCCACGGGGTCAACAAGGACTTTCCTTCCCAGTCAGGATGAGTCTAGCAAACATAAGAAGCCTGGCCCACCTCTTAAAACCAGCATTTCCAGAATGAGAATGGCTGGCTAGCCCAGTTACCCACAGGGGAGGGCAAAGTGCGGAGGGCGCTAGGTCAAAGGGCAATCCCCCCACGCGTCATTTCAGGTAAGTGTTGCAGGTCTTCCATCAGCACCCTTCCACCTGAGCGGAGGTCCACAGGCAGGCTGGGGCTAACCTGCCGGAAAGCAGCTCACATGGCCAGAGAGTTGGGGACCAGGAGACAGACAGGCAGAGGCAAGAACAGGAGACAACAAGAATTGGCTCCTCTATGAGCTACGGATTATTCCTGGACAATCAAGAATTCCTCAGTGCAGAGGATCAAAGGTGTGAAATGCTTAATAGCATCTGACCCGTCTTCATGTGTCCCAAACCCTCCAGAACTTTCATCAAAAAGACAGCCCTACTTTAACATTCTCTCTTATGAGAAAAAAAAAAATGTGTCAAGAGCAAAGCCTCCTGCTAGGCATAATGGGGTGGGGCTGGGGGCTTTTCTCTCTTGGAAATACTAATTACAGTGTTCACACGTGCATGCTTCATAAGTCAGTTTTCACACACAGCTACTCCCCACAATCTCACAAATCAAAATGTAACACATATGCATATTAAACATCAGCATATTTTTTAAATGGTTATAACAACACTTATTTGGAGACAGTCATAGCATAATCATGAAGAGCACAGACTCTAGAGACAGACTGCTTTGGTTTCCTCAACTGTAGAACGAGGATATAATCTTCCCATCTCAAAGGGCTGTTGGGAAAATTAAGTAGATTTATATCTGCACAGTCCTTAGGACAGCACCTGGCATATAACCTGTGCCCTGTAAGTGTCTGCTGTTACTCCTCACCCTCGTCCTTCCACCACACTGAATATCCCCAAGGACAAAAGCAAGATGCTTCCCAATTCTTACGGCCATTGCTTTTCTTTCCTGGCTTCAAGGTTCACTCACCTGTGATTCATCCATGCATGCAACCTCTACCCAGAGCTGTTCCAGACTTGCTGTGGCACCAGCCCTGAGCCTGAAGAAGGCCTCGTGAGGCCTGGTCTCCTCAGCCATCCCCCAGCTTCAGATCCTACAGTTATTTTCATGCCTAAATATGGATCTTCAATGAATGGTTGTTGCTTTTGTTGATATGACCTCAATGAGCTCCTTTGTAGATTCATCTAACCCCAAGCCTGGGATGGTCAGTTTGCCTAATAATACTAAGGACACCCCAGTGTATCAGTCAACCCTGCTAAGGCCAACTGGCTTCTTACATAGTCATACTGTTCTGAGAGCACAGGTTAAGTTGCTAAAGGCAGCCGGCCATCTCCCAGGTCACCCAAGGACCTGGTGCAAAGGCCAGGGGCGTAACAGTAACTCTGAGACATGCAGTGCATTGGCACCAACCCCCTCATCCCCCAACTCATGCTCTGTCATGTAGTTATCCAGACAATATGTATTAAATACAGGTTGAACATCCCAAATCCAAAAATTTGAAATCTGAAACTTTCTGAATGCCAATATGGCACATAAAAGAAATGCTCATTGGAGCATTTCAGATTTTCAGGTTTGGGATGCCCAATTGGTATAATGCAAATATTAAAAAATCCAAAAAAATCTGAAATCCTTCTGGTACCAAACACTTTGGATAAAAGATATTCAACTTGTCCTTATCTTGTGCCAGGTATTGACCCGGGCAGCAACTGTGTGCAGCAGTGTGTGACGTGAGTGGAATATACACTGTGGCAGGCGGTGGTAAGTTCTCCAGGGAGATATGGAGCTGCAAGGGAGTTCAAGAGTACTGGGAACAGGGAGGTCCAATTTTAAATAGGGTGGTTAGGAAAGGACTCCGTGAGTGAAGACCTGAGGAGGGGAAAGAGTGAGCCCACCCTGATAACGAGGGAAGAACATTCCAGGAAGACCCACAGCAGCAAGGCTCTTTCCGGCACAAGCATGCCTGACCTGTCATCTGCAGCTAGAAGGTGGCAGTGCTGGGCCAGAGGAAGGAGGTGGAAGAGCAGGCCATGTAGGGCCCTGTAGACCCTTGCAAGAGCCTTGGCTTTTACCCAGCTATAGGGCAGGAGCTACTGAAGTAAAGAAAGGTGCAGACCCCAAACAGAACAGACTCGGACTGAAGAGCTTCCTCCACACCTATATCTACCTGTCCTATATCTGCAGCTAGCCCATTGGCTGGAGGCAGACATTCCTAATATCATCCCCTCTGGCAAAGTGGTCCCTGTCACAATCAAGAAACTAGTCCCAGAGCACATTATTATCCTGATAACTTCCTAAGAGGTGCAATAACACTAAATCTGGGATTAATTCCAGAAGAAATAGCCCCGAGGAAATCCCCAAGTTCTTGAGGCTTTAGTCATAGGCCCACTGCAGTGCTAATACACAGTGAGTTGTAGTTCAGTCCTTCGTACTCTTCTCTGTCTATACCTTCTTCCTATGGGACACTGGCTAATCTCATGACTTTAAATATCATTAATAAATTGATGATTCTCAAACGTGTATCTCCTGCCCTAACTCAGCTCCAGACCCATATATCCAACCACTCACTCATCATGGCATCTCTTCCTTGGATGTCTGAGAGACATCAATTAGGCATCTCCAATTTAACATGCCCCCAACTGGACTCTTGACCTTGCCCATCCACCCTGCCTCTTTTCTTGGCTCCCCTATTCTTGGTAAATGGCACCACCATCAATACATTAATCTAGCTGAGGAACCATCATTGATCCCTCCCTTCTCCCACCCTACGTGCAACCCATGAGCCAGTTCTTAAAGCTCCACCCTCAAAACACATCCCAATCTAATCACTGCTCAGCACCACCAGCACTGCCACCCCAGACTTCACGCCATTGCCCGCTGCCTGCCTTCACTTTTTTTTCTTTTTTCTTTTTTTTTTTTTTTGAGACAGAGTCTCACTCTGTTGCCCAGGCTAGAGTGCCGTGGCATCAACCTAGCTCACAGCAACCTCAAACTCCTGGGCTCAAGCAATGCCTCAGCCTCCCAAGTAGCTGGGACTACAGGCGTGCACCCCCATGCCTGCCTACTTTTTTCTATATATATTTTTAGTTGTCCAGCTACTTTCTTTCTATTTTTAGTAGAGACGGGGTCTCGCTCTTATTCAGGCTGGTCTCGAACTTCTGACCTCGAGCGATTCTCCCGCCTCGGCCTCCCAGAGTGCTAGGATTAGAGGTGTGAGCCACCACACCTGGCCCTGCCTCCACTCTTGCCCCAGCATAGCGAGTTCTCCACACAGCAGGCAGAGTGATCTTTCAACATTTATCAGCTCTTATAACTCATCTGTTCAAAGCACTTCAGAGACTTAGCTATCCGATAGATATCACACTCAAAATAAAACCCAAACTCCTAAGCAGAGTCAACAAGGTCCAACCTGATCTGGCCCCCACTCTCTCTGGCCTCTTGCCCCTTGGAGTTCTCCAGCCTCCCTTGCCTTCTTGCTGTTCCCTCAACCTGCCCAGCAATCACTTTGGGTTACTGCACTTGCTGGCCCTCTCTCTGGAATGCCTTCCCCAGATAGCCCAGGGCCTGCTCTCCCACTTCATGCATACATTGCTCAGATATCACCCCCTTCCCAGTCACCCCATCTGAACCACACTGCTTATTTTTTAAAAATATTTTATATCTATCTTCCCACTGGAATATAAATTCCAGGAGGATAGGGATTTTGCTTGTTCATGGCTACATCCCTAAATCCTAGCACAGTGCCTAGTTATAATAAGTGTTCAACAAATATCTGTGGAATGAAAAAAAAGTAATTGGAAAATACCAGCAAATGTGCTACATTTGATATAGGCTTTGTGTTTTTACCTAGCATAAGAAAGCTCCCTGCTAACAGCTTTATCCTATACAACTCATTAATTTTTTACTCCATCCATCCAGCAATTCACCAGATTTTTTCTGAGCATCTAGTTAACATAGTAGTTAACACAGCAGAAACTTAACAAATAATCATAAACACGCACACACAAAAGGCAGTAAATGGTATAAAGGAAAAGATAAGAGTGTGATAAGAAATTATACCAAGGGCTCCCAATTTAGACTGGGGTCAAGAGAGGGCTCTCTTTAAGGAAGTGACAGTTAAGCTGAGACTTGAAGGACCAGTAGGATTTGGCCGATGCGGAAGGGGCGGGAACAGTGTGGGTACAGGCAGGACGTGGGAAGAGCCTAGATGGCAGGAGATGATGGTGGCAGGAGCACACTGAATGGAGGAGGCAGGGGCATGACACAGGGTGGAAAAGCAGGCAGGGGACAGATTCTCAAGACTACGTATTGCCACCTTAAAAAATTATGAGAAACAGGAAAAGGAAGAACTCAGGATCGCTAAACCAATTCCCACACTTGAGCCCTACGGGGCACTGCCAAGAGCCCGAAGCAGGTCAGTGTCGGACAAAAGGACATGCTGAGGAGTCATTGAAAATGTCCGGTAATGAGACCCTTCGCCTGGTAGAAGAAACTCAGTAGATATTAGTGGACACTCAAGGCCCTTTATCATTTGCCCCTCATCTCCTCTCCAGTCTCATCTCCAGGCATTTCCCACCTCGCCCCCTCTATTGTGGGCATGTCTAGAACACGGTATGCGAATGTCATACCTCCACCATGCTTCTGCTCCGGCCATCTCCTTTCCCACCTGCCTTTCCCACCCCCCTGGCGAAATTCTCCCCATCTCGGGGAGGTCTCTCTGTGAAGCCTTTCTCGACCCCCTCAGACTGAACACTGGCCAATGTCCTTATGCACTGCGGTACTGGGTCCATAACGTTCAAAGAGACTGGAACTTTATCAAGGCATCCACTGAACACTGTCTGCTTTCCCTCAGGGGAGGAACAAAAGCTCTTCTACCGTTCAGTGCCTGGTGCATGCTCTGGCACTTAGTAGGCACTCTCCTTTGGGGTGTGAACTCTCCAAATCCCCCCTTCTCCTCTCCCGTTCTGCTCTGACTGATGGCAGCAAGGAGGAGAGAGCCCGGGCTTTCCTAGCTCGACAAGACTCGGTTCCAACTGCACTTTCCACCTGAACAGCTGCCCGACCTGGGGCGGGTGGCTTACCCTCCACGTGCCCCGCCTGCCTCACTTGTGAGATGAGGGCTGCAGAGTCGCCTGCAAGGCTACTGTAAGAGTTAGAGGTCACACGTGCAAGGGGCCCAGCACGGTGCCTGGCACACAGCAGGCACAGGATAAATGTGGCTAGTGTGTTTGTCCACGTGATTTCTGTCTCCACGTCTTTTCAGCATTACTTAATGTTCAAAGAGACCCCCCCCCAAGGCATGTCTGTGCTGACGGAGGATAGGGAACACAAGGGAAAGACGGAAAGACATACGATGGGAGGGGAGCCGCACTCCCTCGCGGGAGCGGGGACGTGGCAGACTAAGGCCGTGGGACGCTAGACGACTGAACAATGGAGAGATGGCGCCTTTCTCCTCGCACACCGACCTCTGCTCACTACTGAACTGCTGTGATGGCAGAAGCCACACAGGGGCCCGGTCCCGTGTAGGTCGTGAGCTCCTCTGAGTGCCAGGGTGGGTCTCAGAAAAGGGATTGGTTGCCACGGCAGTGGAGGATATGTAAGCTCGTCGTCGAAATTAGAACAGGAATTTAATTAAACCAGGGGAGGAATGAGCGATGGGAGATGACTAAGGCCCCAGGACATTTCCTTCCTTCAAGAGGAGGGGAGGCGAGGAGGCAGGACAGAGCTGGGACTCACCACCCACCATCTGCCCCCGCTGCTGCCCCTCAGTCCCCTCCTCCACACTCTCAGCACGCCTCCTGGGCACCCTCCTTCCTCCTTTTTTGGATTCCCAGGCCCCTACCCCAAAACCAGCCTTGCGCAGAGCTCACCCTCAGGACATATGTGCTGCTGACTCATTCTCCCAGCTTGTAACAAAGCTGGAAACTTTTAATTCCCCAGTTATCATCTTTTCTCGCTCTTTCTACTTCATCTTGCTTCACGTTACGAATTATGTACGGTACTTCTCAAGAAAGACCCTTTATCAAATCTGTACAAAAGAGATTTCATGAATGATTTGGATCAACCAAGAGTCTCTTGAAATGACAAAGAGCTACCCAGGCCTGCGGGGACTCTGAGCTTAAATACGCACACGGACACACCTGCGCGGGGCTGGGGCACCGCTCTTGGGAGATGAGACCCATTGAAAGCTCATTTGGATAGAGTGACAATAATGTGCACTGGGGACATCCTTCCTTTGTGTCTGACCCCTGTTAGGCTGCACAAGGCCAAGGGCGGGGGTGGGGGGATATGTGACCATGAGAGGCAGGTGGAGAAGTGGGCAGCCCCCTTCCAGGTGGGGTAGCTGGCTTTGTGCAACCCGCAGTGCTAGGCTATGCCTTTGATTTTTTAATGCATAAATTGTAAAACAACAAGATCCGTCTATAGGAGGCTGCTTCCCAAATGCCTGAGACACAGTAAGCTCTACAAGATGCCCCAGCAAAGGGGCTCCGTGTCTACAAGCCACAGCACACCCTGCCTTGCGCTAGTGAAGGGAGGGAAAAAAGCCATGTTCTGTTTCTTTTGGCCCCTTTCTCTCCATCTCCTTGGCCCAAACTCCCATCTTTCTCCCTCCTCACTGCCCACTTGCTAAAGGCACCGAGATCCAGTTTAAGTAACCTACTTTGCAGTTTATTTAGCTCTAGACGGAAGTCGTAAGACAAATGCAATAAATAACCTGGGTACAAAAGAGAGGCCCGCGCCCTCCCTCTCGCTGTCACCCACATGCACACTCAGACCAAACAGCGGCAATTACTCTCCACGGTAACCTTTCCCAGGCACAGCGCGCGGGTGGGGACAGCGCAAGATGGCAGGCAAGGCTTGTGTTCCAGGGTGGACTGAGGTCCTAGAGGGTAGACCAAGACAGCTGGCTCCATAAGTCAACGGCATCGGTGGCCCCAAGCCCTGGCCACTCTCTTCCCTGGGGAGCGTTATCTTGGTGACTTAGCCATGGGAGCTCTCTGCTACTCCTCCCCACCCTGGTCAGGTGGCATGCTCCCTGAGGGGCTGCGTCATGCCACTCCAGCGCACTCTGCTAAGGAAGAGGAACCTGTCACGGAGAGAGGAGAGTGGGACCCCCAGGGAAAGGGAGGAAGGTGGAGAGAGAGAGAGATGGGTCTGCTTGGAAACGCGCTAGGAGAAGAGAAGCTTGTGACGGAGCTGTTACAGCCTGGCAGACCACACCGGCCCCACCCGTGTCTGGGGAACACATGCGGCCAAGAGCTTGACCCTGTGCAGGGGCCAAGCGAGGTGTGCTCACCTGGGCATGCATGTGCCTGCTGCCCTTCAGAGCTTGCCTTTCCTTCCAAATTGTTAAGGCAGCTGGTGGCTTTGATTCAATAAGGCCGCTGGTGGCATCTGTGAGAGGTACCCCAGAGGCAAGTGGGGGCCACACCTGAATCGTTCATGTAAGGATAGTGTCATGGAGTCCCCTGGGAAGGACTCAGGCTGTTGCAGTCCCTTTCCTTTCTGTTCTACCTGGAAGTCTGCTGTTTTTATACAAACTCCTTAGGCAGCGGTGGCTTTGTTTCCCATCATCAAGAAAACGGTTGAAAAGGTCATGGTATTAGGATGCTTTGTGCACAAAACAAAGAGAAATATCCTGACAATATTTTGAATATACATTCTACCTTTCTTCCAAAGCATGCCATTGACCACATCTGTCAAAACATGTTTAAAGATGGTATGTGAAAATCTGCATTGTGAGTCTCAATAATAGAAATCCTAACATAAACGTTCACAGCCTAAAAGGATTTTTATAATGCCTTAAATTTATAAGGCACATCTTGATACACAAAGCACTCTCGCACATGCATTTTTTACAACCATAGTGAGAACTAAGTACAGAATGGGTGTTTGAAATTAACAGAAGAGGAAAATGAGTCTCACTGAGGACACGTGACTTGCCCAAGAACATTGCAGGGTCAGGAAGAATGGATAAGAAACAGAATTTGGGCTCAAACACATCTTCTGAGTATAATCCAATGTCTAATACTACCTTATTCCTTACGGCATTCACTGTTTCAGCCTACTTGGTTTTCTAAGGTACTCATTCTTCAGTGACAGGTCACATAAGTACTATTAGGTTATTAAGTATGAAATGTCCAATTTCCTCAAGTACTGAGACAGTTGATATCTCTGACAGCTCACTTTCACACTTCCTGTTTTATTTTTATTATGAAGGTACATCATTCTTTCAAATGCATGGTTTGGCTTCTGACTCGCTTTAAAAAATTTTTTTAAGCAATTTTCATGAAACCACGGATAAGTCAAAACTTCGTGTTATTTTCAGATATGGGTTCTGTCATGGAATCAATGCAGCGCAGACAGCTAGAAATATCAACGAAGTGTTTGGGAAGGATGTGGCTAACAAACGCACAGTACATCCATGGTTTGAGAAGTTCCATTCTGGTGATTTTAATCTTGAAAATGAGCAACGTGAGTGACCTGAGACCAAGAAGGATAATGATGAGGTGACACTGTAGTGGAAGCGAATCCATTTCAACCTATGCATGAATTAGCAGCAAGGTTTGACATTACTATTTCAACAATATCGGACCTTTTGAAACAAATCGGCAAAGTAAAGAAGCTGGATAGATGGATTTCGCATGAATTAAATGAGCATCAGAAGAGAAATCATCTTGAAACTTGCCTTTCTTTGCTGTCACGACATAAAGGCAAATCATTTCTACACTATATTTTACGTGTGATGAAAAATAGATTCTTTTTGACAATTGCAAGCATTCAGCATAATGGTTGGATAAAGATAAAGTGCTGAAACACAGTCTAAAACCAAATATTCAACAAAAAAAGCTAATGGTGTCTGGTGGTCCAACACTGATATTATCCACTGCACCTTCATGAAACCTGGTCAATCGATTACAGCGGATGTCTACTACAACCAATTGGATGAAATGATGAGGATTAAGCAGCCAAGATTGGTCAATAGAGACAGGCCAGTCCTCTTAGAAGGCAACAATTGACTACATGTCCCACAAACAACACTGCTCAAACTACAGCAGCTGGACTTGGAAACTCTCTGTCATCCACTGTATTCACCAGACTCTGCACCAACTTCTTCTAGGCTTTGGACCACTTCTTGCAAGGAAAAATATTCAATTTTCAACAAGCTGTGGAAAATGTCTCTCACAATTTCATTGCCACTCACTCCCTAGACTTCTTTGCTGCTGGCATAAACAAGCTACCATTAAGATGGCAAAACTGTATCGATAGTTTAGGCACATACTTTGATTAATTGTCCTGCTTCTTGTTTGAGATATAATAAACTAAACTTTTGATTCAAAATCGGACATTTCATATTTAATGACCTAATACTAATTTATCTTAAAATTCATGTAAAAATTTCAATGTCACTAGAATAGGAAAAAAAACCCTCAAGCATTAAACTGATAACAGCGATATTATGTATTCAAAAGTAAATTATTTATATTACTATAATTATATTAATAGATTACATTCATCTATTATATAGATAAAATCTATATTAGCATCAATTTATTTTTAGCTTTCACAGATCATAAAATTTTCACAAAACAAAGGAATTTGGGCTTGCAATGGGGTTGCTAACTTTTTATTTTTCTAAGAAAGGACATTAACATTTAAAATTTTTAAATTCAACTCCAAGTTAAACAATTAATTGTTTAATAAAAAACTATATTGCCATTATTTTCTCCTGATGCCAGTCTGGTGAAGACTTTGAAGAGCACTGCCGCAGATGAATGGCAGCTCTGCCCTACACAAATGGTGAAAAGTCCTAAAGCACGTTAGACTTTGGGAGCAGCTGCAGCGTCAGCACTTCACCAGTTATTCAGAGATTATGCAAGTTAGCAAGTACTGGTGTTAACACTTAAACTCCCATTTTTGCCCTAAATATGGGCATGTTTTTCAATATGTACATAATATGAACAACACAATATTTCTAAGCAAGAACAGAAGACATGAGAGCACTCAGAACACAGAACAGACTTACCGCAAACATGCTAAGGCACAGACAGTATGATAGTAGAATTTGCCATACGTGTCCCTGAAACAACCAGACACCCTCTCTGAGTGAGCAAAAAAACCCAAACTTGCTCACTTAGCAAAGCTGAGTTTATAAGTGCACAGCTCATGTAAGCAAAAAGTCATAACAAGGGCACTCCCATAGTGAGGGATGAATGTATTTTTCAAAGCACTTTCATGTGCTTTATCTCATGTCATTGTTACAAGGTTCTTGTAGGCAGTATTACCCCCATGTTACTGATGACAAGATTGATGCAAGTTTATTTATGCATCTGCTGAATACTTAAGAGAGGTCAAAAGTTTTGCCTGCAGTCATGGGGCTTGTGGTCGGAGGGGATCCAGTGGCAGTGCCCCTATCCCCAGGGAAAATGCCAAATCGCAAGCTGATGTGAACTAAGGTGAAAAATGGAGCTTGGCAGAGGTCTAAGTCAAAGGTATATTCACCTACAGAAAGTGACCCAGGAAACAAAATCATGGGGACAGGCCAGGGGCAGAGATAAGGGAAACTTCAATTTAGGGGCTGCCCTTGGTCACACGTCAGTGCCAAAGGCAGGGCCTGCTTTATGCTTATTCTTCATTCTGTTCCAAAGTCCTAATCGTCCCTCAGATGGCCTAGGTATGGGTCTCTTTAAAGGCATTCCAGGTTCCAAGCCAAGGAGGCCAACTGTGGCACAGAAATAAACTGCTGCTTACACACAAACCCTCTGTAAACACTGAAAGGAATTACCTTTCCCCCACTTTTCACTGGCCTTCTCTTTTCTCTACCTGTTAAGGGAGAGGGAGCTGAGCTGGAGTGAAGCAGGAAAAGCAGAGTCTGGAGCAGCCGTGGTGACAGCCACTGCCCAGAGCACTGGCCGTGACCCTGCTGACGGCAGCTCACCTACTGGGAACAGAGGCTGTGTTGCATCTCCCCACGGCCCGGGCCGTCTGGAAGCCAGGCACAGAGATTAAATAAGGTGCCCAAGTCCCGCAGGTAGTACAGATGGGACCGGGATATAACCACTATGTTATAGCACCTCTAACATCAGAAATTTTTTTCTCCAAATAAAATCTTCATCAGGACGTCAATGCATAAAAATTACAAAGGGACATGTTTTGCCATAAGTGTATTTTTTATACTTAATATAAATATATTCATAATGCAGAACATTTATATAATATTGCTCAAAAAATGAGGTTGTTTTTAGGAAGATAAAAATTTGAAGCTGGGGTTATAGATGACTGTCGCAGTCTTGAATCAGCTTTGGCATCCAGTTTATTTTTATATTTTATTTTAGTTTCACAGTATTGAGAAAACCTTGAATCATACAGAAAAGTAATAGTGTGCTCACTTTTATCACTTTATGTAGGCAAACAAGCTCAAGCCTGATTTTTTTTTAAAAAAAAAAAGACTAACAGAACTACAAGTTTTCTAATCAATAGCACATTTACACAAAGCCCAGATGAATACAGAGGTGGCAGAAGGAGCTCACTCCAAGGCCTGCACAGAGAAGGAATTAAGCCGGCATGATCACAGGTGGTCTCCAAGTGTGAAGATTTGGTCTATAACACATCGCTTATGCGTGGCTTTTTTAATTAGTTTTTTTCCTTAATTTTCTATATCCTCAATTCTACAATATACCTTTCTCTGCAGTTGAAGGTTGTGTAACTCAGCATATATGAATACACACCATATAGAATGTCGTGGGGGTTTTCCCCCCTTGAAATATTATTAAATTTTTGATAGCTCTTATAATCAATGCCATCTTAGATTCAAGAAAATGTGGCAGTTAAAAGATATAACTTAATAACAAAACTTGAAACAAACCTTATAGATGCCTCCAAAGACTATCCACAGGTCTCGGCCGACAAGTCCCTGGTTCAAGGTGAAGAAGACACAGCACCTTGGAGTTAAGGGACCCTGTTCAACCCCTTCCTCTCCTTGGGAGGGAGCTGAGGGGTAACTGAAGGTGTGAGTGTAGGTCAGTAGGCAAAGCCTCAGCTGGAACTTCACCACTGAGGAAAAGCTGACATCTAACTGCTACATATAAAACTTTACATATGCAAATATATGTAAACCTATGCATATTGTTTTCAATAGACAGGAAATGAGGAAGGGTCTAAGAAAGGGTAGTTAAAAGGAAGTTAGGACTCCCAATCCTTCTCTCCCATCAGCCTTTTAAAGTCAGTTTCTGAGCCCTGTCCCTGAAAAAAAGTAAAAATGTAAAATTGCATCTAAGTGCCCAGAAGGGAAGTGACATCCCCAACCTATGAAAAGCTCTCACTTCTCTGACCAACAGACTGGCTGCCCTGGAGTTCACTGGCCCTCAAGTTCAAAAGGCCCAGAGTCTACAGGGCTCTCTAGAAGTGCTCCTTAAATGAACCGCTCCCACTTCGGCCCTCCCAGAGATCTCTGCTTATACATCTCCCCACAATTCACTATGTCCCATCTGCCCTGTTATCACATGAATATGCGTGTATCTCTTTTTCGACTCAAGTCTGTACATTGACTCCTTCCTGAGAGCCCACTGGTGTGTCAGTCACTTTATTTTAGGCAAATATTGAATAAAGCGCGACCTCGTGGAAATCCATCATGCGGGCGCAGGCTGAAGGCAGCAGCGCCTTCCCCAGTGCCCTCCTGCTCTGCCCACCCCCGCTGCCCGACAGTGACAGTCACACGCAGCAGTAGTTCTCGAACCTCAGCAGGGCCTCAGAACCATGGGGGAGCTTGTGAAAAATACAGATTCCTTCATGCTACCTCTAGAGTTGCTGGTCCACCAGATCCGGGGTAGGGCCTGGGAATCTGAAATTATTCTCATTAATGGACCACACCCTGAGGGCCATGGAAAGAAATTGCTCGTAAGCCATTTCCAGTGAATGACAAGTGGAGGAAAAAATGAATAGAGACCTCTTGGCTGTACCCATGTGCCAGATACTGGCACCGTGCCATCCCTGCCTGGCCGAGAGTCTCAAAGCATCTGGGCTCCCGAGTGATCCAGTGGCAAGTGGCCCAAACAGCCACTGAGTCACCAGCGCACCACCTCCACTTTACTTCTGCCCCCTTGTCCTAAGGCCTGGTGTTGCCTCCGAACAGAAGGATCATAGCCTAAAGCGCTGTGAGACATCAGGCTCCTGAGGCCTCTGGCCCCGGACTGGAAATTAAGCTGTGTGTTAGAGTGGGCTGGAAGAAAGGAAAGGACCCCGGAGCCAGCCTGAGGGCTCTGCACACACAAAAGACCAGGAGAATGGCCCTGCACGTGGTATGAAATTCAGGCACCAGATCAAGAGGCAAACTTAGCACATTTGGAATGAACTCAAACATGATGGCATCTCTGGTTGGACAGATTATTAAGAAAACATGATGGAAATGCAAAGAGTAGGAATAATCTCAGGGTGGGGGCAGCCATGGATGGGAATATCATGAGCGTGAGAAAGAAAGAAACCCCCAGTGTCTTCCTAGGAGGCAGCCAGGGAGGGGAGGGCTGTGGCCCAGCAGGCAGGGCCAGGAGGAAGGCACTGCAGGGCTTGGAGAGGACAAGGGACTAGCAGAACAGGCAGCCAAAGGCGGCAGCAGAAGCTGCAACATAAATGTGTTTAAAAAAAGAATTAGACAGACACTCCGAGGGGGAAAACAAGATTACAGAGTACAATGCTAGTGAGGTGGTAGGCGGGACTGGTGGGTTTCAGTCCCCAAATGTTCCCCAAGTCAACATTCTGAATCGAGCTGAAGCAGCCAGGCGCCCCAGGAGTGATGTCACAGAGGGCCCAGAGGTGTGCCGCGCCTTGTAGTCACAGCTTACTCGGCACATGTACAACACACGCACGCACACACATGCTCCTTCCCTGATACTGGGGGCAGCGAGAGCACCGAATTAGAAATGAGAACATTTGGTTTCCAAGCCCACTTCCTACTTCTCCGATGCAATGAGACAGGTCTCTCTACTCACTCCAAAGACTGGATTTGTCCAGCAGACTCGAGAGTCACATCTCAGAAAGGGTCTATACTCCACTTATTCTCTTCCTTTCTCACTGTCTCTGCCCCCTCTTTCCTCTTGACCCAGCTCAAATCCCACCGCGGTGTGCCCGTCGCTCTCCGCAACCGCTCTCATCCACCTGGCAGCACTACTCTGCCAAGAGCCAGCTCTCCACCTGCCTGGCGCCTGAGCCTACGCGGCTAAATGTGACCAGAGGAAGGCTCACCACGCTCACTGGACTCACTGAAACTCTGTCACCACGAACTCCAGTGGGTCCTTGCTGCTGCCCGGCAACCAGATGCATTTCCCTACTCCACTTACTCCCTCGTGCTCCTAGAAAACCATTTTATACCTTCTCCTCAAATTTCCAGCATCTTCCTCCTCCCACCCTCAGTGGATGCCCTCACTTCCTATTTCACTGGGAAAACAGAAGCAATAGGAAGAGGATTTCTACCAGCTTCCGACACCACGTCTACCCACGGCCCAGCCCCTGCGGCCACTGGCTCTGCCCTCCCTCTTCGTGCTGCGGGTGGACGAAGGGAGCGCCCACCTGCACCAAGCCCTGCACCAGTGCTCCGAGCACCCTACACTCCCCTGCTCAAGGAGACTGCCCCTCCGACTTTCCTCCCTCTCCTGCATGCACAGGGATTTTTTCTCAAATGGATCATTCCCATCAACACATAGATGGCATTTCTTCCATTTGCCCATTCTTCTCTGATTCTTTTTCAAACAAAATTCAACACGACGATCTGTACTCACTGTTTCCAGCCCTCTCTGAAACCCTTCCCTCTCCACTCAAACTGCTCCCGGCACGGCACCAGGAGGTTCTCAGCCTTAACCTCTCCTGTCCCATCTGCAGCATTCGACTCAAGTGAGCAAAGCATGCACCTAAAAGCTTTTGAAAGAGTAAATACGGATGTGAATTAAAGAGAATCTGTGGATGTAATTTACATAAATTTCCAAGAAATTATTAGCAAGGTACATACTTTTTTAAATTAAATAATGACACGATAGGGAAAACACTTCTTTAGGGAACTGACTCTCGATCATCCTCGACTTCCTCCCCCTTGAAGCACTCCCTTCACTTGACCCCAGGAAACCACACCCTCTGGGTTCCTCTCTCCTTCCTACTTGTGCCTTCTTAGTCTTTGCCAATAACTCCTTTATCGCCTCAACATCTTAACATCAGAAGTCAGTCCTGGAATCTCCCCTTTTCTCTATCTATATATAGTCACTTCTTTGGTGGTTTTGTCCAGTCTCATGACTTTAAATATCAACTATATGCTGAAAACTCCCAAATTTATATCTACAGCCCAGGCTTCTACCCTGGACTCACTTATTCAACTCTCCCCCATACTACCACGTCGAATAAGCATGGCGTGCCAGGAGGAAGTTACCAGAGCTCCCTACTAGGCACACACACCCTGCCTCCCAGCCTTCACGGGAAAGAGGACAGACTAACTTCCAGGATCCACTTATGGATAAGACAAGTTGCAGGGGAACAGACGCTCGTATCAGATTTCAAGAGTCATCTGTATTACAGGATCTCAGACTGGGGCAAAGACACAGGAACAGGACAGTCCAGATGGGAAAGGAGGGAAAACAGCAGCCTATTCCAGAGCATGAGTGATCCCAGATACAGGTATCTAAAAATTTCACCAACTATATACCTGATCCTAAGTCAGTTGGCCTACCTTACGGCTCTAGCACCATAAAATGGTCATAGGCTCCTGCCATCTATTAGTCAAATGAGTTTTGAGTACGATCTGGTAAAACCAGGGTACGTGGAGGAGGCAGGAGGGGCAGACTGAAGCGAAGATGAATAGACACATGTCCTAGTCTCAAGGACCTCAGAACCCAAAACGTCCTCTGTAGACACCACAAAAGCAGAGGCGTATCAAGAAAAGAATGGCAGTTTTTCATCAACCCTGAGACAGGATGTTATGCTTTCAACATGCTCATGCATAACACCCATAAGCAAAATCCAGGGAGACAAAAAGTGAATAGCTGTTAACCATTTAACCAATATTGGCTATGGCAGCTGGGAGAATGCAACTTAGAAGGGAGCCATGGGCAGTGCCATAGAGAAAAGGACCTCTGAGGAGGGAGGACACCTCAGGAAGCATCCAGACCACACGTTGCCTCTTGCCAAAGCCAGTGTGGTCCATACAAACCCCCATTACCAAGCAGCTCAGAGCACCCCGGTCACAACAGATATAGCAGGCATACCTGCAGAGCTGCGGGAGCAGCACACCTCCAGGAGATTTCTGCATCGGCATGAGTTCACCAACAGCAGGTGAGAAGAGAAATAGCTCTGACTACAGAAATGCAAATGAAAACTACTGGACTGTAAGAACAGACATTTGAGTAACTACAGACAGTGACTTGGAACCTCTGCAATCTGTTTATCAGTCCTGATACAAGAGAGCAGCTAACTGAATCAGCAGATACCATAAATCCAGAAAGAAAGAGAAATGAGACTCAGATGAGGACCAGGAGAAAGTCAGTTCCCTTAGCCAGTTCCAGCCCGGGTGAAGAGGGTTAGAAGTCAGCACCTGAGCCACAGTAACATTTGTTGAGGGAACAGCATTGCTCAGAAGGAGAATGTGTTGTACTGGAGAAGGAACACCTATCAAGTTCAGGAGAAATGTAAGAAATTCAATTAGGAAGCACAGGGGAGAGTTTGCAGCTTGAGGAGACCTTCGGGAGAGGCAGTCAAAACAGGTAGAAGCAGCCAGCAGAACTGGCCGCTGTTCCGCACTATTGCCGCCCCAGGAGGGAGGCAAGCCAAGAGTACGGCTGGAGCCTGACCAAGCAGAGTTGAAGTTTTGGTAGAGACTGAATGAAGCGTGGGCAACTCCAGGTTGCCCTGACAATGAGAACCCTCCCCCCTTATAATAACTCATTATAACGAGAAAAGCCACATGCAAATGAAGTTAACAGTAATCACGGCAGAGCAACCCAAGGTCATGGGGAGGCATTTAGGAAGAGTGTGTGCAGAAGAGGGACGCACACAGGCGGGAAGCATTTACACCGCACGTAAGGAGGTTGCTTCGGAGGGCTTCTTCCTGCCGGGTAAACCTGAAGGTTCTCCTACTGGTTTGGTATAACTGGTGCCAATAAACCCTATGTATTTGTTGCACCCTTGACTAGAAGGGTCAAGGACTGGGAAATACGGGCTCCCCTTCTCTCAGTGCTCAGCAGCTGGGTGGACTGGGCCTTCCCAGAATGAGGAGGGGTAGAAAGGGAAATCAACATTGTTATTTATTTTGCATCTTATTGGTGCCAGTAGAGTTAGTGCTCTGTGAGTGATTTTTGGTTTGTATATGCAAAAACATACATATATGTAAATATGCATTTATAATACTAAGTTGACTGCTTATTCACAATTAAGTCCATGGTGTGCAACCAGTATATACATATGTATATATATATTTATACACACACACACATATATATATGGAGAGAGAGAGAGAGAGGGAGGAGGGGAGAGAAGAGGGAAGTTCTCCTAGCCGTGGATCCAGGCATCCGGGTAACAGGAGGCCTTCAGTAACTGAAGTTCAGTGACTGACAGGGCTGGAAGTCAGAGAGGGTATGAGTCTGCAGCCCTGGGAGCCCATACAATGAAAAGTCTCAGAAAATCTGTAGCTTGATCTCTTCTCCCTCTTTCCTTGGAGCAAAGCTAAGGAAGGGTGCAAAATCACCATCTTTGTGTGACCTCCGTGCCTATGGTCGATAGATGACTAGAGAGAGATGGGAATTTGAGGAGAGCACCATGAGAACAGGAATCATGGCAATTTTTTCTCCCCATTTCCCTAGTGCCTCACGCAGTGCTTGGAATATAGCATATGCTCAGTTAATATATGCTGAAAGAATGAGTGAATGAGCAAACGCATGAACTAATGCACACATGGTGAGCAGTTCTTCAGCTGTGTCTGTAGCTCCTGCTGTCTCAGTGCCATCTGAGCCTTGGCTACAGGAGGACCAACAAGCACGCCTGTATCCTCAAATGCAACACTTTTCCTTTCAGGCTTTCAATGCATTTATCACATCACTTAGGTGAGTCTACACATATAATTGAAATACATCACTCCCAAAGCCCCACAAGTGCCACCAGCCAATGCAGGGCCAATGCTCTAATTTCTAGAGGCGCCTGGCTAATCTGAGTGACATGGCCTCAAGACAACCTTCACATCTCAAATGTGGAATGACAGCACTCATCAACCTCGCCTGCCTCCCCTCCTTCTGGCTGCCTCCCACAGCTGCTGAGAATCCCAGAGTGTCCTCCAGGGCTTTATGGGTCACACCTAACCCTGGGCTTGCTGGGCACAAGCTGGTTCTTGGGATTTCTTTACTGTCCTTTAGAGCTTTGGCATAATAGCCTATGACATTTTTCTACAAAGCTTCTTAGTCCTGCCTTGTTCATCCTGTATGGGAATGGATCCATGGACATTTACTAAGTACTTCCTTGCACAGGCCTTGCACAATCCTTGCTCTTTGGGCATTACAATCTAGTGAGTCTCTCCTGAGACACAGCATTTCCTTTACCTGTAGTGTAAATTATACTCAGAGCTCCTCTTAAAGGGTGCTTTGTATAAACCACCCTGTGCCCCACCTAACAGGTTTTATACAGGTAGAATCAGGCTAAAACGATCCAGAGAAGGACTGAAGGACACAGAGGGCACCTTAAGGTAAAGGCAGGCAGTGGAATACACATAAGAAGGGTGATGATTCCAAAGGTATCTGCCTTGGGGTGGGCTGGCTAAATGCACATAAGGGCACAGTCCTTTGTAAGCACCTGCCCAAGTTCCTTTCCCCGCTCAGGCCTCATGTGCATACCACGCCTCCCTCCACCTCTCACGTTTGAACTTAGCCTCTCCATCATGCCTTGGATAACTTATGAAAGTCAGACTCTGGAAAGCAGAAGAGACTTCATGGTCACCTTGTCTATCTTCTGTGCCCATGCCAGAATCTTCAACATCCCTGACAGGAGGTTAGACATCCTCGTCTTCTGCCCCAACTCTGAACCTTCCAAACATGCCATATGAAGCACAGAGGCCCTTGTTAAAAGCACAGCTCACCAACTATACAGAGCTGTACAAACTCGGAATCTCCAGAGAAGGGGTCTATGGATCTGAATTTTTAACAAGCATCCCTGGCGAGCCTTACAATTAAGCATGCTTCTTATGTGCGTGTAATGCAGCAGTTCTTGACACTGGCTGTGGATTAGCATCGGCGAGAAAGCTTTGAAAAAGAGCCAAAGACAGGTCTTCACCCTTAGATATTCCTACTTAATTAGTTTGGGACGGAGCCCAGCTGGTGCGATGTTTTTAAAGTTCCCAGCTGATTCTACCGCGCAAGGCAGGGTTGGGAACTCTAACAGCTTCCCAACCTGACAGTAAGTAAGCTTTCCGAAGACAGCAACCAAGAAATCTACTCCTTTTGGTACCCTTCACGATACCCTACCACCCCGTCAAGCCCACATACTTACACCTATTAAGTGGATCTGATTTAACTAGTTTGTTCACCCATCCAATATAGGATGCAGTTTCCTAATTGTTTTAAGAAGCCGTGTACTTCCACTTAGCAACAGGGCAAAGGAGGGCTATGAACTGCTGAGACTTCTCACCCCAACACACATATAGCCCCAGCCCTCCCTGTCCCCAGACTAACCAGCCCAAACAACCCCAGAAGCCTCATTCCAGGTTTCTTCCCTCCTCCCGCCCCGTCCCTGCCAGCTCTACTCACATTATACAGCACGGTGGTCCACCCTTCCATGGTGATGCACTGGAAGACAGTCAGCACAGCAAAAAGGATGTTATCAAACTGGGTGATCCCATCATTGGGGCCGATCCAGTCCTTGCATTCATAACCAGCCGGGCAGCCCTGCACACCGCACGGGTGAGGGGGATCAAATCCTTCTAGAATACCTGCAGACACATTTGGAGGGTAGGGAGTAAACCACATGGTGTTTAGCACGAGCTGGAAATGACCTCGGGAAGCCACGGACAAGCAATTTTATTTCCCATAGAAAGAGGCTTGTCCCGCTTTGTCTCGGGCTCCCTCTCTGGTGTTTCTGCAGCTCCCAGCTCATGTGCCGTGTATGCAACCCAATGTTTCCCAATCATTTCTGAAAATGGAGCCTCTCCTTCACACGGTCCCCCACCCTCTGCCGGCCTCACCCCTACCCTCACCTGCAGTAGCACATGGATTTACAGGGCTGAATCACACCCAGAAGGCTGAGAGGTGAAGGCAAAGTCAAGTTTCCTAACTTCAGGCTGCAGGATAAACCCTGAGTTCTTCCTGGGTTTCTTGGGGACAGTTATAAACTACAGCCCCTTTAGTTTGTAACTAGCTCCTTGTTTTTCCAGCATAGATTCCTGGTCTTGAATAAAATGTAAAAATAAAAAATAGAAATCCAAAGTGCAAGGTGTTCTTCGAAATCCTTTTCATAAAAACATATTACCTATGTGGGATTCTTCAGCCTGTCTCCCAACCCTTTTCCTCCTAGGGTACTCTACTCAACTTGAAAAGAACGAATAAGCTACAAAGAGAGGAGAATTTGGGGTTTGTGTACCCCAGCATTCTCCCAAGCACACTTGCCAAGCCAAGTCCAGAGCTCCCTCAGGTTTTCCTCACCTTGCATGGGTCAGAACAAAGGGCAAGGACGATCGTGAGGAGGAGCAGGGACGGAGAATGTCTCCAGAGGTCTGGAGGGACCCAGGTCTGACTCTGGACTCCTGGGTCTCACTGGCCTATGGGCCAAACAGGCCATTGTACAAAGGGTATATATTCAGACGGGTAGCTTTTGAAATGCATCCGGACAGCCCTCTACCATGGGATGGGGGAGTTGAGACCAGCTATTCGAAATCTTCCAACTACCTAAGGAGTTATTTGCTTTGCAACAATCAGTGTCAAGTGGAGATCTTTAGCCTTGCCTGGTTGTGCCTCAAAAGGCTGCTTAGTAGGAAGTTTCTGATTCTAATTCCAGGGTTGGGACATACTTTTCCAACCAGCCCTCAAATGCCTGGAAATCATCCCACTGACCAGAGGAGGGAGGAAGGGAAAAAGGAGAAAACACAAAAGTGTGGCCCTACCTGAATTGTTCATGAAGCATGCGCGATGTAACTTCCCACTGTAGAACTCCAGGCCGATGATAGCAAACATCAGGATGGCAAAGAAGAGCAGAAGGCCGATCTGCAGCAGAGGCACCATGGCCTTCATGATGGACTTCAACACAATCTGCAGGCCTAGAAGGAAGGACAGAGAATGGCAAAGGGAGCCCTCCCCCAGCACCACTGGGCAAGGCAGACTCAGTTTACCCTGTCAGAACCAGTGGTTCTGAGCTGATAAAGGTAATCCACAAAGAGATAACCAGGACAAGTCAAGCCAAAGGTCCCTGTCACCCCTTCCCCCTGGGATCAGTCCCTCCTCCTCCTCACCACTCCCTGCCCATTCACATGCTGCTGCTGCCCTTCCTCACTGGTTCCACCCACGTTGTCTTCTGGATCCTATGACAGATTAGACTTAGTAGAAAGTGCTTCTTTCCTAAAGGAAATCAGGCCTGATCCTGCTAGGCTCTACATCCTACAAGGACAGGGAATAAGCTCATGTTCGCTGTCACTCTATCTCAGATCCAGTTCTCACCCACTGTTGGGGGAGCACAATTAGTACAGCCACCATTCAGAAAATGCCAAATCCTTTGACCCAGACGTGGTATTTCTAGGATTCTAGCCTAAGAACACAGTCAGAGACTTGAATAAAGATTTAAGTAAAAAGATGTTTGTTGCAGTACATTTATAGTTTGGAAGAAAACTGGAAATAACCTATTTTTTATTATCTGTGTTGTCTACCAACATAAAAATGGCTAAAAACATCAGGACACATGTAAGAATTATTAATTTTAGAAAAATAAACTACTTCAGGATGCAAAACTACATATATATAATGATTCCAATTATATTACAATGCACAAGAAAATGAATAAAAGACATTAAAATGCCAACAGAAGTTATTTCTGAGTGGTAAAATAAAGAATACTTTTTCTTTCCTTTTCTTCTTTTTTTTTTTTGTTTGTTTTTGGAGACAGGGTCTTGCTATGTTGTCCAGGCTAGTGCATGGTGGCACTATCACAGCTCAATGCAACCTCAAACTCCTGGGCTCGATCAATCCTCCTGCCTCAGCCTCCTGAGTAGCTGGGACTACAGACATGCACCACCACACCCAGCTAATTTTTCTATTTTTTTGTAGAAACAGGGTCTTGCTCTTGTTCAGGTTAGTCTCAAACTCCTGAGCTCAAGTGATCCTCCCGCTCCAGCCTCCCAAAGTGCTAGGATTACAGGCATGGCCTTATTTTCTTTTTTGTTGTTTTCTTTACTTTCTAAATTTTCTATAGAGCTCTTACATTATGTTTTAAATCTGATCTGAAAAAAGGTTCAATTTTAAAATGAAATGTTATGCAGGTAGCTGCATCTCCACTATTTATTAACACTGGGGCTTCCTCCCAAGAGGTACTGCTTCTTGTTTATCCCAAATTCTCTCAGACCCAGATCCAGCGGAGGACACATCACTAAAGTTATTTGCAGAGCAGAAAGAAGAAAGGCAGATGCTCACTAGGTATCCCTGACACGAGCTTCAAGGGCCTCAGGACACGCACAGCCCGGAGGGTCCTCAGGTCCACATGAGTGTTGAAGTGGGTCCCTGCAGTGGCCAGGATGCTGCAGAGAGACACAGAAGGTCAAGGTTAGTGCACAGGCCGGCTTTCCCCTCCTGCTCTGGGAGGGAAGCTGGGCTGAAGCAGGATCCGCCTGGAAAGTGCAGAAGGCTGACGCCAGCTGTACGTGGGCGCACCTGAGCTTGGGTGAATCACCAGTGGTTCCGAGTGGAATTAAATTTAGCCATCTGGGTTTCACTCTGCAAAGAAGGACGACTTATCATCACACCAGAAACCTAGTTCCAAATTATAAGTGAAACACAAGGTCCCCAGCATCTGTCCCACTCCTGTCCCCAAACCTTGTCCCCTACTCTCCTCTCTGCCCCTTGCCAAATTCCTTCCCCTCTTTCCAACCTACCTGGCCCTCAATTTTTTATTTCAAAATTTTCTTAGATAGCCCCGTCTCCTATCTCCCTCAGGAAATTTCTCTGGATTAAGTGCAGTAAAGCAGGAACTCACTCTTCACCTTGACACTTAGAATTTTTACCAAACAAATCAATTACGCTAAAGCTTATATTAATAATCAGGGAATAACTTCAGTAGTCTTCATGTAGTATCAGTATTTTTATAATTACCCAAAACCACCCTTTGACCTGGATTGGGTTTCTTTGCTTTCATTTTTCCACCTTCTAAAGCCATACCCAGAAGCACACACAAAAACAAAAATTCATAAGAATCCTATTAGATCATGTATACCAAGTACCTTGTCTTGAGGAGACAATTTATTTCATATAATCTCATGACATTGCAGGGACTTTGGAGAGACAAGGACACATTTGTACTTAGGAAAGACACAGCACAAGACTAAGCGTCAGAACACCTGGGTTTAAGTCCTGACTCATTCACTCGAGAACTGGGTGGCTTGACCCAAGTCACTCAACCTCTACAAGCCTCAACCTCCTCATCTGTGAAACGAGGGGGGTAACATGGCCTAGTTATAAAAACAAAATGACATGGTATTAAATATTAAGCATATTCTGTAAATTATAATGTGCACAATAGACCTTATGTCTAACACAAACATTAATAATACCTTCTAATTTTATTCTTCTTTCTGTGAAGAAGGAAAGTTTCTCCCTCATAACCTTTCCAGAACAATCTCAGCTACCCGGAACCATGGGGAAATGAGTCATTCAGAAAAAATGGGTTTTCTATCTAGTCAAAGGATGGCAAGAATGGTTTATTTCATTTAATTATTTTTGGTGGGGCCTCTCTGAAATATTTCAAGTATGAAAGAAGGTACCTGGAGTGCCTTCAATATTTGACATGTCTCCACGACCTGAAAGGGAACTGTTATCAGAGGTTTAGGCTGTAGGGGCCCAGGAAGACACGAATAATGCAGATTCAGGACAACACAATCTTACGCAATAACTGTGAACAAGCGGTGCTTCCTGTGGTAGTACACCTCCCAGCATTAACAGTATTCAAGAGTAGAGTATAGAATTATCATCAGGAAGTAAAGAGGGTTCCTAAACTGGTTGAAGGTTTTTAAATGGCCGGTAGAAATTTCTTTCAACTTTAAGATTCCATAATTCTATGTCCATACTACCTCAGAATAAGAACAGAAAGAAATCCCACTCCCACACAGAGTCTGGGGAGCAAGACAGCGTTCCAAGTCGTCTGCACCGCTCCCGACCCAAACTTCCACACCATCATCTGGAAGGAGGGACTTCGAGGAGCAGAGTCTTCTACACTGTTTTTGACTCTGTCTTCCAAGACCAAAGAAGGAAATCATGGAGGAGGTGATATAATCTCTAATAAGTAGGGAAAAACTAAGGGGAAAAAAAAAGAGCAAGGAGAAACATGGAAAATTGAACTGAAAGATACAACAGAATTAGAAAAAAATAAGGAAAGAGATTTAAAAAAATGTCAAGGACAGGTGCGGTGACAGAGAACAGCAGTTAACAGGATCACGGATCTGCTATTTCGTCTAACAAAAGCAAGGTCACAGCACGGGGTCTCCTGTCTGCCCAGGTGGGGTACCTCCTTCCACTGGCGTCAGAAGCACAGCGTGCAGAGTCTACGCTGTTCAGAAACTGGAGTTTCGTTTCCTTGGACACCCACATACACGTAAGATGCTCTTTCAGATCATACAAAGGGCTGTTGGGAATGAACATTTCCTACCCAACCCCGAGTTTGACAGGTGTGTTTCAAAATGTGGAGGTAGAGGCAGAAAGACAAAATTAAAAGGCAAAAAAGGCTCACATGTAGAGAGAAACAAAAAAATGGGAGAGGGAAAGAAGAATGAGATGATAGGACAGTGAGTGGTAAAATAAAAAGTGGGAATATGAATAAGAAAGGAATAAGGAGAAATAAAAACTGGTGGAGAAGCAAATGTCAGAGAATTAGGAAAGCTCGTATGGGAAAGAGAACAAAAATCAAGCTGACTTGAAAGACAGAAGCAAAGACACAGTATTTGTGGCAGGGGCCTCACTCTGCCAGCCTCGATGTTTGCCCGTGCTTGTACCAAGTGTGGCCCTTGGCTGAGTCTACCTGTCCCCAAGTTCACCCAAGCCCTGCCCCACTGCAGCAGGGCCATGCAGCCTGCGGCCTCGTGCACTCGTGGCACTCAGAATGTTCCTCTTTCCTCCGGCGGAGGAGGGAGACAAGTGGGCCTTTACTTGACGCATGGCAGTCACTGGCTGCTTTCTAACTGCCACGGTCCAAATGGCCCTTGCGGGCAGGAATTACAGCTCGGCTCCCCTGTCCACCTGTTAGAAGCAGGAACAATGGGATTCTTACAGGGGAAAAAAATAATCAGAAAGAGCCCCGCTCTGTGCTCCCACAATGAGCCCACCTCCCTCACTGCCCTAACCACATCCTAGAGAAACTTTTTCTCATCCGTCTTTCACACTAGATCTGAAACGCCTCTACTAGAGGTAACGCCACATTCATCTCTACACCCCCAAACCTAGCCCAGCGTCTGCCAAGTAGGAGGTGCTCAGTAGATGCTTGATGGATTGAACTTCAACTGCACCGAGGAAATTAACAAACCCGTTGAAGCAAAGATCAAAAGGAGAGAAATGCCACAGAAATCCTAGATCTTACTAATGAGAAGAGTAGGGTAGCAAAGATGCTACTCAAACATATGTGTGTTTGAGTACATATGGGGGGGGTGCTAGGAATCTATCCTCAAACATTTAGGGTCTAATGAGGATCTTCTAATATACTTGTAAGACTTCCTGCTCTCGAGCAGATCCCACAGGCAGGATCTGTCCAGTCCTCAGTAGGAGAGTTAGAGAGAAAGAGGGAAGGAAGAAGATTTGAAAGTTATAAACTTGCCTTCCACCAAAGCCAAAGTATTGAAGTATAAATGGCTCGGTAAAACTACAGGCCTTATCTGTACCAGGCCCCATGAAGGATGCTAAGGGGAAATTGAACAGCAAGAAATGGCCCTTGGCCCCAGCCTAGTGCTAGTAGACAGACACATAAAAGAAATAATTATAATGCACCGTGAAGCATCAACAGAGATGTTACAAAGTGCTGTGAGAATGGGAAACATCGCAGTGAAGAATGCAGAGTGCTCACTACCTGCTGGCATTTCCAAACGTTATCTCATTAAATCTTCAGAAATATCCCAAAATTGCTATTGTCTCCATTTCATAGAAGAGGAAACCAAGGCTTGGAAAAAATTAAATTGCTAATAAATGGGAAGACCAGGAATTAATGTCAGTTCTCTTCTGATGTCAAAGCCAATCCTTTTCCCACTCTGCCATTGTACTGTGAGATGCTTTCCCGGTGCTGGTCAGGTCCACTATTTCTTAGTCCAGTGTGTTGCTAAAAATACCAAGGTCACAGTTTGGGTCCCCAAATGGGTCAGTGAACTTGATTCCCTTCATTCAAAGGCCACAAACCACCAAGTGCCACAGATTTGCCACTGATCGCTCCCAAGACCAGCAGAGGGCAAGGTTCTTTACATCCATCCTCATTACTACAAAAATAGCTCCCTGGCAGCTGATGATTACTGCGATATTTCTACATACACAGGTGGAGAGACAAACACACCACAAAATCAGAGTGAGGCCACGGAGGATAACTTCAATTTGGGGTTCATAAAAGCCTGAGCTCTCCACTGTCCCAAGAGACACGTGACTGTGCTTTTCAGCAACACAGGCTGTTTTCCATTTCTTTTGTCACCATGAGCACAGAGCCTAGTGGAAAGCTTCGTACACGGAGGGGTGCTTAATTCCTACTTGAACCCACAGCAAAGGACAGCTGGAGAGCATACTCAGACCTCTGCCCACCACCAGCACAGATATCACATTCTTCTGCACACAGTCAAGTTCAATAACCATTTCCTGCTGGATGCCAGGACTCAGCCCTACCTCACATATTTTTGCTCTTAGTTGTCAGCAGGTAAGGACAGAATGGAGGCAGATATGACCCTGATGATGAGGCACAAGTCCTCCCCGTTGTGGCCACACTGCAGTGGCACAGAACAGAAGACAGAAGGGATGCTCTGGGCCATGAGGACCAAATCATCCCTCCCCAAATCAGTCGCCCAAGGAATTATCCAACACTGCATTCGTTTTCCTTTTGACCTTGGGGTTCGTTGTTAGGCTTCTTGTCAATCCAGGTCTGCAGTCTCTTTCCACAGGCACACGCCACTCCTCCATGGCTGTCTGTGCCTGAAAACACCCTGAAGCAGCAGGCATAGGTTTAGGGCTGCCTGATAAAATACAGGATGCCTAGGTAAATTTGAATTTCAGCTAAACAACAAATAATTTTTAGTACAATATTTGTACAATGTATAGGATATTCATGGTTTGCCTGAAATCTGAAATTCAAATTGAACTGGATGTCCTGTGTTTATTTGCTAAATTTGGCAACTATACTGAAGTGATGACCAAAAATGACCAGGTAAAGGGCTCCCCTCTTAGCTGTTTGTTCCAGCCCTAAACAAATTTGCAAGCTCCCTTCTGAGAAGAGACACAAGCCAGGTCTTTTAGCATTGGCCCAGGATTGGTCCTGAACTCCAGAAATGACCTGTTTGCCTCCACCATACAAACACCAAGAGAGAACATCATTGACTTCTGACAGGCAGGCTGCTCCTTAGCATCTGTGAGAAAAGGCTGATTAATACTAGCTCAGGGTGTTGGTGTTTAACTAGCTCTATGATGAGGAGACCATGAGGAGGCAGGAAGGGACCTAGTTCAAGTTCAATTCCCAGCAGAGCTGAGTCAGGATATCATTCCCCTGGGGAGTCCACACAAATGAGTTGCTGTGTCCACTCAAAACCATTCCATATGTGCTCCGTTCTTTCCTCTCTCCTCCACTTGACCTCCAAAGAGACACCAAAGCCTGTCATGTCCTTCCTGTAAAGCATCTCTTGGAGTCACTTCTCACTCTCCAGCGCCACCCAGGCTGGGAATGCCCCTCTCCTGCCTAAATAACAGGATTCAGACCTCAGGGCCCAGATGACATTTGACTCCCTCCTTGGAAAAGACCTACAATCAAAAGATAATTGAACTAGGATTCTGAGAAAGGGATAAGTCAAGTTCAAATCCCAGTTCCATCACCTATACCAGCTGACTGGCTTCATGCAATTGCCATTCTGAGCCACAGTTTTCCTACCTGCAAAATGGGGACACAGCCTTCCTAAGAGGGTTGATGTAAGGGTTAAAAAAGGTAATGCATGTAAAATTCTTCACATAAGAACTGACTTACCATGTAGCATCCTGGTCATATGGAAGAGAAACAAATTTTAACTGTCTTAAACTGCAAATCAACCATCAACACTGTAAAAAAAGGTATACTGAGAGGAGATCAGGAGCTCACAGAATTGAAGGGATGTTGGAAGACCAGGCAGGGAAGCAGGAATCTTGGAGTGGTGGGGATATCCAGGTCCCCATTTGAGGAGCCTGCGAATGTTACCTGACACGGGGAAAGGGACTTTGCTGATGTGATTAGGGATTCTGGGGTGGAGAGATGATCCCAGAGTACCCAGGTGGGCTCTGAATGCAGTCACGAGTGCCCTGTAAGAGGGAGGCAGAGGAAGATTTTAGCAGAGAGAGAGAAGACGACAATGTGAGGACAAAGCAAGATGCCCGGCTAGCTGGCTTCGAAGGTGGAGGAAGGGCCCGAGAACGGAACACACAAGTGCAGCTCTATAAAAGCTGGGAAGGGCCAAGAAAGGAATACTCTCCCTGAGCCTCTGGGGAGGAAAAAAGAGATGCCCAGCCTTGTTGATTCTTTGATTTTGGACCAGTGAAGCTTACTTTAGGCTTCTGACTTCTAGACCTGTAAGAAAATAAACATGTGTTGCTTCAAGCCACCAAATTTGCGGTAATGTGTTACAGCAGCCCTAGGAAACTTATACAATTGGCAAAGGTCAGAGGTTCCAGAAAATCTGAGCTTTAGGCCAATGTGGAGGCTGCTATGGAAATAAACATCAACTGTCCTAATGTCATAGTGTCAAGAGTCATGGGGAAAAGCATGTGGTCAAGCTTAAGTCCCATGTCCCCCTGCACCCAAATCCCCCATGGCTTGCAAGGTAAGTAAGACCCTCATCAGAAGCACACACAATAAAAGATTCTCCCAAAAGGGAGATCAGGGGCCCCTGGAGAAGCTGGACAAAGGAGAACTAAAAATTAAACTGTCTACTACAGCCTGGCTCATAGAAAGTGCTTAATTAACAGGTGTTGCAAAGGAAGAAGGGAAAGAATATATCAGTTTCTATATCTATAAAATGAGGTAGTCAGATGGAGGGACCTCTCAGACAGCCCCCACCCCGGGCTCTAAGCCCCTGTGAGCCAAAGCTTGCCCAGATGGTGCTACGCTCCTGCAGCTCACACCCATCTCCCCTTTAGCTCGACATCCAGAGAGCTGCTCAGCATTTACCTCCCCGCGATGTACTGTTCTTATGTCTTAGAACAGAAGTCTGATTGCTAATGATCATTAGTTGCGTTTTTCCATAACTCAGTTCAAAGCCGGCTCTTTGACGGCAGAAACCGCCTTTCCCATCTCCATCTACTACGGTCCCTTCCCAGGAAATACGCCACAGCGGTGCTCAAGAAATGCCCTTGCCTCAAGGATAAGTGGGTGTCAACACGTCCCCACTGGAGCAGACTGGCAGGACCCACCCACAGACGCATCTGCGGAGCTGAGACTAGGCCCATGGCACCCACTAATTGGGTATCCAAACCGAGGGAGGTTTAACACATGTGTAAATAATTATGAGCTATCAAAAATCTGCTGAATTAAACATAATGTTTTGCTCTCCATTTCTTTTAAATAAATTACTGAAAATGTGATTTGATTTGGGAATCAATTTCTGGAGACTTTACTTCATTTTATTTTTAAAAAGTCCCTGTGTATTAAATTGTTCACATAGAGACAAGCCAAAAAAAGAAAAAAAAAAAGAAAATCAACTTGACCAAAATGTATCTGAGGCAAGAGGATGAGTCTGGGAGAGGGAAAACAGATGTCAGGCCCGTCCCAAATCCCAGCCTCTGCAAGCTGCCTCTTCCTCCCTGTCCCCACGAGGCTGGGGCCCTTGGATACCCGCAGGCTTGGCTCCATCCCAGAGCCCAGGACTCAGGCTACGACCGGCTGGTGCTTACTGAGCACATGCCACGTGACAGCACTGGCCTTACGATGGAGAACAAGATGGCAACAGTGGCTGTCCTCATGGAACTTAATGAAAGAGACAGACATTGAATAGATCACAATGACAGCAGGGGGAAGGTCAGGGAAAGAAGCTTCATTGCGGAAGTAGCACATGTGCTCGAAGATGAAGCAGGAAATGTGGGAAGAGCATCCCAGACGCAGGGAAAGGCATATACAGAGGCCCAGCAGCAGCAAGGAGATCGGCATATTTGGAAAACTGAAACAAGGCTGGTGTGGCTAGAACCAAGTTAACCAGGGCAGAGTGGGAAATGAAGAGTCTAGAGAGACTGGGAAAGGAAGATTTGACTGGCTGTGTTAGGGGTCTGGACCAAGTCCTGGCAGTGTTCAAAAAACTCTAAGCTTAAATTTGGTGATGGAACGTCAGGTTAACTACACTGCTTCCCTGAGCTCAAAAGAATTTCCCTGACTTCACCATTCATCTCTCTCCATTTCTCCAAGCCCCAGCCCTGGTTGCTATACCTGGGTGTCTACCTTGGTCTCTGTGTGGGAATTGATACCACCTTCCAGTCCCACAGGCCCCCGGGGCTGTTGCTGCTGGGAGGCTGGGCATCTGCAGAAAGGGTGATGAGAAATGGGCTAGTCCAAGGAAATCATCCATTGTCCTGGGCAGTGACTGGTTTAGGAGTGAGCAGGTAGCAGCACTGAAACTCAGGCCACTGAATTATAAGGAAAAATACACTCTGGGACTTCTATTAATCTATGTTCTAGAACAAAAGTAAAAGCATATAGGCTAGGCGCAGTGGCTCATGACCAGAATCCTAGCACTCTGGGAGGCCGAGGTGGGCGGGTTGTTTGAGCTCAGGAGTTTGAGACCAGCCTGAGCAAGAGTGAGACCCCGTCTCTACTAAAAAAAAATTGAAAGAAATTAGCTGGACAACTAAAAATATATAGAAAAAAGTAGCCGGGCATGGTGGCGCATGCCTGTAGTCCCAGCTACTCGGGAGGCTGAGGCAGGAGGATTGCTTGAGTCCAGGAGTTTGAGGTTGCTGTGAGCTAGGCTGACACCACGGCACTCTAGCCTGGGCAACAGAGTGAGACTTTGTCTCAAAAAAAAAAAAAAGCATATAAAGCATGATTTTCAAATCGTCCTTTTTGATCATAGACTATAGTAAGAAATATACTTTACATCATAAGCCATAAGCCATACCATATATGCATATATAAAATTATATAATGTTTCATAAAATAATACTTATTCTTTCTATGTGTGATATACTCATATTTTCTCTTCAGTTCTTCCTCTTTTATGCTTAATTCTGGTTGCAACCAACACTACATTGATTCCATGGTGCTCTAATGGGGTTGACCCATAGTTTGAAAAACCCAGGTATAGAGACCAGCCAATATACATTCTTCACATTGTCTCTAAGGAGGCTGTTCTAAAGAGGACAAGATGGACCAACATGAATGGCTGCCTTAATAGCACCATGAGCTTCTTGGCATTTTCCTGGAATGATGAAATAGTTTGCTTTGAAAGGTTTTTCTATGCTTTTCCAAGAACTGGATTCTAGAAGAAAACCTGTTACCTCTTATTATACCTGAAGTAACAATAACATCTTGCTGCCCCCCAGAATGGGCAATCTCAAAGATCTCTCTCTCTCTCTCTCTCTCTCTCTCTCTCTCACACACACACACACACACACACACATATACACGCACATACACACTAACTTCAAAATTATCTCTGTACCTGGTTTGTTTTTGTTTAGTTGATTTGTTTGGTGGTTTCGTTGTTTCTTTATTGGCTTAGTGGTGTATATTATTCAACATTTATGGCTCTGAATTAATTTATGGACAAATTGGGGCATGGACTTTCTTCTAAGACCACAGAAAATAAATGATAGAAAGAAGCCTTAATATTCCTTGGGAGGAAGGGAAGAAGGATAGGGTCAACTTGCCCTTTCCCATAGAGAAGATCTGTGCCATTTCTAGGAAGGAACAAGTGGTTCTGTATTGGAAACAAGTAAGGCAACCCCTTCCAGAATTTAAAATTGGGTTCTCAATTAAATTTCAGAAGAATCTTAGTAGTTATGCCTTTTGCCTTTTGATGAGAAGAAAAATCATGGCCTAAAAATCCTCTCTGTCTTTTCCCACCAAAAGAAAGCTCAACAAGCAAACCATCACACCAAGGAGCATAGGCTATATTGACATCTGGGAACAGATAATTCTTGGTTGTGAGGAGCTCTCCTATGTATGACAGAATATTTAGTAGCATCTCTGGTCCCTAACTGCTAGATACTAGTAGCAATCCCCCCTGCCAAGTCCTCCCCCAACCCTCAGTTATGACAACCAAAATGTCTCCAGATATTGTCAAATGTCCTCTGGGGGCAAAATTCACCCCTAGTTGAGAACCACGACTTCAGGAGAACTTCTCAGATAGCAACACCTTCAAACTGAGCAAGGCTTCATAGCCTGATTAAAGGCAGTGGCATGTGTTTTACAGCTGGCCCCCAGCCACACTGAGAGGAAATACACACTCTTTCTACCTTCTTCTTTAAACACCTCCCAGGCAGTGCATAAAGCTTGACCCCAACTTGTCTCCAAAGGAAGCCTTAATCCAAAAGAAGAGTTTCCCTAAATGATGCCAGAAGAAGAATCTAGAAATGCACAAAGAAGAGTGCTGTTTCCTTAACCTCAGTAGAATAGAAATAAAGGTCGAGTCCCTACCAAAAGTCCAGGATTTCTTTCTCTTTTCTGAGAAAGTCCTTGATTATTCATTCAGATACAGCAAGAAATGCTAAGAGATGGGGAGAAACTCTGTAGCTGTCATTCAGGCCCACGTGATGATGACGAAAATAAAAATACCTCATTGTTGTTTCACAGTTTACATAGTCCTATTCCTTATAGGTACCCCATCTCCATTTTATAAGTTTGAGAATTAAGGCTCAGAGAGAGAAACAGGCCAGCCCCAGGTCACTGAGATAGTGAATGTTCCACTGAGACTCAAACCTAGAAGTTAGATTTCAAAATTGGAGTGATTTCAGTGGCTGCAAAAGATAATGGCTAACAGCTAGAAATACATCCCAAAGGCATGTATATCTGACAAATGCTTTCTCTAGGACAACCACAGAGCTGCCTCTCTGCACAGCCTTATGGTGTCCTATGATTACAGTATCATATGAATGTTACCAAAAGTGCGCTACAGAGAGTTGGCAAAAAAGGAGAATTGCTGGAGAGGGAAATCCCACATTATAAGAACTCACTAACATAAATACATGTTCTTTGAGTTGTTTTCCTAGTAGTGGTGAGGGATTTCTGTTGATCCACCACCCACACGCTGTCTCTCCCCAGGTCCTCCTAAGGACCAGGAACAAGCAGTCGTGAGATGGCTCGTCAGGGATAGAGCAGGGCCTGGCCGAGGAAAAGCATCCAGCTAATTATCCATGTGGGGGCCAAGCCCCCAGCACTGGCCTTGTTGCAAGAAGACACTAATGAACCAGCCTCAGATTCCAGAGACCCGATGTGTCATCCAACACTGCCCATGCAGACTGGCTGCCTCGCGTTTACACGGCCAGTGGCTCCTCTTCCTCCAAGGACAACATTCACACCTACAGGTCTTTCCAGACATGACAATGTTATGACACGGCATTGCTGGCCACAGTTAACGGGATCAGGGGCAGGAATTTCCTTCCCTGGGATGTTTGGACTTAGGACCGATAGAGTTTGGTTGATTTCTTCTGCAGCAGCCGAAGCCATGAAATAAAAGGCATGAGACCTATCGCCGTCCATGTTTTCTCACACACAAGAAAGCCGGCTGCAGTGAGAGGGAGGAATCAAGCCGACCTCACAGAGGTGAGAGGGGGTGAAGGAAGGAAGGAATTCTCCCGGAGCCGAGCCCCGCTCCTGCAGTTCCTGGGGCGCAACCATCTCCTGATGCCTTCTGCAGCGTGCTGGTTCTGCGAGACATCCTTCCCTGAGACGCCCCTCCTTGCTCCTCCTCGTCCAAGTTCAGTTTCTGTCACTCACAAGAGTCCACTCACCTATTCTATCTAGATAATACCATAGACATAAAACACCAAAGTGAAAGTTGATAGAACTGGCATGGCCAGACCCACAAAGGTAAGAGAGATACCAGCAAGCCTCATGTTACTGGGCTTTGCTTTACTGCACTTCACAGATACTATGCTATTTTACAAATTGTAGGTTTATGGCAATCCTGCATTCAGAAAGTCTACCTGCATTATTTTTCTAAAAGCACATGCTCATTTGGTGTCTCTGAATCACACTTTGGTCATAATATTCCAATTTTTTTCATTACTACTATATCTGTTATGGTGACCTGTGATCAGTGATCTATGGTGTTACTATTGTAATTGTTCTGGGGTATCATGAACTGTGCCCACATGAGACAGCGAACTTAATAAACGCTGTGTGTGTCTTCACTGCCCCACCAACTGGCCTTTCCCCTGTCTCTCTCTCTTCTGCGACACAACAATATTGAAATTAGGCCAGTTAATAACCCTACAGTGGCCTCTAAATGTTCAAGTGAAAGGAAGAGTTGCACATCTCTCACTTAAAATCAAAAGCTAGAAATGATTAAGCTTGGTGAGGAAGGCATGTCGAAAGCTGAGAGAGGTCAAAAGCTAGGCCTCTTGCGCCAGTCAGCCAGCTTGTGAATGCAAAGGAAGAGTTCTTGAAGGATATCCCAAAGAAAGCCTTATTGTTGATACAGAGAAAGTGTTAGGGGTCTGGATAGAAGATTAACCCAACCACAATATTCCCTGAAGACAAAACCTAATCCAAAGTGAGGCTCTAACTCTCTTCAATTCTATGAAGGCTGAGAGAGGTAGAGAAACTGCAGAAGAAAAGTTGGAAGCTAGCAGAGGTTGGTTAACAGGTCAAGGAAAGAAGCCATCTCCATAACATAAAAGGGCAAGATGAAGCAGCAAGGGCTGATATAGAAGCTTTAGCAAGTTATCCAGAAGATCTAGCTAAGATAACTGATCACAGTGGCTACAAAAAACAACAGATTTTCAGTGTAGATGAAACAGCCTTATATTGGAAGAAGATGCCATCTAGGACTTTCATAGCTAGAGAGGAGAAGTCAATTCCTGGCTTCAAAGATTCAAAGGACAGGCTGACTCTCTTATTAGGGGCGAATGCAGCTGATGACTAAGTTGAAGCCAGTTCCCATTCACCATTCCTGCAATCCTAAGGCCCTTAAGAATTACACTAAATCTACTCTGCCTGTGCTCGATAAGTGGAACAACGCAGCCTGGATGACAGCACATCTGTTTATAGCACGGTTTACTGAATGTTTGAGCCCACTGCTGAGACATACTGATCAGAAAAAAAGATTCCTTTCAAAATATCACTGCTCACTGACAATGTGCCTAGTCACCCAAGACCTTGGAGATATATTTAATACAAGGAGATTGATGTTGTTTTCATGCCTGCTAACACAACATCAATTCTGCAGCCCATGGATTAAGGAGTAATTTTGACTTTCAAGTCTTATTATTTGAGAAATACATTTTGTAAGGGTAGAGCTACCATAGACAGTAATTCCTTGGATATATCTAAAGCAAAATAGATAGAAAATCTTCTAGAAAGGAGTCATCACTCTAGATGCCATTAAGAACATTCATGATTCATAAGAGGAGGTCAAAAATCTCAAAATAAACAGAAGTTTGGAAGAAATTGATTCCAACTCTCATGGATGACCTTGAGGGGTTCAAGACTTCGTGGAGGAAATAGCTACAGATGGAGTGGAAATAGCATGAAAAACAGAATTAGAAGTGGAAACTGAATACTTGACTAAATTGCTACAATCTTATAAAACTTTCATGGATGAGGAGTTGCTTCTTATGGATAAGCAAAGAACGTGGTTAACTAAGATGGAAACTACTCCTGGTGAAGATGCTGTGAATATTGTTAAAATGACAACAAAAGCTTTAGAATACTACATAAAATTAGGTGATAAAGCAGCAGGAAGTTTTGAGAGGACTGACTCCAATTTTGAAGGAAGTTCTGTGGATAAAATGCTATCAAACAGCATCGCAGGCTCCAGAGAATTCTTTCATGAAAGAAAGAGTCAATAGATGAGGCAAACTTGATTGTTGTCTTATTTTAATAAATTGCCACGGCCACCTCAACCTTCAGCAACCACACCCTGATCAGTCAGCAGCCATCAACATCGAGGCAAGACCTTCCACCAGCAAAAGGATTACAACTCGCCAAAGGCTTAGAATGATCGTGAGCATTTTTTAGCAATCAAGCATTTTTGAATTAAGACATGCACATTGTTTTCTCATACATAATGCTATTGTGCACTTGACAGACTATAGAATAGTGCAAATATAACTTTTATATACACTAGGACCCCAAAATTCACGTGACTCGCTTTATTAGAATATTCACTTCATTGTGGTGGTCTGAAATTGAACCCACAATAGCTCTGAGTTGTGCCTGTACAGGAAAAACAAGGAAAAATTCACAACTATGCCCCTGGCACGGAGTCAATATACCAATTAGAGAATGTGCAATCTTTTCTCTTGAAGTCATCTTAGCAAGTGGCTTAATTTCTAAGATAATGAAACAATGCTCCCTCATTAGCTTCTTAAAGTCTTAAAAATTATACTCATTCATGATCCTTGAGAGAGCCAGAGTCCTCTTCCCAAGACATGAAACACTGATGAGTGTGTTCACACTGGGTGGAAAGTTGACCAAAGGGATCCTTCCAAGCAGGAGGAAAAGAAAAACCTAAGTATTAAAACTCTACCTT
>VBSM01002937.1:18809058-18869758 GCA_008086735.1 Cheirogaleus medius | reverse complement strand
TTAAAAAAAAAACACCCAGACAATTTCCCATACTTGCATAGAAGACAAACCTACAATTACAGTGTTTGATGAAGAGGCAGCCATAGAGCTCTTATAAAATATCAACTGTCTATAAAGCCCCAAAATGAACTAGGGTATTTGTCAAAGAAAACAAAATGCTTTTCACTTTTTAGAGTCATTAAACCAGAATTCATTCTAGTACTTCTGAGTCATATCGCATCCCATACCATCTATTTGGAATACAATAAAATATAAGCAATTTTAATAATTAAAAAGAATTGTGCCTATATACAGGAACTGTTTGTTTCCCAAATTTATTTGATAGAAATATGTATTCACAAACAAAGTAAGTGGTTTCAATGATACTTCCACTGTAAATAGTAAAATGCTGAGTCGTTGGAGGAATAGAGGTTACTCTCCCAAAAGGGAAACTAAGTGGCCATTTTCTCAGAGAAGAATGTAAAATAACACCTCTTTCTATTTCTAAGGAACAATACAGTGCATTTATATGTCATGGAGCCTAGACGAAGAGAATGCTGCCCCTCGCAGAAGTGCTGGCACCAGGGTCCAGGTTTAACTTGAGGGCAATGATCCTTCTCTTCAGTGCCAAAGTTATTTTTACCTTGTCAGCTATGCAAATTAGCGTGTGTCCTCTGGGCATAAAAGAAACCAGGCTGAGACCAAGTTAATATTTTATGAAAATAATGAAAATACTGTAAACTGCCGACCCTGAGCTTCACACACTCTAGAACTGACCCTGTATAGATAGAACCATGCCAAATTTCTGTATCAAGCTAGTATCCAAAAAAGTGTAGACAATTCACAAAAGGAGAAACATAGACTCTTTAATAATTAAATGAAAAAGTTCCAACGAATGGAAAAAATTCAAATTAAGACAGCACAATTGCCTGTTCCGCCTATCAAATTGCCACCGCTAGCAAGACAGTAAATTGGTGCAACCATTTTGCAAAGCTGTTGGACAATGAAAATACAAATATATTGAAGATGTTCAGTCTCTTTGACACAGTAGTTTTAGGAAATTACTTTAAGTACATACTCCAAAATGAGGACAAATTGTTACATACGATATTGTTCATAGAAACATGATGTATAATGGTAAAAAAAAAAATTTAAAATCACCCACAACTATAATAAAACAAACAACCCACTTGAAAAATGGCCAAAAGAAGTGAACAGGCACTTCAGCAAAGAAAGATGTGGAGGTCAAACAAGGACATGAAAAGATGCAACATTATTAACTGTTAAGGAAACACAAATCAAAACCACAATTGTTATTACTGCAGCCCTATTAGAAACTAAAACAAAACAAAACAACGAAAAGCCTGACAATACCAAATGCTGTTAAGAATGTGGAGCAACTGGAACTCTCATATGTTTCTGATGGGGACGAAAAATAGCACATTCAGAAACTATTTTGGACAACAGCTTGGCAGCTCCTTATAGAGTCACACACACACTTAACCATTTGACCCAGCAATGAATAGTTAATTTATCATAGCTACATCCATAATTCCCCAAATTGAAAACAACCCAAATGTTCCTCAGCTGGTAAATAAACAAATTGTGATACATCTGTACAACTGAATACCAGGCAGCAATAAAAAGAAATGAACTGTTGGAATGTGGAACGACATGGATGAATCTCAAAGGCATCACGCTGAGTGCAGGAAGCCAGAATCAAAAGGCTGCATGCCATCTCCTTCCATTTATATCACATTCCAGAAAAGGCAAAACGGTAAGAACAAACAAATCGTAGTTACTAAGGACCGGGGATGGGGAGAATTAACTGTTCATTGGCGGGCCAAATAGTTAAGTGTAGGTGTAACTCTATAAGGAGCTGCTAAACTGTGTCCAAAATAGTTTTTGCATGTGCTATTTTTCATCCCCATCAGAAAGGGGCTTGAGGGACCTTTTAGGGTGATGGAAATATTGGACATCTTGATTGTGGTAGCAGCTAGCCAATTGTATACATGTTTTAAAACAAATAGAGTTGTATACCTAAAAAGGATGGATTTTACTGTATGCAAATTATACCCTACTAAATCTGACTTCAGAAAAGGTTACAATCCTTAGTTGTTGTTTTTTTAATTGTAGTAAAATACATATAACATAAAATTTACTATGTCAAACTATTTTTTAGTGTCCAGTTCTGTGGCATTACATACATTCACATTGTTGTACAAGCATTGCCACCATGGATCCCCAGAACTTCTTCATCTTCCCCAGCTGCAACTCTGCACCATCAAACAAGAGCTCTCCCCTCCCGCCAGCCCCGGGCAACCATCTTCTAATTTCTGTCTCTATGAATTAGACAAATCTAAGTACCTAACATAAATGGAATGAATATTTGTCCTTTCGTGCCTGGCTTCTTTCACTTAGCATAATGTTTTCAAGGTCTATCCATGTTGTAGCATGTGTCAGGATTTCCTTCCTTTTCAAGGCTGAATACTATTCCATCATGCGTAGAGACCACATTTTGTTTATTCATCCAACCATCCATCAACAGATGCTTGGGTTGCTTCCACCTTTTGGCTATTGTGCATAATGCCGCCATGAACATGGGTATATAAATCTGTTCAAGCCCCCGATTTCACTTCCTTTGGGCATATACTCAGAAGCAGAATTACTGAATGATATGGCGATCCTGTGTTTAATTTTTTGAGGAACCTTCCTACTGGTTTTCCACAGAGAGTCCAGAGTTTTAACAATGGAGAATAGTTGAGTATAGTATAGTGCACCCAGAGGAATATTATGCAGCTTTTTAAATACTATTTCTACAGAACTTTTAATATCATGGAATAAGGCTTCACATACTCTTAAGAAGATAAGGAGTATAATTTTAAGGGAAAAATATTTTATCTACAATATAAATTCAACAGTATGAAATGCATGAAAAAGAAAAAAAGACTAGAAGGAAATACACCAAAATGGTAATAGTGATTATCTTTAGGTGGTAGGACTACGGGTTATCTGTATTTTCATTATTCTTATCTGGACTTTCCAGATTGTTTTCCTTCTATAATCACAAAAACTATTTTTTTAAAAAAAAAAAAAAAAGGCAAATTTTCTTGCAGCATCTCCCTGACCTTCTGAAGGTGGCGACAGAGAGAGTAACTCACAAGGTCTTCACACAAGCCACTCCTGTGGCCCTGTCCAGGAGGGCCGCTGAACTGAACGGAGAGTTTACACTCTCATCAAGAACTACAGCACAGGTTTGATTGATACATTTTAAAATATGACTGAAGTTCAACAAATACAGAAAAAGCTCTCTAATAAACATTGGCTCTTTCCTGAAAACAATAAAAACCTTCTAATGCCAATTGCAGGCTGAGGTGCCCACTCAAAGGAGTGGGTGGTGGTCTTCCTCGTGTGCAGAGGAGCCCTGGTCTGGTGCTGTGGATCCCACGTCCCCGCCCCACCGTGCTGAGGCCCCTGTCCTGGTTTCCTCAACCCCTTGCTCCTCCCTGTGTCCCAGGGTGTCCTCTCCCCCCTTCACTTCACTGTCCACACCTGCTCAGCCACTGCCACCTGGCTGCTGCCCTCACCACCCCACAAAAATGACTCTCAAAGGGTGTCCATGGTGGGCAGGTCCCCAAATTCAATAGGTATTTGCAGATGTTCATATTGTAGCACCTTATAATTCTGTAGTATTTGGTGCCCTCTCTTTGAAATTCCTCCTGAGTTACCTTTTTCCCCATTGGCTACTCCTCTTCCTCCACTCCCCTTTAAACCCGTGCTTCCTAAGTTTACACATGCCTCTCTCCTCTTTCATTTTCCCTCCACACACTCGCCCTAAGCGGCCACACAGACACTAAGCTTCCAAGGATCGCTGGGATGCGAGCGACTCCCAGCCTTTATTTATCTCTAGAACAGATCTCTCTCCTGGCATACCCGATCCCACAGCCCCTTGGGCACTTCCACTCTGCAGTAGCCCCTACAGGGTCTCTGGCCTGCACACAGCCTGTGCAAGCCACTCCTCACACAGGGCGGTGGACTTTCTAGAGTGCAGATCAGGCCAACCTGCTCCAGCGCTCCAGCTTCCCGTCACCTGGGAGGGGACAGCACCCACACCTCGCCATGACCAAGGCCTGTGTCCTCTGCAGCCTGCCTCCCCCTCGACCCATCTCCCTCCACTGCCTCCTCTGCCCTCTGCAATCTGGCCACAGCAGCCTCCTGCTTCTTGAATATTCCAGACTTATTTCTGCTGCCAGGGCTTCCCTAGTCCTTCCATTTGGACTCTCCTGGTCCCACATCTCCACATGGCTATCTGCTTCTCGTCACTCAGGTCTCAACTCAAATGTCACCTAGCTTCTGTCTTTCTCGAGAGACCATCTTACAGTGACTCCTGTAGCCTTGTCTCTGTTAATATCTCCATTTCTCTATCTCCACTGCCAATGTCCGCAGAATTTTTCACAAGAACACCTACGGGTTTCTCCCTGCCTCCCTGCCCCCTCCTCCTATAACCTGGCTCCACTCCATTAATGGAGTGATCTTTCTCAAATTCAAATCTGACGCGTGGTTTCCCATTTTAGATCCTCCAATGCCTCCATACTAGCTCTAGAATGATGCCATGATCTGGCCTCCACCTAGTCTTCTAGCCTCTTACCACACCTCCCCCTTGCCACCCTCCAGTCACCAGAACTCATCACAGTTTCCTACAGGTGCCACACTCTCACCTGTCGGTGCTTTCGCAGGCCCCTTGCCCTGGCCGGGTAGAACCTGCTCCTCTAATACCTGCTCCTCCTTGACACTCTCTGCTCAGCGTGCACTTCCCTCGGGAAGCCTTCCCAAACCACCCCTTTCCTCAATCTTCTCTTATAATTCAGTTTTCTTACCTATTTTTCCCTACTAGACTAAGTTCTCTAAGGGCAATGCTTGTGCCCTGTTTCTAGCACAATATGGAGTAAAGTAGTTGGCACATAGTAGGTACTCAATAAATGTACGCTACAGGAAAGGGTCAACAGATAAACTTCACGTTGGAAATGATCTTGAAAAACATCAAGCCCAAACTCCAAGACACTATACAGAGTTGCTGGGCTAAGTGCACCCCGGCCTCTGTCCGCACTACCACAGTGGTGGCCGCCCAGCCCTGCACTCGCAGCTGCACAGAGTGACCCCGCTCAGTGTAGCCTCAACACTGTCCTTCAAGTGTTCCAAGACAAGTGTCATCTGCTCCTGGAATTATTCCTTTCTCCAGCTGACATCTTTATTCCTTCTCTCATCTCCCTGTAACTCACTCTAGAGACCAAACCTGAGTTATTCTGGACAATTTTATCAGGAACCACTCCTTTTTGCTCTTCAAAGGTAGTGCCAAGTTCAAAAACACCGCAGAGGCTGTCTGGCCAGGACTGGGTTTCAAAGTGGGGCAGTCGGAATCTCGTTCAGGACCCTGAACCCTGGTCACAGCAGGCCCAGAGGCTGTGACCCCTTTTGGCAGAGATCTCACTTCCTCGATGCACCCCACGAAGTGCTGCTAAGCCAGCTCTGTCCCCTCCTGTCACGCCAATGGGGACTACGGATGGTGTTCAACCAGGGGGGATAACATGAGCAAAGCTGTGCTTTAGGAAGGTCGCCCAGCGGTGGCCGAGAGTGGACAGAGAGGGGAGAGACACCAGGCCAAGGGAGCAAAGCAAGGTGGAAGCCACGCCACAGCCCTGCTGTGGGGCACGAGGTTCCGAACTCGGGTGAAGGGGAAGTTTATTATCATGGTCTCCCCGGAGCACTCGGCACGCCAACAGGATGTGCCTGCTCCACGAGGCTGTCAGCACAGGGATTGCTGAAATGTCTGAAGCTGTCAGAAAGAATGGAGGCGGTCACCAGATGGCAAAGGGTGATCGTGGCAGGGTTAGCCTTGCTGTGTCATTTTCTAGAGGGAAAAACTAAGGCTCCACAGAAAAACCAGGAGGGGCTCCCTGATATCACGCAGAGGCCTCTTCAGCAGCCCTTCCTACTGACCCCGTCACATCTTCACTTGCTCCTCTCTGTGCCCTTCCAAGCAACCTCATAACTGGGTACGTTCATGGCACCGTCAGAAAAGCCCTACTGGGGACCAGCGTACTGAGCCGTCCAGCAGCCAGCACCCAGGGTGGCAGGGAGGAGAGCAGTGGGAATGCTGATCCCATGTGCTCCCAGAGGTGACACCCAAATACCCCCCAGACCCCACCAAAGCCCCTTCTCCTGGTGCCCAGGAGGGGCGAGGAGGGGCGTGCCCGGCCCCCTGTGCCCACGCCGTGTGACGCTCCGTGCCTGCTGATCGCACCTTCTCTGGCACACTTGAAAAATAGAAATGGGGGGTGGGTGGGTAACTAAAAATTCTGTGTGAACTCTAAGAAAGGCTGTGAACTAACAGATGATCCTGGTGCTCCTTCCAAACCCCTCTTTTACACCTCTTTGTGGCAGCCGCGGCCGTGGCAGGGAACACATTTTGTCTTCACCCTGGTAATGAGGAACCCGAGCCACTCAGAACTGGAAGCTTCAGCACTTCGCTACTTCAATATGGCCATGGAACCCCTGCCCTGACTTCTGCCACCAGCCCCAAAACGTGGCCCGAGGCCATGCGCCCCACAAGCAAATGCAGCAGAGAAAGCAGTGGCCCTGCTTCGGGGCGAAGGTCCTGGCGCCATCGCAGGGAGGAGTGCAGCCAAAGGCCAGCGCCGGGGCCTCTGGGGAGCTGTGCCCAGGGGGACCAGCTGCCTGCTCTGCCCCTCCCACAGGCCCCTCTCCACGTCCCCTTCAGCAGTTCAGGGCTACTGTGGTCGTGAAGGGAGCCTGAAGTTTCGCTTTCTTATTTATATTCTCTCTTTACAGGGGACTATCGCAGAGACCCCAGGAGGCAAGAGTACTTTTCCCCAATACCTTGGAATAAAATATATGAGAAGTCACTGTCCTGGGGCCAGAGCATTTAGTGTAGACCCCTCATCAAGGAGTATGGCACCCCTTCCTCCCTCAAGGGACAGGGTGTCCACGTCACACCGCAAGACTCTCAGTGGAAAGACCTCCTGGACCGCTCTAGTGTATAAACAGATGTGAAGCCAAAACCCACCCTGCGTCCTTACTGCTGTCGTGTCCTTCCCTGCGGCTGCACCGGCGGGTGAAGGAGGACACCCAGTCACCATCATTGGTACAACAAAGCTGGTAACAGCAGCTGGAGAACTACCGTGTTTCCCCGAAAATAAGACAGGGTCTTGTATTTATTTTTCCTCAAGAAGACACCCCAGGGCTTATTTTCAGGGGATGTGTTATTTTCCCCTCAAAGCCTCAGCTTGCAGCACGCACTGGATGGCCGGGACCTGACAGGGGGAGCCGACCTTGTTGGTGGGGCCGCCTGCACCTTTCCGGTCCCCTCTGGGATAGTAGCTGACACTATGGGGCAGATGAGAAGGGCTGCTTGTCTTCTTTACCGCTCTGTGACGAAATGCATGGGTTGTGCAGATACGCTGCGTAGCCACGCCCATCACTAGGTCTTATTTTCGGGGTAGGGCTTCTATGGCACAAATGCTTAGAAATCCTGCTAGGGCTTATTTTATGGGTAGGTCCTATTTTCGGGGAAACACGGTAAGCACACATAGGCCGCTCCAAAATCATTCTCTAGTCTAGGCCCATGTTTCCGTCAGTTTTAGAACATTTCATGCCTTTAGACAGGGTTTAAAGAGTAAAGAGTGAAGGAGCTTTTCTGACTTCTTTCTAGGCTTGCTCTTCACAAAGCTTAAGAAAGGCTGTGTGCTCTTCAGACTGGCAGAAGTCACGGTCCAAGTGAAAAAGAATTCTCCCCTTCACTTACTCATTCATTCCTTCCTGCGTGCACACATGCTTATGTGGTATTACAACATATTTATGTAAACACATGATATATTTCCTGCTTCTTAGAGCTTCCAATCTAGTGGACCACCTTTTCAAAGAGCCAAGTCCAGGAACGAAAGAAGGTCGCTCCTGGCTCTACTGGCTTCATGCACCACAAAAGTCCTGGCCCCATTCCTTTGTACCTTGGTTTTCCCAATGAGAAAATGGGGCTGCTGGTGCCACACTGGGGACAAGCTGGTTGTTCTCTGTCCGCAGCCCTCTCTCTCACAGTAACACCAGCAGAAACTGCAGGTGGCACCGGATTAGCCTGCTGCGGCTGGGGGCAGCAAAAAGAAAACGAAGAAAATGGAAGTCAAGGTACACAGTCCCCTCCACCCAGGATGGATGTGGCCTGATCCGGTAAGGATTTCTGCTGACGGGGAGCAGGCAGGGAAGCTTTGCTCTGGATGAGAGACCCCTAAAAGGACACACTTCCCTTCTTGAATCTGCAATCCCATTGCTTCCACCCAAAGCACAACTCCATGGGGACGAGCTGGTGGGTCTCCCTTTCTGAGTCTAGTGACCAATATTCAGCCCTACCACTGAGTATCTTGTAAATATAAAAAATAACGAAAAAGGGTAGGACAGCTTCTGTTAAGAGTGAAACCCGGGCAGGAGATAATGAAAGGAAGAGCACCTAGCCATTTTAAATAACAATGATGCGTCAAATAGGTCTAGAGAAGCACTTGTACATAAACATTCTCCCATGTGAGCAACTCAGCATCCCTAGAAATATTCGCATTGGGATCACTGTCCCCATTTGAAAGAGGAGCAGACTGATGCTCAAGAAGGCTGAGCGACTTGCTTCTGGTCTCATCAAGAAACAGCCGTAGTAGAGCCAGACTTGGACCTAGCCTCCAGCTCGCAAGTTCAACGCTAGCTGAGAAGCACTGAGAGAACATCCAAACCGGCAGCTTGTGAGAAACTGGGGATAAAAACAGAGCCCTTAGAAATCCAAGCAAATGTCTTGATTTCCAAAAATAAGAGTCTAGAATGATAACCAATGAGCTCACCGTCAATCCCAGAAGAATTCAGCCGTATATCAGTGCATGGTCTGTGGGCACGAGAAAGCAAGACGATCCAACAACGCAGGGGACAAGCTTAGCTCAGCGCCTGGCACGGGCGAGGGCCCAGCAAATGTATGGACTGTTACTATCACTGTGGTCGTTGTTTCTTATTAGCAGGGATCAGCATGAAATTTCTCAGAATAAACAGAGCCAAGCTCACCTACCTACCTTCCTTCTTTCTTTCTTTCTTTCTTTCTTCCTTCCTTCCTTCCTTCCTTTCTTTCCTTCCTTCCTTCCTTCTTTCTTTTTTTTAACATAGTTACTGGACAAAGAGATCAGGGAAATGCTAGAGATACAGTATCTCTAGATTTTAGCACCAGCCCTTGACAAAATCTCTCATGCTTTGCTGTCACATAGGTAGAGAGTGCCATGGGGTGAGTTTGTGTACTGACCAGTGAATGAGAGACTGAATTCCAATACTGACTTTGCTATTTAGAGCCTGTGTGACCTTGAGCAACTTATTGAACCTCTCTATGGTTCCACCTCCTCATCAGGAAGATAATGATAAAGCTGACAGTCATCTCAGAAGGCCAGTGATCAATTGATTAGAAAGACAGACAGACAGACGGATATAAAGGCAACAAACATTAGCTATTAATGTTATTATGTTACAATCTCAAGCTGCAGGGAGGCCTCTTTGAGTTGTGCCTCTGAGTTCTGTCTTTATTTCTGTCCATTTTAACACGTATCAACAGCTTGGATGACAATAGTGAACAAAATACAAAAGTAAAGGACAGTGTCAGCTGTTCATATGTACAGTGAAAGACATGGGAATGACAGACAATCACAAGCTTCCTACCAGCCAGCGACGTGATGGGAGGAGCCAAACAGTAATCTCAGACTGTGTTCACAAACGTGCGTCTCACCCTCAAGTATTCTGCATTTGTCGGACCAGTTAGAGCACTACATTCACTTCTGGGTGTCATATTTTAAGACCAATACTGAGAAACTTGGGGAATGGGGCATGACAAGGCATCTTGAAATAATGTCAGTTGAGAAAAGTATGAATGTTTTGTGTGGTGGAAAGTGACTGTCATTTGGATGAAAGCTTATACTGCTTTTCTTCTTGGCATAACTTGAGCCGGTGAATCAAATTAGAAGGGGCCAGAATTTTGCCAAAAAATGAAAGGAAGGAAGGAGGAAAGAACGGAGGGAGGGGGAACACCTAGGACCTAGCCAACAGTGGAATGGTGTTCCTTGCCCAGTAGTGAGTTCCCAATCACAAGGAGAGTCCAAGCAGGGGCTTGGTGACCAGCTGTCAGGGATGTTATTGAAGGTACTGATGAACTAGGTGATCTTAAAAGCCTTTCCCCCTCCTCAGAGTCTACAATCCCAGCCCCTCTCCCCTGCACAGAACTCTCTTCTGCATACCCCTTCCCCCATTGAGGTTGCCGTGGAGCTCCTAATCCCAGGAACACCTGCCAAAATTTGGCCTGCAAGATGCATATTCAGTCATGAAGGATTCAGCTGGCTGAGCTGGCTGGCCTGTCTGAAGATTTCAACACTGCAGCAAGTGACCCTCTGGAATCCTAAACGAACCGTCAGGAGCATCAGGAGCCTGGGCTCCAAGCAGCATGCGCTGGGGACCTCAGCTGCACAGGCCAAACGCTGCATCACCACCGCCCCCAGCCACCCACCGTCACCATGGCAACCACTGGGGCTGGCTGCCTAGGCGAGGCTCTTCAATCCAAGCAGGGGGAGGCCCAGTTTTTCCTGCAATTTCCCAAAGTAGTGGGCCCTACGGGGATGCAGGTAGGAGGTCCTAGAGGACCGCAGAGGGAGAGTTTATCCTGTCCTGCCCCATCCTGTTGGCCACCTTGAGACACAGCCCGTCATCCATGACTTGACCTTGGCATCCTTTTACTCTAACCAAGACACAGGAGAAGGAGCCACTGGGAAATCTCATTATTTTTAGAAGCACAATCACTTAGCAACCTAAATGTCCCGTTCTTCCCCACCCCTCCAAAAGCCCAGAGAAATAAATACAGTATTGAGGACTCCAGTGTTTGGCTCTGATACAGCGCGAGGATGTAATAATAATAATACTTTCTATTTATGTAGAAATAAAGCTTGCCTTCCAAGGAGCTCAGAGTCTTGCTAAAATTAAGGCAACGATCCCTCGCACCCAGCCTCCTCTCCCTCTCAGTACAAACTGCCCAAAGATGACTGTTTCCCCGCTTTTGACAAAATCCCAGGACCAGAAGGGACTTCACATATGGATTCTAAGGCATGGAACAATAACGATTCCAGTCCCTGTTATGTTATTGTCTGCAAAGAAAAAGGCATTTATTTCTAGCAAGGGAACAGAAAAAGGTCAGGGTTTCTCAAACAAATGCCAGCAGTGAATTCCTTCCTCACATGTGACCCTGGTAACCATTCCCTTCTGGGAACTTTTTTCCCTGCATTTCCCTGCCAATGGTCTTCCACCGATCTGCTTCCCCAGCTCTCTCCCAGCCTTCCTCCCAGGTGCCCAAGATTTTTAATACTCATGTAATGCCGGGGTCCTCTTGCCTGTCCTCACCCTGCTCTCTGCCTCCTTTCCTCGGATGATCTGACTTGCATCTGTGGTTCCGACCACCAGCTTATAGAGCGTCCATCCCAGACATCCATGCAGACCCCGTCCTGAGCTCCAGCCTCTCCGCTAGGTGCCACACCCAGTGGTCCAAAGGGCACATCTAACGCACAAAGCCAGAATCACCTCCCTACGCCAGACTGTCCCCATCCAGTGTGTCATTATCTCACGGTGAAGGAGGCCGCCATCCCCCAATCTTGAGATTCACCTTTGGTTCTTTCCTCTCCCTCACCCCCTGACTTTAAGGTTCCCTAAGCATTTCTTAGCTCTGTCCCCTCCTCTCTGGTGCTACCGACGCAGCCCAGGTTCCAGCCTTCATTTCTTTTCTAGGCAGTAAAACATGTAAAAGACAGGGCTGCTGGCTGGTCCTCCCAGCTCCAGTCTTGCCCCTTCCTCCCTAATTACCACACACACACACACACACACACACACACGTGTGTGCACGCACATGCGCCATGGCACGTGCCCAAGCCTCTGAGAGCCGACAGGTCCATCTATCCAAGGATGCCGTCAGTCTCTCGCTTTAAGCCCTTTAATGACCCTCTATTTCCCCCCTAATAGAAGCCAGACATGTCACCGCCATGGTACACTAGGCCCTAGCACTCCTGCCTGCCTGGTCAGCAGAGTCTGGAACCACTCTCCCCCCTGCGCCCTGTCTCCCGCCACTGCGCACGACAGGCTCATCCCCACAGGCGCCTTTGCTCTTGTCCCTGCGCAGCTGCCTGTGCCCCTCCCGCTTTCGGCCCCAGCCCCACCCACAGCCGATGAACCCTTCCCAAAGAAGCCTGCCCACACCCCATGCTCCAGCAAGCAGGATAGCAACCCAAAGGCAGCTCCCCCTCCTCCATCCTCTCCCTTTAGACAGATTCGCTCCCCAGAAGTTTCTAGAAATTTCCAAAAACCTGAAGCAATATTATTAAAGGCAAAGAGATAAGTGAATCTCAGAAGCTGTCGTGTCTGCACCTCCCCACCCCTGCTGTTCTGTGGCGTGGTTGGAGCCTTCTCTTGCTCTCTTACTTAGTCCTCTTTCCAGAAAGGGGAAGTGTGCAGAATCAGAGGCCGATGCCACCCACCCCTCTCTCTTCGGCCTGTCTTCCTCCTGCCCACTCCAGCGCCATGGTGATGCCCACACTCACGTTCTCACCCACCCCTCCTGCTCCCTCCTTAATGCCCTCACAGCGCTGCTTGGCAGCCCAGCCTTGCGACATTTGTCCTGGGAACCCGCGGAGCTGTGTGCTCAGGAGAACCAGCCCAGGCAGCGGGGCGGCGGCCCAGGCAGTTGGAGAGCTCTCAGCTCATGCCGACTCCACTCCCTCACTGGCCTTGTGACCCTGCGCTGCTTTCGTTTTCTGGAAAGCAGAAATTGTTTTATCTGTAAAATGAAGTTAGACCTTGTAGCTCGAAGAGGCTTGGAATCTAAGAAGAATGATTCTTCTTTCTGTCCCACGTCTACTTACTGTTTCCCCTAGACATGCCTCCCCTTCCCAGACCCTCCCCGTTTGGGTGCTTGCAAAGTGCTGCTGAGCCTTGTTATCTGGGCACTCGCTTTATTCTCCGGGCCACAGAGTAAACGATAAAAGTGTCATCTCTTCATTATCTGAGCTGATGGAGGAGGAGGCTTAGCTAAGGAAACATGATGGATAAGACCAAAGTAATTTATTGTATTTGGTTTTTAGATGTGGTTAGAGACACACTCCAAGACACAAAACTATCTCTGCCCATCTGGAAATCATCCCAAACCCTCCCAGCCTGGCCTTAGTCCCAGGCTGGGGTTTGGCCACAGTGTGGAAGAAGGTCCTGGGTCGTGCAGATAGACCACATGCGGGTAAGATGTTGTTAACTGTGTCATTATTCATAACATTCAATTCAACAACCATGGATGGCACACAGCCACGTGCAAGCCATTGTGTGGACACAGAAATCTACGGGCCATACAACAAAAGACTTTTTAGTGTCCCCAGAAACTCAGAATCCAGGAAGGGGCAGGAGTTGTTATGAGCAACAATAAAGCTACTCATAAAGTGTTACGAGAGCAGAGGGGAGAGTATACCTAATTTTGACCAGGAGGCCCTGGGAAGCCTCAGATCCAAAGCCAACAGTGGTGTGAGCGGGGAGGTCGTCAACACAGCTGATAGCGGGAATATGAGCCTTGCCTGCAACTGTCCTGGAAACTCAGTGAATTAACAAGTAGAGACAAAGCTCTCCTCCAGGCCTGGAACTGTGCGAGATGCTATGGGCTACAAAAGATACTTAAGCAGTTTTGCCTTCCACGCATGAGGTAATTAGCAAACAAGGCAGTGTTATGTTCTGACATAATAGAGGGTTCAATGTGTGGAACTGACAACAAGAATGAGAACAGACTATAATAAAGTGCTAATTGCACGGCGAAGGCAATGAATAAGAAACCCTCCACAAACACTGTCCCTTATGCCCACTGCATCCCCATTGATGCTAATGACAACATCCCGGCTAGCTGTGGGCGAGAACGCGTCTTCTGCATCTTTGGGCAGCATGGTGTGCGGGAAGGAGCATGGGACTAGGCATGAGAGGCCTGATTCTGGAATAATCTGGCATGTAGGGACAGGCAAGTTACTTCCCTATGCAGGGCCTCTGGAAAGCAACTGGGCTCAAGGATCTCCAGGGTCCCTTCCAGGGCCAGGGAACCGTGGTTCTGAACACAGAGGGACCGGCCCACGTCAGCCCAACAGCTCTGAAAGGAGGAGGGCGTGGAAGGACGCATCGGAAATGAATCAGGAGGGCAGGTCAGGAGCGGGGCGGGACAGTCAAGAGTAAACAAACGCATGTTTAAGGGAAAAGAGCCAAGCAGGTGGCTGAAGCCTTGGGGACAGGCGTGGGGCCAACGAGAGTAAAGGCAGCATCCGACTGAGGAAGGCTTCAAAGGTCATGCCGAACAGGGCAGAGTGGAGGCCACAGGAAGGAGAAGGCCATGCTAGGGTCCCATTTCGGGACATGCCTTGCTGTCGGAGGAGCTTTAACAAGATTCTCGCGATAGCTGACAGACAAACTGGAGAGGAAATGAAGGCAAGAAGCCAACCAATGAGCCATTAAATCATCCACGTCAGAAGCTGACGAGGATGTGGGCTGGTGGCCGGGAGGATGACATCGAAAAGAAAAACAGATAGCTCGATTTAAAAGGACAGGGAGGCTCGGGGAACTGTCAGGTACAAAGAATGCAGAAAAGGGACGAGTCCAGCACCTACCTCACTATTTCTGGCCCCATGCTAACATCCAGCCACAGATCCCTAGGGTTTGACACGGCCCGACACCTGTGCCCAGAGCACCGCATGTCCTGAGAGATGGAGAGTTGTCACGAGTAGGAACTAAAGAGTGTGCACTGTCTACACAGGCTCTTCTGCATGGAGAAGAGGATGTGTTTAATGTGGTATAACTGCAGCAACTAGCTCAGTGCTTGGCACAGGAAGGACGGTCAGAGGTTGTCTGCTAAGAGCCCCCCTCCCACTCTAGTCCCAAATGGGGACTTCAGAAGCTTTCAGAGAGCAGGTCTGGAAGGGGAAAGCAGACAGTGTGAGACAGAAAACAGGAGGCCCAGCCCCGGCGGGGCCTTACGTGGAGATACCAAGGGCAGCAGGAAAATTGAGAGGGTTGGAAGAAAGTCAGTGGGGTTGGGCCCGGCAGCAACTACAGGATTATAAATGAGTGGTCTTCTAAGCACCCAGATTTATTCTTATCATCTCCGGGAGGCAGAGGGAGGGCACTGCCTGCTCTCAGACAGCAGGCTGAGGTCCAGGGAAGGAAGAAGCTAGCAAAAGCCCGCACGCCTCACTCCCAGGCCACAGCCTTCTCTGCCAGCCTCCCTCCCGCTCAGGGCTGGCACACACCGCAGGCTTCCCGACTGGCCTGAGACTGCTTTAAATCTTGATGGCTTGGCACACACCCTTCCAAACCATGCCCTGTGTCTGCTGGAGGTGTGCTCCCCATTTACAAAACCATCAGGGCAGTGGCTGCTTCCCCGTCACCTGCCCGCTTGCCAGGTGGCCATCCCAGCTCCCCTGCAGCACCCAACCCTTTCCCCGCACTCCAGACTGCTGTTCAAGGTCAGAGCCCCCTCCCTTCATCTCCACCCTCTGGAGAAGCATTGGATGACCTCACCTGCACATCAGTGTAGGCATGTGCAACAGGACACCAGGAAAGAACATTCCCAAAGAAACAGCAAAGAAAGTGATTGGACTGAGGGCCCCTGAGATAACGTTGGGTCAAGAAACAAAAATTCCTCTTTCCTGAAGACAAGGGGAAAGGGAAGAGGGTCTGGAAAGCTATGAGGGAAAAGCAAGGCAGGCAACAACCATTGTGATCCAAATATGGAATCCACCCAAACTCTGGGAGCAGAAATCTCCCGGGGCAAAGCACGCAGGCTGAGGTTTCCTCGTTCCTCCTCTGCCCTGCTCTCCCAGGAGAAATTCTACCCTGGGACTTCTTGAGTTCCTACATCCAACCCTGATGAACAGCCTGTGTGGAGCCAGGAGGAGTCAAGACCAGACCCTCCCATGCAGAAGGCCTGTGGGAGGAGGAGACCCCCTGCAGGGGTCTTCTAAGGTGAGAGCACAACCATCAACCTCCCCCACCCCACCCCAGCCTGCAGGGAACACAGAGCCCAGCAACTGGAACGTTCTCCTCTTCTGAGCCTGGGGAGTCCCTGCAATGACCTTATCATCTAAAATTCCCAAGATTACAAAATACTTTTATAGCCTTCTTATGATGAAATATTTCAAATAGTCAAAAAATAATGTAAAAGATAAAATGTATGTAGTCCTGTGTTTAACAGGGATTAACATTTTCTGATAGTTGTTTCAAATCTTTTCTGAAAAAGATCTGTACATATCAGATACAGGTAAGGCTCCACCCCACCTGTTTTCATCCGCTCCATCCTAGAATGAGTATGGTCCCGCAGTTGGTCAGATCAGCCCCGTGCGTATTTATGTACTTTCCCAACATGGTTAGAGGTTTTTCTAGCTCATAGGTTTTCAATGTTGTCCATGAGTCACCTGCATCAGAATTATCTGGGTGCTTGCTAAACATGCAGATTTCTGACCTTCTGTGGGTAGGGCTAAAATTTTTCATTGTATACAAGCACTCCAGATGATTTGGGGGCACACTAAGGCTTTGAGAGTCACCATGCTAGCTTAGGACTTCATGCACTCTTATAATGCAAAGCAAACAACCAAAAGGACCAAAACAAACAGCCAAACCCTGGGAAGGGTGACCTTTCAAATTGCTGTCTGTCATTTGCTGCCCCATGTGAATGACAAATCTGAATCAGGTTTTATACTCTTTCCAATTACCAAACTGTCTGGGGTCAGCCCGCTGCTCCCCCATCGCTTCCACAGCTCACTCAGAGCCACAACAAACAACAGTAAACATTTATTATCGTCACAGGAGGGAAGGAGGGGGAGAAGAGAGCCAAGAGGACAGCTGTATCTAAGTTGGCCGTTTGCACTAGCCGGCCACTGCCACCATTTGCAGTGTGTCACTGGCACCTTACAGACTATAACAGAGTTACAGTGTATACTGCAATTGGATATTTGTGTTAATTTTATATTTTGTTGCTGTCCTAATTTAGAAGCTATATGCATTCTTATAGCAGCTTTATTGGGTTATAATTTGCAGACACAAAATATACCCTTCTAAAGCGTACAATTCAGTGGGTTTTTGTATATCGAGAGTTGTACAACCATCCCCATTATCTAATTTGAGGTCATTTTCATCACTCTGAAAAGAAAGCCCCAAACCCATTACTAGTAACTCCCCACCCTACTTCCCCCAGCCTTTGGTTCCCACTATTCTAGTTTCTCTTCCTATGAATTTTCCTGTTCTGAACTTCTCAACATAAATGCATACAATATGGGGCCTGCCGTGAAGAACTTCTTCCATTTAACATAACATTTTCAAGGTTCACCCACATTATAGCACATCTCAGTACTTCATTACTTTTTGCTGTCAAATAGTATTCCATTGTATGATAGGCCATGGTTTGTTTATCCATTCAACAGCTGATGGACACTTGGGTGGTTACCACTTTTTGGCTACTATGGATAATGCTGCTATGAGTATTAGTGCACAAGTTTTTATATGTTTTAATTTCCCTTAAAAATATATTTAGGAGCAAAACAGGCAGATTATATGGTATCTCTATGTTTAACATTTTGAGGAACTGACAAACTTTTTTCCAAAGAGGCTACACCATTTTACATTCCCACCAGCAATGTTTGAGGGTCCCAATTTCTCCTATTCCTGTTCAACACTTGCTATTGACGATATTTCTAATTATAACCATCCTAACGGGTGTGAGGTGGTATCTCATTGTGTTTTTCATTTGCATTTCCTAATGTCTAATGATGTTGTCTTAGTGACGGCTGCTGTAACATATACTGTAGACTGGGTGGCTTAGACAACAGAAATTTATTTCTCACTGTTCTGGAGGCTGGAAGTCCAAGATCAATGTACTGGCTAATTAAGTTCTTGGTGAGGGCCCTCTTCCTGGTTTGCAGGGACCGTCTTCTTGCTGTGTCCTCACATGGTAGAGAGAGAGGAAGCAAGCTCTCTTGTGTCTCTTCTTATAAGGGCACTAACCCCATCGTGAAGGCTCCGCCCTCATGACCTGATTACCTCCCAAAGATCCTGTCTCCAAATGCCATCACACTGGGGACTGGGCTTTCAACATATGAATTTGGAGAACAGGAACATTCAGTCCATAGCAGATGTTGAGCATCTTTTCAAGTGTTTATTGACCATGTGCATACTCATTCTTTAACCAAGGATCCTGGAACCCTAATGAACAGTGGTTCTCAAAGTGTGGTCCCCTCCCACCCACACACCTATCAGCATCAGCAGGGATCTTATTAGAAATGCAAATTCTCAAGCCCTTCCCCAGATTGCCTGAACCAGAAATTCTGGGAATGGGCCCAGCAATCTGTGTTTTAAGAAGATCTCTAGATGATTCTGATGTATGCTTAAATCTGAGAGTCAGTGCTATAGAAAGAGTGTTCCCCAATATTTTACTAAGTGATATTTGATAAAGAAATCCCTTGGTAAAGTAAGTTTGGGAAACGCTGGGCTGAACAAAATATAAGTCCTTTACTTAGGACTTTTCAGATTCTTTAATATGCTTATGAGCAATGTGTATTTTTAAGAAGGAGATTCAGTAGGCAGCATTTCCCAAACCCCTTATATATGGAGCATCTCGGAGGACCAGCTTTCCATAGGAGTTACTTTCAGAAACATTTCTTTAAAGGTATTCTGTCAATCAAGAAATCAAATCAAGAAATTAAAACAATATGCCACTATATTCTTTATGAAATCAAGTCTGTTGTTAACAAGATCCTTTAGATTAGTTCTTTACAAAGCCTATTGCTTTAGTGATCTATTGCTACAGAGCAAAACTAAGTGGCTTAAAACAACAATTAACACGTATTATCTCACACAGTAGGTCAGGTATCTGAGAGTGGCTTTGCTGGGCCTTTGCTCAGGATGTCTTGTGAGGTTGCAGTGAAGAAGTCAACCAAGATTGCACACGAAATGTCAGCTGGGGCTGCAGTTGTCTGAAGGCTTAACTGTTCTGGATTTCCAAGACAGCTCACTCACATAGCTTTGGCAGAAGTCTCTATGACCTTTCATAGGGCTCCCTGAATATCCTCATGATAAGGTAGCTGGCTTCCCCCAGAGCAACTGATCCATGACAGCAAGGACGAGGTGGCAATGTCTGTTATGACCCACCCTTAAAAGTCACATCCTCACTTCTGCTGTGTTCTCTCGGTCGCACAGACCAAACTTGATAGGAGGCTGGAGGGCAAGGGTCTACATGAGGCCATAAGGACCAGGAGGCAAGGACGACTCTGCTAGTAAGTGACGGCTGCGACGTGAACCCCAGCAGTGTGGCTCTGGAGTCCATGCCACTGTGCCCGGCTGCTTCTCTGTTACACTGACTAAATAAGCTCTCTGATATCCCTTTAAGAATGCGTAACTCAAAAAGACCAGCCTTTGCAGGTCAGAACGTAGCATGTGCTCCTCTGCTGGGTGTTAGCACGTTCACACTCTTGCAGCTGCTGCTAAGTGCTGCGGCTTGCCCAGAAACAGAGCTTTTCAGAACATAGGGTTGGAGCTGTTCATTACCTAATTAGGCTGCTCTTAACTAATCTGGGAGATGAGCATCAATTTACTTCTGTTTGTGCTCTCAACAATCCTGTTACCACTAAACTACAAATCAGGCGCTTCCCTTTATGTCATTGTCCACCTGTCTCACTGGGAGACTCATAACTCCTAGTACTTCTAGCTTCTAAAGCCTTGCTCCTTAGAAATTCCCTTCACCTGTTTTTCTTAGGTGTATCTTAACCGCTATTATTATGCCAATAGAATGTTGGGTCTAAAGCATCAACTTTTTTCAAAATGAAAAATACAACACTTTTGCCCAAAAACTTGTTGAATCTTAGGATCCCTTAGGACCGTAAGAACATTCTTGAAATATTTTGCCTGTGTAGGGGGACGAAAGAAAAAATCTTTTCCTTCTACCCTTCTAGGTTCTCGGTTGGGGATCTATAATAGAAGACAGATTAATAAGAGAAAAGCATATAAATTTATTTAATACAGCTTAAGTATCCCTCATATGAAATGCTTGGCACTGGAAGCATTTCAAGTTTTGTTTTTTGTTTAATATTTGCATTATACTTTCCACATGAGCATACTTAATCTGAAAATCCAAAATATGAAATGCTCCAGTGAGCATTTCCTTTGAATGTCCTGTTGGCACACAAAAAGTTTCTGATTTTGGAGCATTTCAGATTTCAGATTTTCAGAGTAGGGATACTCAACCTGTAAAAACTTTATATGACATGGGAGCCCTCATAAGGAAATCAAAACCCCAAGCAACAGTTAAACCTGACTGTTTTTATACTAGGTTTGACGAAAAGTGGGAAGTTATGGGAAAATGTGATAGGACAAAAGGGTAAGAGCTAAGAGTTGTAAACTCGGGGACACTTAGCGATGCCTGTTTGTTCAGATTCCTCTCAGCGTCCTTCTGTCTTCGGACACAAATATGCTCCTTCCCTCCAGAGAGAGGGACAGGGCACCTCTCACATGACAGCTTTATGACCGGCTCAGGGGAAGGTCAGAAAGTCCTTCCTGCACATGCTTTCTCAAATCCCTTCGGCTTCAAATATTCAGTATGCCAAAGTGCCATATCTAGGGGCAGCATACTCTGAATCCCATCACCTGTCTTCCTAATTCTTCCCCTTTCACATGTGCCATTCATTCATTGATTTTTTTAGTTGGCTCAATATTTACCATATATTACTGAATGACTACCACATGCTGGGTACACACGGCATACAAACTACAACTATATAATGGCCAGGCGCAGTGGCTTGCACCTGTAATCCTAACACTTTGGGAGGCCGAGGCGGGAGGATCTCTTGAGCTCAGGAGTTTGAGGCTGTAGTGATCTATGATTGCACTACTGCACTCCAGCCTAGCTGACAAAATGAGAGCCTATCTTAAAAAAAAATACTATATAATGTACCATTTCACCATAAAGCACAGAGACTACAGTGGTAAACATGGGGGGATCAGACTTACAGTGCAGTTTAGTAGACGAGGATCCAGGAAAATCCTGATGATGAGGCACCTAATAAAAGCCCTTGGATGTTTGTTGCATGTATGTGTCTAATTCCGATCCCTCCATGAAGTATCTAGGAAATGTATTTACATTGGTGTGGATTTTGTGAAGATCCTCCATCTCTCTCATTGTAAGCAATCTGGAGGCTCTAACTGTGCATCCTGTCACCAGCTCACAACAGGACGTCACACCCAAGTAGTGGGTGTTCCTTGAGCATCTGCTGATAGTGATGACACAAAGGATAGAGACCAAACAGGGACCAAATAGAAACCTATTTTTTTTTATTTTTTTTTAGCAATGTGGTCTGGCTATGTTGCCTTGGCCAGTCTGGAACTCCTGGGCTCAAGGGATACTCCTGCCCCAGCCTCCCAAGTAGCTGGGATTACAGGCATGTGTCACAACACCCAGCAGGAAATATTCTTATTCGTTGTAAGACTAGGGACCTGAAATCAGGGATCCTGGTTTCTAATTTCTAATAAGACCTTAAGTCCAATAGCACAGCTTCACTCTACACCACTTTTCCATGTGGCCACCGAAAAAAAAGGATAGACTTTGTCTGTCTTCTGTAGAGAAAAGAAGAATTTTAACAGGAGTCTTATCCATTAAGTAATGTAATGGTTTTATATAGAATATTCAGAGGTTATTGCTCTGAGGAAGGATTTCTATGAACTAAGAAAAAAGCTTATCAGTTTTTTCAAGTTACTTTTACTCAGCTCAAGGAAGGCTTTAATGGGACTCGGACATGACAGGACAGATGGGATTAAGAAGTCACACACAGCATTAGCAATGTTAAAAGGACCATTAGAGAAGGTGAAGGAGACTGGGAATGAGAAAGTCTTCCTCCCATAAAGGTAATCATCAAAGATGGGATCAACCCAGCATTGCTCCATTTGACCTTAAGAACATCCTTGAATTATTTTGCCTGCCTTCCTAAATTCTTCCCCCTTTCGTATCTGCCTTTCATTCATTTATTCATTAGCTTACTCAGCCATTCATCCATTCATTCAGTAATATTTGCTGAATGACTACTAAGTGCTAGGCACGCAAAGAGTTCAAGCAGAATGAGATATAACCCCTGCCTTCAGGCCCTCAGCCGGCAACTACACAGTGGAGGAGACCTGGATGTCAACCTGGAGTAACCGGCCAGGGAGGAAGGGAAGGTAGAGGGACAGGGGGAGGAGGCACAGCCAAGGAATAGTCACTTAGCTGAATAGCTATCAGCCAGAGGGATGCAAGGATGGTGTGACAGCAGGCAGAAGAGCATGTTCAAAAGGACAGAGGCATGAAACAGCATGAAATTCAAAGGACTGCAAGTAGTCCACTCCGTCTGGAGGGCAGGCTGCATGAGGTCAGGTCAGGGGGGATTTTGCACTCTGCTGTAGAAAACAGTGAACCACTGAAAGGCTTTAAGCAAAGAAATGCATAATCATGTCAAATTTTGTAATGCATGTTTATCATCTTCTGCAAGATCTTTTTCAAAATTCAACAGAAGCCTTTTCAGATTAACACTCTAGCACTAAACAGATTTTCACCTTGTAGATTCTCAAGACTTTGCTATTATTCAGTTTACTTTATATTGGGTGATATACTCCACTTTCCCTCATTGAATGCCCTTCCCCACATTCTCCTTGGCAAACCATACCCACCTTCAGCATCCAGCTTCAGTAACCATCACCTCCCTCTATTTTTTTTTCCCCCACCTAACCCTGTCATCTTCTCCTTCCTCTATGCTCCCAGGATACATTCAATAGAGCATGACTGCAGTGATGTCTTCCAATTGCTTCTTTAAAGTCTCTCTCTTCTATTTGACTATGGATCCCAGGAAGGCAGAGATTTGCATTCTAATTTACATATACATGGACATTTACATATAACACAGGAAAAAGGCCCATTTACTCAGCAGTATTCTTTTTTCTATTTGTAGGAGTTTAAGCAGTACTTTTTAAATTTTATTTGTATGAGTTTAAGGGATACATGTGTAGTTTTGTTCCTAGGCTTTTAGTATAACCATCACCCAAATAGGGTACACTGTAAATATTAAGTAATCTCTCAGCCTCCAGAACCCTACCTAGTCACCAAAGGCTATTATTCCACACTCTATGTCGATGTATACACATTATTTAGCTCCCACTTACAAGTGATAACATGAGGCATTTGACTTTCTGATTGTGAGTTGTTTCACTTAAGATAACGGTCTCCAGTTCCATCTATGTTCTCAATAGCACTTTATTGAACACATGCTTTGTGCCAGACATTGTGCTGGACACTGGTATTCAATACAGTACCACCAAATGAAGGACATTTTTCTCGTGCAGTATATATAAGTGTGTATCTAATATACATGCATATGGGAATTCCATTTTAAGTTCCCTTAAAGCAGAAGTTAACATCTTTTTCAGTACTCTGAACTTTAGGGATTAAAAGCAACTGATTTTTAAAAACTTATTATTAATAACTAATTTATTTGCAATCATATCACATGACAAAGTAGAAAGAGTTAAAATGGTTTCAAACACCAAGAACTCAATATATAAAAATCTAAGTTGAGCTGGTAGGGTAGGAATCAATGTCTAGAAATCCACAGGTTTGGTTTTTTTTATTACATAAGAAAACACTGGGACAGTGCTTCTTGTCCAACTACTTCTGTAAAATCTTCTGCAGACTGAGTGGAATGTACCTTTTTGGTGACTCTACATTCATCAACACATATTTATTAGTGCCTGTTATTAGTCAGCTCTACTGTTGGCTCTGAGAAAAAAAAATAGCTGCTTTTTTTTTGTAGTTTTAATGTTTCAGGCACTATGCTTGAACATATGTTAGCTCAATAATCCTCAAGTTAACCCTGTGAAGTAAGTAGCCCCTTATTGGTGTAATTTTTTTTTTTTTTTTTAGAGACAGGGTCTTGCTCTGTTGCCCAGGCTGGAGTGCAATGGTACAATTACAGCTCACTGCAGCCTTGAACTCCTGAGCTCAGGCAATCTCCTGCCTCAGCCTCCCCAGTAGCCAGGACTATAGGCATGTACACCCAGCTAATTTTTTTATTTTTTGTAGGGACAGGGTCTCACTATCTTGCCCAAGCTGGTCTCTAACTCCTGGCCTCAAGCAATCCTCCTTCCCTGGCCTCAGAAAGTGCTGAGATTACAGGCGTGAGCCACTGCACCTGGCCTTATCTTGGTAAATTATTTAATCTCTCTGTGCCTCAGTTTCCTCATCCATAAAATTGCAATAATAATAGAATATACATCATAAGGTTGTTGAGGAATTAGATGCATTCACACATTTAAAGCACTTAGAACAGTGCCTGACATATACCTTAAAATATTAGCTAAGTATCACTACTACCACCACCCTCAGTCTTCTTCATCGTCATCATCATCATTATCATCATCTCATTTTGAACATGAGAAAACTGAGGCTCAGTGAGGTCAGAAGAAGTAGTTACCCCACCTTCTCTTTCAGACAGGCAAATTGAGCACATACTGTGACCTCTTCCTCCTTCCAGCAAATTCCTAGAAATCATTTCACATATACATACCATAACCACACTGGAAAGTAAAAAAGGGAAACCAATCCATGGTAGACCAGAGAACTCTATGAATCCCCTCTGGACAGAAAGTAGATGCAATCAGATTTTTTAAAAGAAACCACAGCCCCCAGTCCCCAGAAGAGGATGTGACTGCTCTAAAGGTGGGCACGTCACCAGAAGTGCTCCTGTCTGCAGATGGCAGGCACTGGGGTCCGATGGGTCCAGGGGTGACCAGCAGGGGGACAGTTCAGGTGCAGGGGCAGAAAGACCAAGCAAGCACTTTACCTCCCTCCTCCTTAACCTCTTTGCCCCTCCTTATTTCCTTGGACCAGGCAGCAAGGAAGGAGAATCTGTCCGTAAGGAGGGGCAAGGGGCAGGAAAGTTGGGTGAGAAGGATGGGGCAGTGCACTTTGTGCCTTCCTGTGCCTGCAATGAACAGGAAGTGCCTGCCCCCAGGTGACCAGTCGCACTCCCAATGTCCACATTCCTACTAGACTTTTCACTTCATAGCCTTTCTCCCTGCAAGCAGTTTGCACAAACACATACGGCAGACAGAAGATGACATTACAATCAAGAATCACCAAGCGCCTGAGGAACTTCAATACTGCAAACGGAGAAAACAAATAATCGAAGAACTTGTACTCCGTGAGAACGAAGACATATAATTAGCTTTTTAAAAAGTGTGAGAATACTGCAAGCATTTTAAAAATTACCTAGAGATAGTGCAAATGAAAATTTCAATACCTAAACATTTAAGAAACGATTAACAGTTGAACGGTAGAAAAGGCAGCTGAATCAGAGACCTGCAAAGTGGAACTGAGTGATGTTGCCAGAAATCAGCACAGAGCAAGAAAAAGATGAAAAGTATAAAGAGAAGATTAAAAACAGGATACACAGAGAATTTCCAACATCATGTAAAATGAATGCTAGATATAAAGAATAGATAAAATGGAGAGAAGGCAATTTTAAAAAGGGGGGAGGAGGGGAGAAATTTGAAGTGAGAGAGAAATAATTCAAAAGTACTTCCCAGCATTGAATAAAAATACAGATCTTTGGGTTGAAAAGCCCCCTGCCAAATGCCATAAAAAATAAACATAAATAAAAACCATCACATAAAACACATATTAGTGAAATTTTAGAGCACCAAAAATAAGGGGAAAATGCCAGTTTCCAGCAAAAGAAGAAACAAAAGTTTTCTGTAAAGAAATATCATGTTGATATTAGAAATGTCATCAGCCACAAAGGACAAAAGACAGGAGTAGCGTGGGTTAAAAATTTAAAGATAATCATCTATATGTGTGGGTGGGTGGGTATGTATTGTATCGTACATGTGTGTTGAATTAAAAAAATTTCAGAATTGCAGTACAAGTTTTTTCTCTTTGTTGCCTATTATCATTCAGATTTTATAAATGTTGTTTAAGCCTTTGAGGACCTGCTTTGTACATCAGCCTAAGTGCCTAAAATGATATTCAACTTTTAATAAAGACCTCTAAATTTCGGTTGCATTTTGTTCAAAACCGGTTGGAAATCTCCTTACCTAGTAGTTATCCTTAAATTTTTAACAGGTATTTATTCTGACGGTGCATAACTTTTAAATATCCATGAATAATTTTCTTTTTAACAGAATGAAACAGTCATCATTGACCCCTTTAATTTTTTCGCCTTGATCTTTTTTGGAGAAAAATATGTTATATTCACTTTCTTTCGGTTGGCATTTGGCTAGCATATCTTTTACCACCCCACCCCTATTTTCAATTTTCCAATGTCATTTTATTTAGCTTAGTTATTTAAGCATAGGATGAAAAACTTAAATAAAATCACAGGTCTCTGTCTTTTCAAAAATAGGTTCAATCTATTTACCTTTGTTCTGTTCCCATTAAGTTAGGACTTAATTCTAATTTAATATGTTCTGTTTGCTTTACTTTACAATCATTTCTTTTATCTCCTTTCTTGCTCTTTGACAGACTTTCTGAATTTTCTTTGTTACTCTTTTTCTTTACTAGTTATATTTACCTACAGCTTCTATTTCAACCTGTAGAATATACCACCCTTCTTTCGCTGTGATTATGAATTATGTGTTCATCACAACTCATTCCATAGGTTTCCATTCCATAGATTTCTTAACTTAGGAAAAACTTTGTTTAGACAATAACATCATGTTCCATCAAATTGTATGCATATTATCACTCCCAAAATAAATAAGTTTACTATTAATGTTAAAGTTTTTAACTGCATTTTCAATAGCCTTCATAATAATTTTAATGTTTAATCTTCTACTGAATAAACTTCCAAAACCTTTGAGCTTATGAATTAGATGAAAATATTGAGTAGTTATTAAAATCAATTTAACAGTTGTTCTTTACTTCCTTTATAAAGGGTAGTCGCCATAAGACTATAAAGAACACGTGTCTTAAGGGTGAAGCTTTAAACAAGCAACGACATAAGACAGCCTTATTCAACATCTTCCTCGAAGTTCTGGCTAGTGCAATAAGATAAGATAAACAAATATATAGTAGGTGAATTAGACAGAAAGAAATACAAGAACAAAGAAATACAAGCTGATATAATATTCTATATACACAATCTAAGAAAATCTACCAAAAAATGATTTTAATTAACGAAAGAGGTTTACATGATTGCTTTATTTGCATCAACAAATAAAAACAGTAACGTTTCTATACATTAGCAAAATTCTATTAGAAATGCACAAAATTCATTCATTCACAAGAGCAATAAAATTATAAGATACACTGGAAAAACCCTAATAAATGATGCGCAAGTCCTGAATGGAAAAATGTCCAAAGCTGTAATAGGACCTAAAATATATACCAAATAAATAGAGAGAGATTGGTAAGACTCAACATTGTGAAAATATCGATTCTCCCCAAATTAGCCAGTAAATCCATTGCACTTCCAAGCAAAATCTGAAGGTTTTGACAAGTTAATTCTAAATTCATACAAAACCATAAAGCCTGAGATTAGCCAATTTTAAAGACAAATAGGGAAGGGAAGATTAGCATGGCCAGTTATCAAAAAGCATTATAAAAATACAGCCAATAATAGCCAATAGGATAGAACAGAGAGCCTAAAAACAGACCATGTGTACACAGGAACTTGGTATATAAACAGAATTTGGATTACAAATAAGTGGACAAAAGATGTACTGTCCACTAAATGGATTTGGGAAGCTATAGAAAAACATACAGGTATAAACATACCTCACACAGTACATGTAAATAAATTTGATATGGATTAAAGACCTAATTATTACAAGCATAATTTTAAAATTATACTAGAAAATACAAGAGAATATTTCTATAAACTTCCTGAAAAAGAAAACAACAACCCAAGTGATCAATAACCAAACTGCCATATCTTCATCAGAATCTTGGGTTTTACTCGTATACTGTCTCTGTCTCAACTTCTATAATAAAATATGGAATCTGACTGCCTAAGAGACAGTGAACTTAGTTTAGAACTTAATATAACAAACTTATTGTTCCTTAACCAGCTTCCAAAGAACAGGACATGTGCAGGAGTCTCAATTTTCCCTACAAAATGAATAATAGGGAATGTCACTCTTCTACAAGCTGGGCATCAGTCCATCGTCTCATGCACACAAGTCCGTACTAACAGTCTTCAAAGACAAGGAAGACATATAAAGTGCATGGTAACCAGGTGTTCTCCATCTCCAGTGAAGGAGACACACAAGGAGACAGTTATTGTCATCACAGGGAATATCTAAGCGAAGATTCAAAGAAAAAATGTGTCCTGCCTGGGAAGGTTTGAGATACTGTAATGCAAAGGCAGGAAGGCAAGAAGATATCTCCTTTCCTCAAAGGCTTTGAGAATCAAATCAGCCATCCACTTGGGGAGAGTAAAATAGTTGGTTCAAAGGGGAAAACTCTAATTCATTTATTAATTTGACCAAAAATTAATCTGGTTGGGATTAATTAATTAATTAATTAAAATTAATTGCTTTTTTGACCAAAAATTAATCTAGCTGGTCTAGAAGTACTGAGAAGCATACACCCATAGAAAACTTTGCTTTTCTGGAAGAAGCTCCCACCCTCTCCCTTTAAGAAAATACGAGAGAAAGACCATGTGCAACCTGCCCTGCCCCTGGGGGGTGGTCTGCACAGCCCCTCTGCAGAGCCAGGGAGACGCCTCTGACCTCCGTATGAAGTGCTGCTGTCACAGGGACAAGCACCACATCCTGTTGCCCCGGCATATGGGCCATGAATCATTCACAAAGCTTCTGAATCAATTATTCATCCAAACCAAAGACCAAACACTTTGCTAATTGTCCAGGAAGGCGGGGGGGTGCGGTGAGGGAAAGAGAGATTGATCAAAGAAAAAGGAATCCGTGCCATGCAAACAATTGGCTATATTAATACTTCACTTATTTTAAACCAAACAACAACAACAAAAACACAAAAAAAGAAACTGCCTCCACGAAGTTAGTTGGGAAAGTAACGTGGGCTGCCTCTGCAACAGGAGGGGGAAACCACTGGCTTCCCCAGAGTCCTGACCAAAGGACCCCACTCCATGTCACCCCATTTTCTACCTGCAGCCTCAGCACCCACACACCCACTGCTACTGGACCTCAGGTTGGTCATGGCCTCGATTTTCACTCCCGCCGTGTGGGCTGAGGAGTGGGAAACAGCCTTGGCAGAGCACAGGTGAGCCCCGAGGACACGGCATGAACGGGGTTCGTGGTTCCCACTCCTCTCGCCCACTCAGCTCCAGGGGCAGGTGTGCACAGACCCTTGCTTTTCATCTCCCCTCTCTCATCTCGCATTTATGGGGCATCTATGATGGGTCTGAGAATACCCAAGTCACCTAGAGAACAGGAAAAAGAGAACACGGCACCCCCTGCCCAGAGTCAAGGAAGAAATGAAAGAGTCACGAATAACACAGAGGGGACACAAGTGCCTGCTTATGGAGGGGAATGCAGATTGCGGCTAAGCGGGTACAAAGCGGATTGAATGTCCCCTGAGGAGCTGGGGCTGGAGCTTGTTCCCACAAGACAGGACATCCTGGCACGGATTGGTAAAAGGCAGGAAGCATGTAAACAAGGCATGGCAAAGTGAGGAGGAAGAGGATTTGAGATGAGACGGGCCTGGCTGTGGTGAAGGAGCCCCGGGTGACAGTGATGAGACCACAGGGTGCTGGGCACCAGGGCGGGCAAGAGCAGCTGGCAGGTGGAAGTCTGGGAGGCCGTGCTCAAGAGCTAAAGAGCTTCTCCTGCCACATCAACAAGGAAAAAAACGTTTGTCGCGAGGTCCTGATCAGCAGAGAGAAATGTAGAAAGAAATTATTCACTGGAGCACACGACAAGATACCAGAGCAGGGACAAACTTGAGGACGGAAGAAGTCAAGGTATGATGCTCTTGCAGGGAATGGACCCTCTCACTGATGGCGTCCGGGTAAGGGGAGAGATGGCAGAAATAAGCATAGAGAAAAATAGGGTCTCAGTGACTGATTCTACTTGAGGGTTAATGAAGACATCAAGTGCAACAGAAAAGTCTAGATGACAGGAAACACAATAAAATTCAAATAAATTCTCAAGTGTGTAGGTTCTTTAGCAATCACTTAATAGAATGGTCCTTACATGTGGGTCACAGGCTCATCCGATAAAAGATATGGACCCTTTCTCTGGAGGAAGATGCTCATATATGCAAACTTTTCATACCATGTCAAGCAGTGCACCACTCCCTAAAGTCTATACATCCACACCTGCCAGGCTAAACTGCAGCCACAGCCAAGGGTGTCATTTATTGTTCAAAGAGAAAACATCAAGGAGGCAGAAAAAAATTAAATAAAAATGGCAGTATGAGAAGTTGCCCTTTCTGGAATGTCTCTTTGTGCTTACTCAAAAACAAACAAACAACATCTCACCTTTTTTATAATCCCTTGACTTGTTGTTTGTTTTTAATATGCAATTAAATTAGGAGAAAGAAATTCTTTTCAAAAATCATCAAATAGGCTGTCCTTCCTCCCTCCCTTCTTTCACATCAATACAGAGATGGTCATCTCAGCGTGCCCTGTTGGGAAAGGGGTGTGCTCCCAAACAGCAGCCCAGAATCATGAGTCCCTGTCCCTTCTATGACACATCCATTTTCGAATGTCCATCCAGCCTCAGGCTTTGCCTGCCAGCCTGATGAGCTAAGGGAGTTTATCCCCAGTAAATTCTTAAGGTTGGATCCTCCCCAGCAGAGAGAAAGCCACACTGGCCAGGGTCAGGGGTCAGGGATGCTAATGAGATGGGGAAAGAAAAGGGCACGTCCCTCGGAGCAGTTCACAGAAAGACAGGGGAATCCAACTCTGGAGCAGTTTATAGAAACAAGCTATGGTTTTTCCCAGGAAGGCAAAGCCTTTTGAATCTTTCTAACAAAATCACTGGTAAAGCAAGCAAGCTGCTAAGGGAACACCACTGCCGCGCTGTTTGCATTCTAGAGCTCTCCCTGGGATAATATATGGTATGGAGGATGTAAATGAAATATAGATGCAGATGTACTTTGATGCAACCTCAGGCAGGAATAGATTCGACCCACGGGCAGACACACATAGGGACAGATCATAAACCACAAGCCTGTGCCTCCTTTCTTCAAGAGCTGCACAATTTCTTATTATTCTTATTTCTTATTCTTTCTCTTCTCTTCCATATTACCTCTCCAGCCCAGCAGCTCCCGGGAACACCATCAAATTTTAATAGGCGCCCTTCCCTGCTGCACCCATGGCCTGAATATAGATAACTATATAAGGTGCCCCGTGACTCCTTCTACAGACAAGCGGAATGGATGGGAAGAAAGTAGACAGGGAGAAGCACCAGCAGCAACGAAAGTACCAGGCACTTTCACATATGCCATTCCGCTTAATCTCTTCAATAGTTCGGTACTCTGGTATTGCTATATCTTTTTAAATTAAGGCTCAGGAAGGTTAAGCAACAGATGCTACAATCACACCACCAATAAGGATCAGTCTTGGTCTGGATGGGCTTTGCATTACAACACACCATTTCTCCCTGGAATTGCCTAAGTTTGACTGTCAAACCGTCAGCTACACGTAAGTATTAAAAATCTATAAATGTAGCATCAAATTTAGTGCTGTATGTGCATGCACACTCACAAACCTGTGAAGGAGTGGGAAGATGGGGAATAGAATGAAAAAGATAAAAAAGTAGAGCCTCCAACACAAGAATTTAATAATATGGTAGATCATTACGAGATGCTGTTTTAGAAGATTATGCTCAATACAGAAAAAAATAAGGAAAAGAAAAATGAAGAAACAGTAATAAGGTCTAATGAATAGGAAACGTAAAATAAATGAAAGGAATAAAAGCAAATAAACCACCTATTACAATAAATGTTAATGTGTAATCTTCTCTCAAAAGAGAAAGACGCAGGTAAGTTATTGGAAAGCAATACAAACAACATAGAACTATCATGGGATTGTGATTATCTGAGTAGGAAGGCATGGGAAGTAAGCAAGGAAATAAAATGGATCTATTTCTTGGAGCAGGTACATTTAAAACCTGACCTAGAATGAGAATTCACAAAAGGGTAAGGAGAGAAAAAGAAGATCACATACATTAGCCTTGCATTGTTATTCTCCATAGTCAACTGATACTGTACCTTATAAGTATAGACCTACATTATTATCATCAAGTTGATACAGTTATTCAACTATACTTTGAAATCTGTATCTTGGATAAACTGAGAGCTGTGAATACAGATCAAATATGAAGTGATTCCTAGACCCTAAAGCCCGCTGTATAGACTGAATATTTGCATACCCACCAGATCAATACATTGCAACCTAATCCCCAGTGTGACGATATTTGGACATGGGACCTTTGGGAGGTGATTAGATTATGAGGATTCTGTTTATGTGGGGTTAGTGCCCTTATAAAAGAGACCTCAGAGAGCTCCCTTAGCCCTTCTGCCATGTGAGAACACAGACAGCTGTCTAGGAACCAGGGAAAAGGTCCTCACTGGATACTGAATCTGCCTTAATCATGGACTTCTCAGCCTGCAGAACCTTGAGAAAAAATTTCTGGTGTTTATAAGCCACCTAGTCAATGATGTTTTTGTTATAGCAGCCCAAATGGATGGAGACACTCACTCAAGATTTAGTACATTCTAGAAGTTAGTATGACCCAGTACTAGTAACAATAGACTGCAAATGCAAAGATATCAACTTCACCCCAACTATACCAAGGATTTCTGTGGGGCTTAGAGTAACTCCGAGAATATGTTTGCTCATTCTGCGCCTCCCTGTCCTCATCAATAAACTAGGAAACAATAACAGATACTATTCATTGAAAATTTACCATGTGCAAAACACTATTCAAAGTGCTTTCCAAACATCCTATCAGTTGATTCTTGTAAAATACTCACAAATATCCTGAATCTTTAAATTCCCAATGAGGAAACTGAGGCTCAGAGGCTAAATAACTTGCTCAGTGTCATAGAGCCAGAATCAGACCTCAAATACAGAACTTAGTAATTCTACATTCTTTGCTCCTTCCATCCTGCCAAGGTGGCCTGTGTTGTAACTCTAAGCTATTTTAAAGGGCTAAATGAACAATATGTCTAAAATGATTTCAAGACCAAAATGATACAGAAAATTCAGTAATCTGCTGTCCTTTTAATCCCCTTCAATAGAAGACATTTTATCAGTCTTCTGATTAAATTAAAACCAAGTAGTGAGCTTTATATTCCTCTGGATGGATTTTGACATACCAACAGATACATACTTTCACCTTTGTTAGTTAAGATGCATCAGGAATAAAAGAAAAAATCCAGAGCAGGCAGCCACTGGGATGTATGAATTAGGGAGGCAGGACAGCATCGTGGTTAAAAACGCGGGCTCAGGCATCAGACTACCTCATGTGAATCCTGACTCCACCCACTGCTAGCAGAGTGATGTGGGGAAAATTACTAAACCACGTAAGTCCTGCTTTCCTCATCTAGTGGTAATAATGATGGTATCTACTTCATAAGGTTGTTGCAAGAATTAAATGTAAAAAAACTTTAAAATATTTACTGCAATGATTAGCACTGACCAATTAAGTCAGCAGTTCTGAGTAACTAGGTAATCCCAGCTCTCGTCCATTCTCCTCCCTGCCTCCTGATCTGGCCTCACTACAAGGGCCAGGTGCTGAATTAAAGAGTTTTTTTCTAGAATTGTACATAGAAAATATCAAGAAGGCTAAAACATTGGGGCAACTGCTTTCCGAAACTCCTTTCTTTGGGTCATGAACTTGAAACCAAACTGGCCCCTTCCCTTGGAAAAGGACAGCTCTCCTGGATCCAATTACAGAACCCCATATAGAAGGCATGTCATAAACTGCAGCAAGGAGCAGCATAATGGACTTCCCCAAAGACCACTCCAGTACTATGGCCACAATAATAAATCCTTCTCCAAAGACCCATGACAAACATTTATTTACTGCTGACACTAATCTATTTGTTACAGCTGCACACAGTTCAAAACTAAACTGACTTTACCCTTCTTTGTGCAAGCTAAAGATAAAAAAGACATTAGTAAACTAACTGAAAAGCTGGTTTCCCCTCTGAAACTGGCTCCTGATCCTGTCTTTTTTGGCCACAGAGTTTGGTGTTTGACAGATGTTAACCAGCAGTGATATCCAGACCAACACAGACATTTTATAAATAGCCTCGGCTGGCTGAGTATCTCTGGGCTTTGCTTTCTTGAAGAGAAAAAGACAAGAAACACAAAAATAAAATAAAGTGAAATAAACTATTTGTTTCTCATTCTTATCTTCAACGCTTGATCAAAAGAGGTGGAAAACAGGGTTCAAGGGCTAGCATCTAGCATGTCAGCATCGCTGCATTAGAGCAAAATGAAACCAGGTTCCCAGGGATCTTCCATCTCATTCTCATTTCATTTTACTCCTGTTCTTCCCACTGCGCACCAGCCCTTGTACACAGGAAGTGCTCAATAAAAGGTAGATATAGATGGACAAACAGAAAGCTGAATGGACAGAAGGTAACACATTTATTGCCAGTCTTTTCCCCTGATCAAATGGTGTTGAGCTAAAATTAAAATGATCTATATACATATACAATCTCTGCATCGACTTACAGCTCCTTGAGGACAGGTATCTTACTATTTATCTTTTCAGCTCCAATACTTAGGAAAATGTTTTTTATATGCATAGTAAATATTTCTCAAATCAATGGATGTTACTAGTTAGAAGGAAACATTTATTATATATCTCCCATATATCTGACAATTTATATACATTTTCTTATTTAACCCTCATATAGACAATAAAAAGATCACTACTTGTCCTCCAAAATTGATGCTCTTCTTTCCATAGTGAGAGGTTTTTGCTGGGAAGCAGCTGCCAATCAGGGATTAGATCTCCCCAGTCTCATCTGCAACTAGGTTGAACCATGCAGTCACTCCTTGCCAATGGGATGTGAGTAGAAATTACGTGCATTACTTGCATACCAAGAAATTTAAGGAGTGTGCCTTCTTCATACTCTCTCTTTCCACTTCTGTTGAAGAGATATAAAGCAGGAGATCCTAGAGGATGGCAGAGCCACCAGAGAGAAGGAACCTGGCTCTCTAAATCACCCCATGGAGGAAAGCCAGGAATGCTGTGAAGAACACACTGGCCTATTCAAGGAGCAAAAGAGAAACCTATTGTGATAACCCACTGAAATGCAGGGGGAGTTATTAGTTACAGTCCTGCTCAATCTAGTTACATAAACCTTGCAAGAGAGCTACTTTAGATTTTAAAAATAAGACTCATATAAGTTAAATAACTTGCCCAAAGTGACACCTGAGTGGCAAAGCTGAAGTTCAATCTCAAGTCTGCCCAACACCAAAGTCCTTTGTCTTTCCACTATGGTACACTATCAAGGTAATTCAGTGCTAGTAATAGATAGGTGCACATCGATGAAATGACTACTTACCCACACTGCCAAGTGCCATCCAGGCAACATCAGACTAAGCTTTCTAATTCCTCCCCAAGCCTGGATTGATGGTAAGATCCACGCAGGCAGAGACCATAACAGTTTTGCTCATTACTAGTAATATTCAGTATCCAGTATAGTGTCTGGCACTCAGTAGGCACTTAGAAAATAATTCATGATGGTTTGTTGGATGGGTGGATGGAAAAGAAGTATTATTGAGAGAAATTTGTTGACAGGGAACTAACCAACTCTCCCTACCCCCCACAACCTCCTGCAGTGAGCGCCAAGGATGGTAACAGTCTTTGTAGACTTTGTATTATGCCTTCTTGCCCTGTTCGGTTCCCCCTGCAAAGTCTCTCCCAGACTTTCTGTGAATCAATAAATTTCCATTGGTGAATTCCAGGGAACAGAGATATATCTTTACAGAGATCTAACCAATGTTAGATAGTACAGTTTGGATGTTTGGCCTCTCCAAATCTCACGTTGAAATTTGATCCCAGTGTTGGAGGTGGGGCCAATGGGAGGTGTCTGGGTCATGGAGAGGAATCACTCCTGAATAGGTTAATGTCCTGGTGGGGAGGGAATGAATGAGTTCTCCCTATATTAGTTCTCTGGAGATCAGATTGTTAAAAAGAGCCTGGCACCTCCTCTCCTGTCTCTCTTGCTCCCTCTCTCGCCATGTGACACCAAGGCTCCCCTTCACCTTCTGCCATGTGGGGAAGCTTCTTGAGGTCCTCACCAGAAGCAGATGCTGATGCCATGCTTCTTGTACAGCCTGCAGAACCATGAACCAAATAAACCTCTTTTCTTTGTAAAGTACCCAGCCTCAGGCATTCCTCTATAGCAACACAAACAGACTAAGACACTCTCCACTCTCAAGCAGTAATCAAATCAAGAGATATTCAAACTGCAAAAGCTTGAGAAAAAGATGTATTTTCTTTGAGAACAGTAAGATACGGTGTCTATGCAGGGTTGAGGAAAGATGGGCAGGGAACCAATAAAAAAGAACTATCCAAGAAGCCATTTCTGACAACAGTGAAAGCCAATGAAACCCAGGCTGATCGTGGAATACCTAACCTTGGGCAGAGATCTGGCATCACTGGCCCAACTGACAACATTCTTCCCGTCTAGTCACTCCTAGATACTGGACCACCCAATCTAGAACTGGGTCATGTGCTGGCCACATCGCTCCCAGCTGCCTGGGGTCCATATATGAGTGCACTCCAATCTGATTGTCTGTTCATGAGTGTAAGTACCGTGTCTGACTTTTGCTTCTCCCACTGCCCCTACACAAGACTGAATACCAGCTTGACTAGAATCAGGCTTTAGCTGTGGGTGAGTGACCTTCCCACTAGACATAACGGTATCGAGCACACGTTGGAGCTCTAGGCCTCAGCCCCATCACGGGTAACAGTGGGTTAGTTACACTGTATCAATAGTTCTCAGCCTTTCAAGAGTGAGGCTCCCTTTATAATATCAAAGATTCAAGACCCACTCCACCCCCAGAGGAGTTATTTCAATCAATATAGCCCCATAACGACATTGTTAAATAGATGTCATTATCCACCTCCATCCCTTTTTTTATGTAGATGGAGACACTGAAGCTTACAGGACCTGGGTCACTTGTCCACAACCACAGAGCGGTAAATTAGCAGAGCAGAGATATGAATTCAGGTTTGCTTGTCCACGAAGCCCAAACTGTTAGCTGCTATGATATTCTGACTAAATTTAAAAATGACACTATTCATTCAACAGAGCTTTAAAATGGATTTATATGTTATGAACCACAACAGCATCCACACACTTTGGAAAAACTGTGTGGTACATATTTGTGGGGAACATCACTCAGGGGACAGCCAGTGCTGGGGGGGTGGCCACAGATCTGCACACCCACTATAATTCCAGGGGTCACCACAGTCCCATAGCCCACAGGCCAAAACCCACTGGAATGTGACAAGGTGATTCTTATGGCCGACTCCTGCTTTAACTTTTTGTAAAAAAGTTTCTGTGGTTCTAAAATTTGAACTCATTTTCGGGTGACTTCTTGGTGCTTAGCTTGGTGCTTAGTTGATTTCAGACCAGTCACAGCTGAGGTAGGGTGGGGGGGGATTGAAATCATGGATGTTCTTCCTCCCTTATTTGCAGGACTAGCTGGTCAAACTTTGATCTGATCAGGTTCTCAGTAGGGAGAACCCTCCCCAAACTTGGATTTGTTTACTGGGGAAGAGAGATTAGATGTCAGGGTCATGCTAATGGACAAAGCCGGAAGAAGGAGTCAGCTGGAATCAGTGTGACTCTCACACACACCACAACCACAACACGCACACACCAGCCTCTGTGGCACAGAGCCCCAGCTTACCCAATCTTTTATGTCAAAACAAGGTGAAAAATGAAAACAGAGAAGGACTAGGAAGAGTAAGAAGAGGATAAAGGAGGAACAGGGAGGAAGAAGCTGGCACACTAAGGAGCTGGCTGCACCCATCTGAACAGGGGGTGTGGGATTTCAGCAGCCAGTAGAAAAGATTGGGGTGAGTGTTACTACCTCCCCATCTGTCACCAGCATCCACATGTGAAGGATCCACCTAGGTGACCTGTCTCTAGAACATAGAGCACAGCACTTACTCAGAAGGGGAACCAGCAGGCCTCTGTTTCCCTTTCCTAAGTGGGGAGTGGGTAGAGGGTAAATCACAGAGCACTATGAGCTTCCCACTGGAAGAAGCCCCTAAATCACAGCATGCTGGTTTAATCAGAGTTGAATTAGGACCCAGATTCAGCATCATGATGTGTCACGGGCTTAGGGAGCAAGGAAAAGAGAGACATCCCATAAACAAGCATGTGGGTTGGCTTGATCTTTTGATTATTATTCTATCAGGAAAATAAAAATCATAATAATCATATAGCAGTGTTCTCAGCAAAACATTTTAAAAATAATTTCTCTGCTGAACATCAAAAATAAAAGCCCACACACTCATCAATTCTTACCCATTATTTGAATCAGTGGGAGATGCTCAGAGTGTGATCTCAGAGGGCAGGGACTATGTCTTTACTCTGGGCAGGTTAACAAATCTTGAGCATATAATGGGCTAGATTATATGCTCTATAGCCTGGGTTTTGGTCCAGCTCCAAGAGGTTAAACAAAATTATAGTTGAGGACCAGTGCTGGAAGAAGGCAGGAGGGAAGAGAGGAATTTTTTGAGGACTTTAATTCTATGTCCCTCATTCTGAGCAGACATAGAGTCATTCAGGGAAGTCATTCCAACTTCTTCTTAGCAGACATTTCACCTCTCCTGCAAATCTGTTCACTTTCCCTGTTTCAAACCATTCAATGGCCTCCCACGAACATCCCTGGAGATGCCACAAGGCCCTGAATGATGTGGTCCTGCCTCCTTGCCAACCCCCTCAGGTTACTATTAATATCACTGCAGGCCCTGCTGGCCTTTCTGCTGTTTTCCAGCCCTGTACATCTGCCCTGCCCTCTGCCTAAGCTCACCTCGCCCTGGCCCCTTCCCTCTTCGCTTCTCATCCCAGCTAAATGCAACTCATTCTTCAGTTCTCAACACCATTGTCAGTTTCCTGACCCTCCTCCCCTCAGATGAGGTCAGCATCCCAGTGAAAAGTTCTCCTCGCATGCTAATGCATGTCCTTTGCAGTACTTTATACACCACTAAATTTAAGTTTAATTTAGTATCCGTCTTCTCTGCTAGACAACATGCTCTAAGACATGGAAACTGTGTCTGTGTCCATCCTTAGCAGTCAGCACCGTGTTTGAACACAGGATGTGCTCAACTAGTATTGGCTGCCTCGATCCTTCCTTCCCTCCTGTCTTCTCCTGACTTCTCCCATGTCTTCTCCCACTCCACGGTTCAAAGTTCTGGGCATATTAGGCATGCTTAGCCCTGAGTGGGCTTCCTCCTGTTTGCCTCCTCCTCACTCAGAGTTTTGATTAAGACTCAATAGCAAAGATACCCCAAACCCAGTTTCTTTCCAGTTTTCAGTGTGAGTTCTCCCCTGGGGCCAGTTCTGCAGTCCTGGACTAAGGAAGGAGTCCCCCAAAGGCCAGCTGAGCGCTGGAGGACCAGAGGACCGTGGGGGAGTAGGTGAGATGCCAGGGACCCTCACGGTGATGGGAGCCATTGCAAATGCATTGCAGATCTGGTCTGAAGTGTGAAGTGGCCACGCCTGTCACACCTGTCACTCTGTCTCCCAGTCAGTGTCCCAGTGTTGGAAGCCATAGAGAGAAGCCATGGCCTTGAGCCCCCTTCCTAACCATTCTGTCCCCAAGGCCTGGGCTCCTGACAGAAGAGTGGCAACCGAGAAGGAGGGAAATGAAAGACAAGGGGGTGGAAGTGAGCGCCGAGCCGTCTTGTCAGCGCTCCTCGGGCGAGGACCGGAGCTCTGAGCAAGGGCTCTGACCAGACGTCCTCCTGGAGGAAGAAGGGCCTTGTCTCCAGCCCTCCTTTGTAACAGCCAGATGTGGAGGAGCAGGTGCAGACCCCCTAGACCTGTGTGTGTTTTGTGAGACATGAGGAGGGCAGTGGCGGGGCCAGAAGACAAAGAAAGGGAAGACAAAAAAACACAGGAATCTAGAAAACATAGTATGTTCATCGTTAATAAAGTTTAAAATGAAGGTCTTTGTTTTAATCTAGGAATTTCTTTGTTGTTCTTAGTGATAGTAAACTGTAGAAGGATTTGACTAATTTTGATAAAATTAGATATGCTACTAAAAGGAAATAAGATATATTCTATGTTCAAGTTGTAGTGGAACCTCTCTCTTGAAACAAAATAATAGCTAATGAAAAATTTTAAATTTGCCATAGTTTCCGAATCTGCAGTAGGTTTCAGTGAAATCTGTTTCTGTGGTTTCAAGTTTTATAGAGATAAATCACTATTCCTAAGGAGGTCTAGAGAATATTTCTCATGTACTTTTTAAATACTTTTTAAATACTTTGAATTTTTATGTGCTGTTTTTTAAAGGCACTCAGGGGGCTTTATGTGTATTTGAATATTTATCTTCATAATATCACCGCCCTGGGGGGAGGTATCATTGTTCACTGATTTGGTACTTTGCTTCATGGTTTCTCAAAACACTTTTGGAGCAGAGGCTGCACTGCAGACTCGGTATAGCATGGGCTTTAGGACTGTTGATAATAGAGTTGAAATGCCAATTCCTTCCCTGAGCAACCGTTTGGCCTTGAGCAAGTGACTTAGCCTCTTTGAGTTTTGGGTTAGTCATCTATAAAATGGAGATAATATCTGCTTTGCCTTATGTTTCTATATTTAAAATAATGCATGCGAGTGTCACTATAGTATTAAATATATGAAGGCTTCTGCACTTAAAATAAGACGTGTGAGCTCCTGGTTAAACAGAAGCCACCAGCATCGCACCAGCACTGACATTATCCTATCTGCTTGTCGCAAGACCTGGGGAGGCAGCGGGGCAGGTGCTACCTTCATTTCATAAATGACGTTTCACAAAGGAAACTGAAGCTGAGGTGGTTTACATATCACCTAGTGTCACAGAGAGAAAGTGTACCAGGGCTAGGACTGGAACCCTGAGGCCCTAAATCACTCAGTCCACTAGATACAGCTCTGCTTCCATATAAGTTGCACATATATATTCCAACCAGATAATAAAAAATCTTATTTCTCAACACCCCCAGCTTGGTGGCCTAAACACAACAAGAAGCAGCAGATTGTCACTACCAGGGGCAGAGGAGCATAGCCGCAAGAGATGCTGGGTCTGGAGTTACACAAAGCAGGACCCGGGCCCCCACCTGTAAGACCCTGGACAAGCTGCTTAGCCACTTGCACCTCCATTTTCCCTTCTGTGAAAAAAAAAAAGGTAAGTAAGGGAAAGTCAGGCAAAGTTATCATTCTCCCAGATCTAAAATGCAGTGACTGAGCTTTAGGAACCTTAGGTTGAGCCTGTCTCCATATGTTCTCTCTGAAACCAGCACCCCCTCCTTCTCCTCTCAACATCCGCACTGCCCCACCTCGCCCCTTCCCTTTGGTGACCACTCTGCACTCATCACATCTGCTAGTTCCGGGCTGCCCCACCTCGCCCCTTCCCTTTGGTGACCACTCTGCACTCATCACATCTGCTAGTTCCGGGCTGCAGCGACACAGACGTTAGACAGTGCCATCGCATTTTAACATTTCACACGGATACATACTGCAGACTGCATTTACGACAGAAACACAAGTGCACAAATCTCTACCCGAGTGAGGCATATTTCATCCACAGAACAGAAATGTAAACACCCCCTTTAATTCTCAATTCCGTCTTGCAAATCTATACAATGAACATCTATGCTATATCCATCCTGTCTTGCAAACATGCCTTGGAATTGTCACCCCTGCCTCCCTCTTCCACATACACTCACGCACACGCGTGGCCGTGCACGCATCCGACTGCCTTAGCATGGGACCTCCCGGCTTAGAAAGCACCTTGCCATAATCTCTTTCCCTACATCATGCCTAGTGAATATAAAGCCAGAAGAGGAAAAAAAAAGTCTCAAACCAAACCACCTGGGGATTTCGAAGCTTCCTTCACTCTCTCTGTCTTTTCCTCCTTTTTGTTGGTACCAAAGCCAATCCGGGCCCCACTCAGTTCTCTCCACTTTGAGCTTCTGTCAGTGCATGGGGGTGGCGAGAAGAGGCTTCCAGAAAAGAAAGAGCATCCCAACACCAATGTCTTGTACCTATCACATAGCAAGTGTTCAATAAATATCTTTTCAGTGAATCAACAATGCATCTCAATATAGGAAAAAAAAACCCGAGTGCATATATTAAAAAAAAACTACCTACCACCCAAGGGGTAATTCCAACTCAACTGCTCATCAGCTACTCACTGGCACTCTCGTTCCCAGCCTCCCTGAAGGAACAGGGTTAGTCACCAGCACGGAGCTAAGAGGACACCTTTAAGCTTCATGTTTGTCTTTTGCCCACATCTCCCCTGAATCAAAATTCTGTATTCTAACCTTATCTCTTCCACCCATCTTGAGGGAAATGCAATTGGAACAGAAACAATGTTGTTCCGATAAAAAGCGATGCTGTGAGTGGCAGTTGGAGCCATAGATGAACAAAAAGCCAGGAGGAGTTGGAGGTCTGTCGGGGGAGAGTCACCAACTCTACCCGGAGAAAGAACTGAAAAGCAGCAAGGCTGAAGGGCTGCCAGAGCTCCCCAGTGTCAGCACGAAGGTGCCAGAGTCCTCATCTCCTTCCACTGACTCAGCCCAGCCGAGGAGCCTTGACCCCCACCCCCATTTCCCCACTCAGCCTCAGTTTCCCCATCTCCTCATGACAAGCTCTCATGCCTCCTCCCTCTACCCACCCACCACCTTCCCTTGCTCCCACCTCCCTGCTTCGCCCACCTAGAGCAGAAAGGACGAGGAAAATCCAGGGCTGGAAGCCATGGCCAGGCCGACTGGCATGGCGACGCTGTGTGAGTCCCCCGTGCTGTTGCACTCTGCTGTGCGAATACCCAGTGCTATCTCACGGTGCTGTGCGAATACCCAGTGCTATCCTACTATGACCACAGGGATTTAAATCGGGCTGGGGGCCGGGGACTGCGTTGGCAACTCCACCCCCGCATCCTCAGCCCCAGAGACAGTGCTCCCAGGGGAAACTGTGCTTTCCTCGATCTCCGGCTGCTTGGGAAACTCATGTATTAGGGCGGCCTCCTTACAGAAAACCCTCTAAAAATACCTATCAATATATATTTAGCTCCAGATCGCATCCTCCCACCAGCAGGCTGCAGGCTAAACCGTTCTGCATGTGCCCCTGGAGAGACGCCGGGCTGTGGGATGTTGGCGCCCAGTGCTGCCGCCGCGCTCCCAGGGCTCTCCTTGTCCCTGCTCCCACTTCCTTTGTCTTCCCTCTCTCCTGAACTGCGGCTAGGGGTGTGGAGGTGGCTCCTTTCTCTTTGCCATGCCTTTCCTCAGAGCTGATTCCAGGGTGAAAAAGAAAAAAGACTCGTGCAGCATCCAGAACAGAGTTAGAACTCAACACACCACCCACTGCTCAAAGCCTTCAGTGGCTTCCCACTTCCCCCCGGTTAAAGTGCAAACTCCTCAGCAAGGCCCAGACTGGCCCTGCTCACCTCTCCAGCCTCGTCTCTCCCTATTCCACTCAGCACGTTCCCAGAACCCTCCTACTGCATGCCTCTCCCTCTCTCCACACCCCTACCTCCAGGCTTTTGTGCACAGCATTCTTTCTCCCAGAAAACCTCTTCTCCTTCCCTGTCCAGCTAAGTCCCATTTAAATGTCACTGCCTTCAAGAAGATGTCCCCAGTGCCACCCAGGGCCAGGTTGGATGCACTTCTGTGCTCTCATGGCATGTGGCCTCATTCCCCCTAGTAGGGGACACAGCCTCATCCCAGCCACACTAGAAGCATGCCTGGCACACTGCGGGTACTCCGCACTCTCTCTTGAGCAAAGCCTGGGCCCTGGGGTGCTGACCACAGCAGAGGAAGGAGCACGAGCCAGGCACAGACACACCTGCCCACCCCCAGAGTGTGCACCACGTACTCCACAGCTAAGGGGTGGTCACAGCAGGTCATCTGCTGCTGTGCAGCTGGCACAACTGATGGCAGAGCATTTCCTGAGCTGATTTTCATATCTTGATGGGGAAATAGGTAATATCACCAACTTTCCAGAGTAGCTCTGTAATAGCACCAATACTTTAACAAGCAACTGAAAATGAAGATTTGCCAGGTAGAAAGGGACGGCATACTTCTCACCATTTGGCCTGAGCCTAAAGACGCACTAGGGAAATAAGGAGAGGAGACTAAATTGCTCCAGCAGCACACAAGGGCTGGCGCCGTCGCTGAGCTTGGGAGGCTGTGTGGCTTAGGGACCCAGACACTCAGGCAAACAGAGCCGGTTCAAATCCTGGCTTTACCACGCACCACTGGGCCTGGACAGGAATCAGGCCTAATGATTCTTACCTTGTGATGCCATTTTTAGGATTAGGAAAAAATACAAAATAAAAATATATATGCATATTGTAGTCTTTTGTATCTGTTTCAATAAATGGCAACTTTTATTACATGCCGATCGCCTGGTGCTGTGATACTGCTGCCTTCTCCTTACCCTCCCCACCCCGCCCACAGGCACCTCCAGGAGGTTAGATCTTCAATATTCAGCCCTGCCCCTGCCCCCGCCACCCAGGAAGCTGCCCCTAACCTGGTGAACAGCACAGATGACTGGAAGCCCAGTACCTTTTCATGGCCTAGCGACTGAGCTCCCAGCTTCCATTTCCCTGACAACGTGAGCAGAAGACGCACGCGGGGCAGTTGTAGATGTGTGTACAGATGAAAGACACAGACCATCTGCATTAGCCAGACCCAGGGGAAGGGTGGGAACCTCAGCCCCAGGCTTCCTTGAGCACTCTCTTTTGTATCCTATAGACAAGTGATTCAGCTCAACCAGCACCGATGAGTACCGAGCCACATGCCAACACTGGGCACACAGGGATGAACAGGGGTTAAGGCACATCCTCGCCTTCATTGCCCTGTCATTACCCACGGCTGAGAAGTGTCCTTGAGTTCCCACCCTCCGCTCTCATTTGCCCTTCTATCCGAGGTACTATAACCTGTTATTAAGATTAATGCATTATAGTGACCTCAAGTCATTTGGAATTCTCCAGGTGGCCTGGCAAGTGTTTAGAAATAGCATCTCCTGAGTTGTTCCCAAAGCAAGAGAGATCCCAGGTTCCGTAAGATAAAAGTTTGTTAAAGGAATAGCAGATTCTACTGTCTTTTAGCAGAAATGAGAATACATGAACAGCATTTCCTTCTGCATTCAACAATACTAGTTTCATTGAATTAATGAATATGTGAACGAAAGAGTGAACAAACCAGCCAATTAATGAAGAAAGCGGCTAATCCAGTCTCTAAGCATCAGACCACGCTGCCAGTTAAGCAGCATGCCTTCTCTGCTGCAGAGCAGGGAGTGTTATCCCAAGCCCGCAGAGAGAAGTGCTAGGATGGACACACAGGGTTCCTGTCCTCTTCAACCCACACATGAAGCCCCAGCTTGGGCTGGGAACATCTGCCTGACTACACCCCTCCCTGAGCTCACCCCACGCTGCTTCGAGGGGACCAAAGGAATGTGCAGTCACAGAGCATGAGACCCACAGAGACCTTGGGGTTGTGAGGTGATGGGTGGTGTGGGAAAAAGAGTGTTGAAGAAGGTACTTGGAGCCAGACAATATGGGCTCAAGTCCGGGATGTAGTGCCCACTAGCAAGTCACGTGCCCTCTCTGATCCTCGATCTCTTCATCTGTGAAATGAGGATAGCAATATCCTTTCTATGGGATGATGACGACTAGATGAATTAATGCACCTTAATGCCTTTTCTAAACCATGAATGCCCTCAACTTGCAGCCTAAGCGTACCAAAGTTATGAGGTCGGGGTGGTGGCCCAGGCCCTCCACCTGCCCGTCTCTCGGCCAAGGTCACTGAGTGCCGTTCTCACACCAAGCCAGCTGTCTGACACCGCAGCGCCCACCTCTCAGGGCCCCCCCCCCCAGCACGGAGAACTGAGGAGTTGTGCAGCCTCAGCCCCGAGGCGCTGTCACGCTCTAACACCTGTCATTCCTCCTGTGCACAAGAGGAAAATGGGAGGCGACACCTGGAGACGAGGTGGGAAGGAAGAGCTGTCAGCAGGGACTGCTGTGGGTGCAGATGTCAGGGAGGCAGAGGGGAACGCTGGGGGCCTGGAGAGGGGGCCGCAAGGGCAGGCACAGGAACACCAGCCCCGGATCTGCCATCACGAAGCAGTTGATCTTGGGCAAATGACTTTTGTCCTCTACCCTCCCTGGGGACTTGATGACCCATGTCTAAAGGCTGCTCTGCCTGCCTCGCTGGGGTGGTATCACAACACACTTCATGGAATCTAAGACCCCAACAATTGTAAGATGCCCCGAAACTGTATGCACCACTAAGAAAGAAAAATGCTGTCAGTGAAACTATATCATGCCACTAATTGTAAAGCACAGACTGATGTCAGAGACGTTCCGGCATGAAAAATGGGCATCTCAGAAGCGAAGCCATGTGTCAGAGGAAAGCGCTGTGGAATGTAAGACGAAATGTGATCATCGGTCCCTATGGGACAGAACTGCAACCCTCAGCCCTGCAGCCCCACAGCCAGGGTCTCAAGAGCCTGCCAGGCCCTTTGCCTGAAGCACATTTGCATGTGAATTAAGGAGAGAGACAGAGAACAGTCCATGCCAGGAAGAGGATTAAGTAGTGGGTGTGGAGGAGGGGCAGGAGCAAGTCCTCCTGGTTCAGATGGAGGGCAGTGGCCTGGGCCAGCCACTGAGCCAGGCTGAAGAGCTACTAAGAAAGGAAGACGTGAGGGCTGGGTGCAGAGAGCACAGAGGGGACAAGTGGGCTGGCCAAGCTCAGCGCCTGCACACTCTCCTGCACGGGGACCACACAGGGGGACCCACAGGGCCCTCTTGGATGCGCTAACAAAAGGACCCTGCTGACTCCTACACATCTGCTCCTCAAACACATAGAGACCCTCATTTGAAGACGAGGATTATTTGTCTCTTGCAAATCTTCTCTTGTCCAGCCAAATGGTCCAGTTCCTCCACCTCCCCTCACCCACCACAGTGCCCAGACCCCACACCAGAAGGGCTGGATTCTCCTTTAGGAGTACTGTGACCTGTCAACATGTCTCATAAAATGTGACATCCAAAAGACGTACTTTGGAGAACGTTGATAATGATTTATCACAGTAAAAAACAGAAAGCAATCGAAGTGTCCAATAATTGCAGAAATGAGAAGCAAGCTGTGTACACCTACTTAACAAACTGCTGATCAGTCATTACAGATTTTTACCAAAATATGCAATAACATGTAATATGCTCATACAGTATGGGGAAAAGGCAGCAAAATTACAAGCCTTTGAAAGACAGCGTGCTGAGCATTCAAGGGCTGGAAGGAAAGATCACAAAATAATCCGGAATTTCTCTTAATTAGTGAACTGTTTTTTTCTTCTTTTGACTTTTCTGTAATGAATATATATTAGTTTAAAATAAAAACAAAGGGGCTAGACAAGAAATTTCAAATGGCCTTTGACACATATGGAACTCAGCAGGACCAAGAATTTACATAAACTTAACATATAATATATGTATACTTTACAATACTTGTCATCTAGATAGAATCACAACATCTCTGAAAGGCTCACGTTCTCATTGAGGCCTTTTCTAACACAGTATATTAATATGTTATTTATTTTAGAGACATTTAAAACATCACCCAGTGTACTTCTGTACATTGCACTTCCGTATTCCCAAGTATAAACTGTATCTTCGTATACTAAATCATATTTAAAACGCAGTAGTAGAATTTTCTTTTAGAAAAATAACCTCCAGAAAATCATTTTGTGAGGCAACAGATATTTTTAAACATGCACAGTCAACCCCACTTATCTATTCCCTTCCATCCGCGTGCTCCAGCCCTTTACGTCTCCAGCATTTTCTCTCCCACTCAATCTCAATTAGCGTAAAGGTTAAAAATATGAGTATTGTTGTCTATTCCACAAGACAATGAATAGATGCGATCATTTCCAAGCCCTTACCCTTCTCAGCCCTTACCTAAGCCCGCTCCTCTGATTAGTGCCTGGAAAAGGTCCTCTTTCCTCCCTTCTCGGTCAATCATCGAAATGGCTACATATTTCCCCCATCCTCTCCATTCTAGGTCACTCTCTTCTTTTCCTGAGGTTTGAGCTACTGCCTGCCAGGCACCAGGTAAGGGCATCTCCAGACTACACTGCATGCTGCCACATCTACGCAGGACCACTCCCCGCTCCTGCAGGCACCAAGAGCCGTCTGACACAAGGACCGACAAGAAATCACAAAAGCCCAGGGAGACACGTTCCCAAGGCCCATCATGTGTGTTGATGATGGCGCCAGGTGAGCCCAATAGCCTGTACTGTACCCACTTCCAAAACAACGAGCTATCAAATACTTAACTAAAATGCACCGCCATTGTATATGCTGATGTGATCCTGATTCAGCCCTAATGGAGTATTACTGTATTAATTTCCAAGGAATGATTTATCAAATGTTTTAATGTGGTTCAATTTTATACTATTAATAAATCAGCGAATCAGAAAAAATTTTGTTGTCAGAACCTGAGTCTCCATTATCAGTTCGGAAGACACATCTGGGGTCTTCTCCAGCCCCTCAAAGAAACTGCACTGGACTGCATCTCTTGGCCCATCTCTTGGAGGTGCCTCTCAGCCTAGGGCAAGCTGCTTGCTGTAGCAAAAAGGCTCACTTTTTGGGTGACATTAGCAAAAATGTCACCCTCTCCAGGGAAGTGGGTGTTCAGCAACCGAGCCAAGCACAGAATGGAAAACCAGAAGCAGCAGCATCCAGACCTGACTGAGAGTCCCAGGGCCTCTGCCTAACGCCACTCGCATCTCCTCTCGAGGTGGTTACTACAGCCCAGCCTCCAAGGGGAAATCTCACCCCAAACTCTTCTTCCATCCGCACCCCACAGACCGCTGTCCTTCCACCCTGGGCTCCCTGCCCAGCCACTTCAGGACACCAAGGCCCACACACAAAGAAGGAGGGAGAGGAAAAGGACTCACCCGCTGAGGACCACGATGAAGTCCATGACATTCCAGCCATTGCGGAGGTACGAACCCTTATGGAAGATGAACCCCAGGGCCACGATTTTGATCCCAGCTTCAAAGCAAAAGATCCCAATGAAATACGGTTCTGTCTTCTCCTGTGGGGGTGAGGAGCAGAGGCACAGTCAGGGGGGGCCTGCGCTTTATCAGATGCGGACAAGTCCCACCCGGCCACCTCCCGGACGTCTGTGCTGGGCCCGCCCTCGTGCGGGTGGGACATGAGGGTGCTGAAGGACAAAGGGGGACCTGCAGACTCTCTGGGACTCACGGAGTGCAACAGAGCAAGAGAGCCCAGGGCAACAGCACCCAGGGGCTAGACTTCCTCCCCAGGAAGGTCCCGGCTCTGCCCTGAAGAAGTCTTCACACAGGTGGAAAGTGACCAGACTGGAGCTGCTCGCCCTCTTTCGGTTTTAAGCAATCTTTTGCTCTCTTTAGGGGAAATACGTTAGACCTGTGGCTCATTTCTTCAAGGAGAATATGGACGTAAGCATTTAGGAAGTTCACGACCACAAACACACATGACCTTGGTGCAGCCTTTGCCCTCTCACTGCAAAAGTCCCTTAGGAAAGAAACGCAGAGCAAATGGGCCCCGCCACCCTTTCTTCTTGCCTGGCTGCCATGCAGTGCACGCGAGTGTTTGTAATGTCCTCGGTTCCTTGCAGACCCCATAGGGTTTGTCATTAACCTGGCCCTCAGCAAAGAACAAACTCCTCAGGGAACTCACAGGGAGGAGGGCAGGGGGAGCTTGGTATGCCCAGGAGAAGGGGACCCAGCAAGACGCAGGCAGCGGAGAAGGTGAGAAGGAGGGAGCACATACCAGTCTTCGGGACATCGGGGTCTTGTCGTCCTCAGGAAGATGCTGCTCCAGGGCCAAGACAATGCAGTTGGCAATGATGGTGGCCAGGATCATATACTCAAATGGCGTGGGAAAGGAGGCGTTAAGGAACAAATTCACCAAAGAGAGAGGGAGGCAGCCTCCAAGATGGCCATGCACATAAATACACAAACTTTATCAACCCACATGTGTCTGTGCGGTTTGCACGGTTTATACAAGCAAGCAGGCGGGAAGGACAGTGGATGGTCCTTAGTACATGAAACCACAGCCATTTATGGTTGTTCTCTGAACGCAAAGCATCTTTTCCAAGAAAAGGAAGGACGTAGCCACTAAATAATACAGTTAGGCCTATGGCAGACACTCCAGACACAGAGTGAATTTAATGACAAATCCAGGAATTAACCAGGGCTGAAAATGGAAGGGAGAAGAAGGGAGGAAGAAACCCAACAATGCCATGTCCTCCCCTGGCTTCAAACCACTGGCCTGTGTAACAATGGGTAAGCAAAGATCCAGCTGTGGCCGCCTGCTGTTCTCTCTGGGACTCACACCTGCAGTCCCCTCCTCTAGAACCTCTGTTCAACTGAGTAAAAGAAGAGCCCTTGGAAAAGAAACCATTGTTTCCATGTGAGCTTCCTTCTATTCTAACATCCAATTCAGAAAAACACTTCGTGGGGCCAGGGGGAGCTTGCTTTGTCCCAGCTTGTTATCCCTGAGTGCCTGTGTCTACAGGAAACAGAGAGACGCATCACGAGCCTGAATCCAGGAGGGCAAAGTCCTGGCCTCTGGGAACCAAACTACAAATGAATAGATTCAGGCTTTTTTCTGTTACATTCTTGTGAACACAGGTGACGGGCTCCCTGTGCCTTTCTGAAGAGCAGGACTGTGACTCAGGTGCCAGCATCATGACTCCCGGGAAGGTCTTCCGCAAGCTCGGAGGGAGGTGGGAGGGACTGTTAGAAAACAGAGACAGAGGGAATCACCAGCACCTTGGGATTTCATTCTGAAACCATTGTTATGACAAACAAAAGCAGGCTATTGTAAATGGTCTTGCTGAGCAACCTGTGCTCTGGAAGATTCTGGAATTGGGTGGGAAAGAAGAGTAGTAGATCTTGCAAAGTGAGGGGAAAGAAAAGGAAGGGACCATCCTCGTCTCCCCGTGTACCAGGCTGACTGTGTCTGACATAGGGCCTGGAGCCCTCCCCGGGGAGCACAGAAGGAGGGCAGGTCATGACTACGTCCCTGACGCCCCCTCAGCTGTGACACTGAGGGTGTCTCTGAGGAGGGGCAGGGCATGCAAAGGAGTGTGAGCGCCTGCCAGCTGCTCTTGTCCTGGTGCCAGCACGGGAGGCTACAGGGGTGAGAGGCTGGCTGTGTGTGAGCCTCAAGTCCTCTAATCCTCGAGTGGCAGTGCCATCTCCTCCCCCATGACCATGCACCCCCAAGCCACACTCATCTTCCACCAGCTGGCCAGCGGCTGGCCTTCCTTCCCACACCCCTCCAACACTCACACAGCACCCAGACCCCAGGGACGGCTCTGCTGGCCACTGCTGCCCTGTGGCTCAGCCCTGGATCTGAAAACGGATGGGCCTGAGGACCTCAGAGCCCTGCCCCCACACCCCATTGTGCTGGCTTAGGCCCTCCCGGCCAGAGGGCAGCCTCACCGCAGAGTCCCTAGCACCCCTGCCACTCCTCCTCCTCCAGCCTCTCTGAGTGCCACCTAGGCCCCTGCGAGCAAAGCGCGCCGGCAGGCACACTGCACCCACACCCACTAGCTTGCACGTCCACTTTCTCTGGGCAGGCCCCTAAACACAGCCTGCCCAGGGCCACCAGCGCTCACTGCTCACAGGCGGAAGACTCCTCCCCTCCCATCATGGGTTCTAGCCCAGAGCTCTGATGAAATGCCGAGCAACCACCAAGCCCCAGTGTCCCATAAGCCTTCGGAGCAGCCCGAGTTATCCTGGGCCTGGAGCAGACACCCAGAATCCCGAGACCCAGCCAGTAAAATAAAGACGGGCACATGGCAGAAGCAGTGGCTGAGAAACCCACGCCCTATCCTGAAATCATGCCTAGGGGACGGGTCCAGAAAAGGAACCAATAACATGCCTGTATGTCACTGGCGAGTGACAACAGAAGTTGAGGGCATTTCGGGCAGTGTTCCCGAAGTGCAGGCCCGAAATGCTAGCGCTGCAGGAACGTGCAATCAGGTCAAAGAGGGAAAGGCTGGGGTAAGTAAAGTTAAGCAGGTTTCTCCCCAGCAGGACTTCTCAGAGCCTTTAATGCGATCGTATACAGTGTGCACACCCCTCCCCAAGCACAGACACACAAACAGGGCTCCCAAACTGCTTCACCACGTAAGTCTTTTGTCAGAGCATCTCTCTTGGGAATGGTGTCCCTAGGGACATATTTGGGAAGCCCTGACACATGGGCAGGTCTCCCTGCCAGTCCCCAGAATTAAGGGAGGAGGGCCGGGGGCTCTGAGTGGAGCAAAACCAGGGTCTCTTCCACATCAGCCCCCGTCCTTGTTCCTAACAAAAGTGTTCACAGAAGTGTGGGGCTCACCTTCCTTGGCTGGAAGTGCCCCCCACGCAAGCTCAGAAACCTGCTGGGCAGGTCCAGGGAGCCCAGCGCCCCGCCTGGGAGGTGGCACGGGGAACACACACATTCTCACTCAAGCTCAGACCTCCGAGCTCTCACAGCCTGCATGGAGTCTACGACAGCCTTGTGAGATGGGGTCTTCTTCCCCTGAAACCCTGAAAGTGACAGCCACAGGCTCAAAAGCCGGTACACTCTCAGTGCTGCACACGCAGCCAAGGTGCGCCTCCAAGACTCTCCACCCACGATATTCGCTTAGATTGTGGCCACTCCCCTGCTACCCCCATTCTCCGCTCCCACGTCCACGCCTGCATTCTCCTAGCCAGATAATCCCAATATACCACTCCCTGCTAGGATCTTTGAGTTCAACTGGCCCAGAACGTCCACGTGTAAATATGTGAGTTTTGTCGGGGCACAGGTGGACGGGGGAAGCTGTGGCCATGGCCACCGCAGGATGCTCAGGGCAGGAGAATGGCTCTTGGCCCAGGTGCCGACGAGCCATCTCCCTGTGACCGGCCAGGTGTCTGGAGGCTGAGAATTCACGAGGTCTCAATGACTGGCGCTACCCGAAGCCCTGAAGGCTAGAGTCTAAGGGTGGCATTTGGCAATTCACTTCCTCCCCAATCCCCACTTCCTCCCCAGCCAGCTCCTCTGCTCTCAGCCTCATGTCTAAGGACCCATTCAGAGCAACGAAACTTTGGCTTCATTTTTTTTTTTTTTTTTTTTTTGGCTTAAAATTCTTAAAGCTGTGCAGATGCTCCTACCCCTGACAGGGATGTCACCTTCAGCCTTACAGGTCATCAAGACCTCAGGATGAGTTCACATCTGGGGTAACAAAGAACTGGAGCTGAGCCTACGGGAAGTCATGATCTGTGGGCCGACGAAAGGAAGGACAGCAGCGGGAAACCCTTAGGGAGGCGACAGAAGAGAACACCCAGAGAATGGGCCCAGCCACTCTCCCTTACAGCCTATTCTTAACCTCTTCTCCATTTCTATTCCTGAAGGAAGCACAGAGAGCAGGTATTTACGTCGTGGTGGTTCTGCCACTGCCTGTGATGGCCTTCTCCTGCTTTCTGTCGTACATCCGGACCAAGCTGAAATGCCACCTTGTCTGTGAAGGCTTCTCCCGTGCCCCATAGCTCTTTGCATTGTGTAATTTTATTATTTCTTCTCCTATTTAAATCCCTAAGAAACTATACCTTGATCGCAAGGCATTTTGTTCATCTCTCTACTGCCCTGCTTAGCAGAGCCCCCGGTACGCAGGAGCTTAATCAGTATTAAATGTAGTATGGATGAATGTGAGGCATCCCATTAGCCAGGCAGCTTTCTAAAGAACCATTGTAAAGGCAGGGTTTTGTCACTCACTGTGGCTCGGGCCAGGGCTCCTGCTCACTCACCCCCACCCCTGCAGGCTCACTCAGGGGCCGCTCCTGTTTCTTCCCAGCAGCAAAACTTCACACCCAATAGCGCCGGCTCTGCTACATCTCCAAAGGGCAGAGCCTGGGTGGCAAATAATGGCCCTTTGGTCAAGCCAGTGCACCTTGCACACTAGACAGAGACATGACTTGGAAAGGCCTAAGGAAGCTCCAAGTTGCCACATCCTCAAAGAACACCCCCCTCCTGGTAATCACAAGCAGGGCAAGGACAAACATCTGTCCAGGACTCTGGTTCCTCCTGCCTAAGCATTCAGCGATGCCCGTTACATTCTGTGCCTGACATTAAACAGATTTTGGAAAAGAATATCTATCCCTGGGCTGGGCGTGGCAGCTCACACCTGTAATCCTAGCACTCGGGGAGGCTGAGGTTTGAGGATTGATTGAGGTCATGAGTTCGACTCCAGCCTGACCAAGAGAGCAACCCCTGTCACTAGTATATAAAAAATTAGCCGGGAATGGTGGTGTGTGCCTGTAGTCCCAGCTACTCGGGAGGCTGAGGCAGGAGGATCACTTGAGCCCAGGAGTTTGAGTTCACTGTGAGCTAGGCTGACACCACTGCACTTTGGCCAGGCAACAGAGTGAGACTGTCTCAAAAAAAAAAAAAAAGAATATCTATCCCTGGTGTCCAGATTGTTTGTGTTTTGAGATCTTGAACAAATGGAGCTCATGGCGCAGAGAGGCCCGGGTCACTCACCTCTGCATCCCTTGTGTCCAGCGCTATGCTTGGCATATAGTGGGCACCGAGGAACTGTCATTTAATTAACCAATTAATTAATACCGAATTGATAGATGTCTAGTGTAGGGAAACCAGAGCCAGAGGCATCCTTACAAAAAGTACCCCGTACTCTCTCTACAAGGGGTGGTACCCATTTCAACGTTTTGTGCTGTACACTGTGGACACACATTATCTATTTTAAAAAAGAAAAAGAAAAGAAGCCAGCATGTGTAGAAGATCCCTTTAATGTTGAGAGAGGGAGAAGAAATCCTGTCTTGCTGGAAGGATAATGAGTTGTCTCTGGGTAGCAGGGTTATTTACAATTTCTTCTTTATCTACTATCTGAGTGTTAGAATGAGCAGGTATCAATTCATAACCATAAAATCAATTAAAGCTATATGTATTCTGGAAAAATAAACCAACACAAAAATGCATCCCACCCTAAGGGTAAAGAGGAAGGCGACAGTCATAGAAATCTCAGAAACGATTTATGAGAGGATCAAATGCGAGAGCATAAAGGGACTGGACCAAAGGAGGAAATGACTATGAAAGCGCTTTGAAATCTGCAAAGGACGCCTCCCCTCCCGGACATCTCCCGCTCACCAGGGGCCTCATTTCACAAACTTTCCTGGCGATCTTCCCAAACACCCCTTTGCTGCTCTCTCCCCCAGAGCCCGTTAATGAGGGCCTGTGTTGCTCCTACTTTCCCTTTCCTGTCTAGCAGCTTCAAGACAATCATTAGGGAAATGATAAAAATAGGTTCACTTATTGATTTATCTCCTTTACCCAATGCTCCTTCCTTCGAATGGTTGACTTGTTTCCTTAGCAACACAGCTAATTTGAGCAGCGCGGCTCGGCCTGCACACCTGCCATTTGTTCACTTCCTCCTTCCAGTGCAGAAGGCTGGGCAAGGGTGGCGGTGCCGGCTCTGCTGTCAACAGTGCCCTGGGGGCCTGGCCCAGAGCAGAGCCGCTCCCTTGCCAGACTGCACAGCCTCCCTGTCCCAACCGCTCAGGTATGGATCTGCAGGTGCAGGCAGCCCCAGGTGGCAAATGTCAGGTACCCCAGGGCAAACATGCATCTTTGTCACCACCAGGGGGCTCACCCCAGACCCTTCTGCGCTCAGCTGTTCCTCCCCGAGCGTCTGGCGTCAGAACACTAAGGAGACCATGCTCTCAGGGGCCAGCAGGGACAGGCAGGCAGACAGGATGCTGAGCCCTTCCCGACTCCGGGCCTAATGAAGAATGTGCTTCTTAGGGGAGCAGGCTGTGGCCACTCAGCCACTTTCTAGAAAGTCCTGGGGGAGTCTAGAAGAGCACACAGTCTCAGGGAGGCACATCTTAGCCCCCTTCACAAATCCCACCCCTCACCCAGGCCCAGAACAATCTCCCTAAAACAAGATCTGTCTCCTCTTCTCCCTCCGGTCTCCCGTGTTCGGATGTTCAATTCTAAGAGATGGAACAGTATCAGAGGATGGCCCGGTCATCTCTGTGTGTGACTTTCCACCCCAGCACACAAATATCAGTAATAAGGGGACACTGACTCAAAGACACTAGCAGGGAAAGGGCCTTGCCTAGTCTGTGATTCCCTCAAAGCGCCATGCCAAAGAGACATTTGAAATATGAACAACAGTGAAATACAGCTATCCAAGGCTTCCAGGTGACTTCTCTTATATGAGAAGGTTCAGAATCTGCCTTGAGAGTTGGAATGCAAGGGGAAAAATGTAGCGTGGCCATGGGCAACCGCAGCCCAGGCTCTCGCTACAACACCTGTCCCGACAGAGCACTCAAGAGTCGGGAAAGGCCACCACCAACCATTTGCACAGAACCAAACGAGAAATAGAAAAAGATCAATGCCTAAAATGGTATAGGAATATGAAAGCCCTCTGAAAACTGTAAGTTGATACACAAATGCACAGTCACTTTCATTATTCCACTAAATCAATCTTTAAGCATCTGCTGTGGCTTGAAGCTTTGGGGAAAGCATCTGTTAGTGGTCACAGCCTCCAGGAGTGGGCTGGCTGGCTGCAGCCATGGGCTGGCATTGAGGAGACCCACCCCAACCAAGGATTTAGAAGAAAATTATGGTAATGGGCCTCTGAGAAGAGAGCGAAGACATCTGGCTCAGAATCTCCTGGGAATACGGAAAGCACATCCAAACACCAGTCCCAAGAGAAGGATATATGAAGCTGATGGCTCTGATGCAATCTCACCCAACGATTAGAGGGGACATTAATCACACCCAAGGCCAGAGCTAAGAACAGGAGGGGTTGAACCACCACAAAAGTCTGGCTCCAGCTCCTACAGACCCTAATGGCAATGCAGTGAGATCATGCTGGTGAGATCATATCCCTCTCGCCTGAGCCCACTGAGAAAGACACATCTGTCCTGGAGGGATGAGTAATATGGAAGAGACAGGACCTTGTACCTCAAAACCCAGACACAGCGATAGTTACAACCATGGCTTCAACAGAGTGTGTCTGCATCCCTCACAGTCTCCCTCACTCCTCCTAGCGGCAGCTATTCTTACAGGAATCTCTGCCTCCTAACCTGTCTATACATGCCAGGAGTGCAGTTCTGCAACCCTTCATAGTCTGAGTAGAAAATTGAAACCAGCTCCATTAAAACAGGCCTGGGGCCAGCTCCCCTCCTGGAGGGATGTTTCACCTTTTCTCCCAAACATGGTATAAAGTGAGAGTGAGTATGAGGTTAAAAAGATAGAGATGTACGAGGGTTATCTAACACCTCTCAGCAAGCTGCCCCGCTCTGCCCAGGCGAGAGGCCCAGGGTAAGAGGTCAGCCACAGCCCAGGGGATCTCGGTCCCAAGGTGAATGTGTTCCCCATGGCTCCTTCTGGACTTGTGCTCACTCCTGCAGCTGACCTGGCAGGACACAGCAGCCCGAAGGAGACCAATCCAGAAAAGAGAATAAACAGAAGGGCCTATATTCCTGGAGGTGCCGAGGGGCTACTGATGAACTTTTCAATTTCCTGAAAATAAATGTTAATCTCCTGAATCTATCAATGCATCCTCAGGGTAAGCCCTATCCTTAACGCTATTTCCATCTTCTTTCTCAGTCCTTACTTTTTGGTTTCCAGTGTCTGTCCTGGGCTGAGCAGCAGGGGGTGAGCCACACGTTACCTCCAAAGAGCAGGAGGGCCGAACGCCTGTGCAGGAGGGCCGAACCCACGTGACAAACGTCAGTGCACACCTCTGGCTACAGACCTGGAAATCTACACTACAACCCCCCCCACCCCCACAGCAGGAGAAATGCACAGTTAACAAGCAGAAAAACAAAATAGAAGGCTCCACATACTTCATATTGTCCCATTTCATTATCTCATTGCTTTCCTTAGTGTAATTTTTCTCACCGCCCAGCCTCGTCTTAAGAAAAAAAAACGATCAGATTGAAAAACCAAGCCCCTTTTCTTTTTTTAAAACAAAACAAAACAAAAATGCATCATGTGACTTCCAGCCTTAACATCAGTTTTTTAACTTTGGTTTCCATGGTGGTGGGATGCAACCTGCCATTGCCATGACAACAGCTGCCTCTGTTCAAATTCACCATCTGACAGGCAGTCCTGAGCATTCACATACACACCTCTCTCCTTCCTAATCTCTCTCTCTCCTCTCTCTTTTTCTCTGGCTGTCAAGAAGATGGAAATGCCATCACACCTACTCCTAAAGACTTAAAACCTAATGAATGAAAAACAAAGAAAGCAATACTGAGAATATAACAAAGAAGCCAAGAACCTCCCAAAAGGCCTTTTGTTTGCCAGTACAGCCCCACTGCTCAGTTATGGAGGTCAGTGGACTCAGTTACTCAAAACAAAAGACCACAAGCATGGTCTTTTTCATGCTGGCTTTGAAGCCATGTCCAAACTCTCATTACTTTTGGACCAAAGAACTCCCATCTGACTCCCAGGACCCAGCCCTCTACATAAAATGACAGAAAGGAAGGGCACTGTATTGCTACTTTGGTGACCCAATACTAAGGTCAGTTCCAGACCGGAGCCCTGATTCCCAGAGGACGGGGCATACTGGCTCTAGAAATCGGGATGGCGCTGGTTTCCTTCCTCCTCCCGCCGTGTGCGCCCCTTCCAGCCACAGACAGCTAGAAAAGTCTTAACAAATTCATCTGTTATGTGTCTAACTGGAGCCTGCGCTTGCAACGCTGTTATTCGACACTGTTTTGGCGATCAGGAGACAAATGATTGAATGCTACAGAAGAGAGAAGAAAGAAAAGGGGAACATTAAAAGCCTCGGGAAGAAAACAAAACAGCGGTGGGAAAATTACCTGTTTCAGGAACCAGAATGTGTGTTTTGATGACACTCTGACGAATGTGAGCCCGTCAAGAGTTCTGGCAGCAGCGTGCGTCTAGGGAAGAAGGGTGGGAGCTGCCATCAGCGACCACACCCAACACCGCACCCCGCTTCGTACCGACACGGGCATCACGGGGCGTCACATGGAACTCAATGGAGAAAGAAACTGAAAGAATCCATAGATCATCTCTGGAAGAATTTGTTTCCCTTTGAAAACTGTGCAACCATACCCCAGTGTTCAGAGACACCTACTGAGCCTCCAAACCACATGAGGAAATGATGACAAAACCAAGGACACTCAGCTTGGAAAGGGACGACTTGAGAAAGATCATGGCTACTTTCAAATATCTGAAGGGCTAGCTCGCAAAAGGGGGCTGAGATGTTTTCTCAGTTATTCCGGAGGGTAAGACCAAGACCCAAAGGGTGGCATCCCCGCCCACTGGCAGATCCGGGACAATACAGAGAAGTACCACTGTTCCAGTATGACGGAAGACTGGACCAGCCAGTTTCACTGCGCCACTTACTACAACTTCTGCTGCTCTGGGAGATTGCCAAGGATGTTGAGGAGGAGATTCCTGCATTTGATGGCAGTTGTGCTGGGCCCGCCTCCTACACATACAGGGTTAACTAACCAAGTAGGAAGCAAGGGCAGTGTCTTTAGTCACTTGCTCAGGGACCTCTTGGACAAGCCTGACCTGCTCTGTCCCTTAGCCAGACCTGCATTCAGGAAGTCAAGAGCATCACCCTAATGGCAGAAGGCTGTCACCTGTGCAGCTAGAGGTATGCCAGAAGCCGCCAAAGGTGAATGGTTTAACCAATGCAGTGAGATCTAAGAATGAATCACCCCATTCTCTCAGGCTGAATTCTGGGATACCTGGGGCACTCCAGCTTTTCCCCCATAGCCTGCAAGGGAACTGAGAGAGATCAGCCAAGGCATGTAATCAAAGCACGTGGAAAAGAAACAGAAATAAATCAGGTAACAGGCTCATCTCTTACTCTAGATCAGTGCATCTCAGTTTTGGCTGAACTGTAGAATCACCTGGAAAGCTTTTAAAAATTAAGGATACATTTATTGAATAAGGATTATTTTCCCCAGTGTATGTTTTTGTCTGCTTTGTCGAAGATTAGTTGGCTATATGAGGATGGTTTTATATCTGGGTTCTCCGTTCTTATTCAATAAATGGTGCTGGGAAAACTGGATAGCCACATGTAGAAGACTGAAACAGGACCCACACCTTTCACCTCTCATAAAAATCAACTCACGCTGGGTAACAGACTTGAACCTTAGGTGTGAAACTATTAGAATTCTAGAGGAAAATGTTGGAAATACTCTTCTAGACATTGGACTAGGCAAAGAATTTATGAAGAAGACCCCAAAGGCAATCACAGCAGCAACAAAAATAAACAAATGGGACCTGATCAAATTAAAAGGCTTCTGCACAGCAAAAGAAACAGTCAAAAGAGCAAAGACACAACCCACAGAATGGGAGAAAATTTTCACAAGCTACACATCCGATAAAGGGCT
>VBSM01002937.1:18689468-18808958 GCA_008086735.1 Cheirogaleus medius | reverse complement strand
GGGGGAGGAGGGGATGGATATATACAAACATAATAAGTGAGATGTGCAACGTTTTGGGGATGGTCATGCTTGAAGCTTTGCCTCGAGGGGAGAGGGGGGGCATGGGCAATATATGTAACCATAATATTTGTACCCCCATAATATGCTGAAATAAAAAAAATTTAAAAAAATAAAAATAAATTAAGGATACAGGTATACTACATCCAGAAATTCCGATTCAATTTGTCTTGACTGAGCTGGGGCATCAGCCATTTCTGGAAGTTTCCAGGCTGACTCTAATGTGCAGCTAGTGAGAAGAACACTGCTTTTGAGGGTGGAGGCTGTGAAAGCTAATGCTGTCCTCAAATTAGGTGAGATAACAATGGCAGAAACCAGAGTCCCAGAGGCACCTTAGAGTCCTAGTAACTATTCCAACACACTCACTTTATAGATGCACATACTAAGACCAGATCCAGAGCTAGAAACCCTTCTGGACTCTCAGCACCATATCCTGAAAGCTTGGGAAACTATTATCAGAACAATCAAATAAACTCTCTGGCCTCTGAACTTGAATTAAGGATTCTAAAAGAAAGAGATTATTTTATCTGAATTTACTTCCTCCTTCCCAGGGCTACTCAATTGTTCTCAAGGAGCACATCTCAAGGTAGGGTCTGGATAGTTTACCTTTCTTAAGGTCACTGAAAAGCCCAGCAAACATTCTGAAACAAGTTGTTGCCTGAGCATCCATCCATTCTCCCATCTGCTGCAACCTAGTCTTGGTTTTACCCCGGTCCATTGTCTATGGAGCCTACACTATCCTTTCGTAAAGTTCTCCAGCAACACACGTGAGAAAGGAGAATATTAACCACAGTTCTGAATCAATGTTTCCCATTCTCACTGAATTTGCTTCACCTCTATAAATTATTGTTTTTTCTTTTTAGAGAGATGGGGTCTTGCTATGTTGCACAGGCTGATCTCGAACTCCTGGCCTCAAGTGATCCTCCCACCTCAGCCTCGCTCCTCAGTAGCTGAGATTACAGCTGTGAGCCACTGCACCCACCTCTGAATTATCCTTCTCTTATCCATTCCTACTTTTTCTTACTTAAGTCTTTTCTTATCAATCATGATCCTCATATCCAACCTCCTATGCCCCAAGAGAAACACCAAAAAATGCATACTTGCTAACTAATAAAAGGATGAAGAAGCCCCAGGGGAGGATGAGGGGCTAGAGTGAAAATGACTGAGCAGAGAAAGGGTACAGAGGAAAGAAAAGAGAAAATGTGGCAAGAGGAGCCCAGCACCTAGTCAGGAGCCCAGGTTCTAGTCCCTGCTGTGTAATTTATTGAGAAACTTGTGGCAAGTCACTTAACCTCTCTGGCCTTCAGCTTTCTTACAGATAAATGAAAGTTTGATTAGAGTTTCTCCCAGGTCCCTATAACTCTACTATTCCATTATCCTGCAGCGCTAAGGGGGAACATCCTGGGAGGAGGAGTGGGGAGAAAGGATGAGCACCCCCTGTTGTTATACAATCAAGACGAGCCATTTCTGGTGAAGCTACTAATGAGGACACCCAACAGTAATACTCAACATGGAAATCCTGGCATGCCTAGGAACACCTTGAATGTGTCTAAAGTCCATGGAAAGAATGTAGCTGGGCTGGCTAGAAACATCTCTAATACTTAGTAAATGAAAAGTCAGAATCTTCATAAAGCTGGCCTGGGGGCGAACAGAGGGCAGCTTTTCCATAAACCTATTGTAAGCTTTTTCTACACTCTCTATGAGAGATATGAGAGTCTTTTTTGCAACCTCCCTAACCCCCATTTCCTTAAAAAGCTGCAAAGGCAGTAGCATTCAGTACATGAAATTTCAAGAAAAGGTCAAGAAAGCTGCCACCTCCACACTGCAACTCACACTATGGGTACTCCAGAACAGAGGGGACTGAGTGTAAGCATCTTTGAGGGCTGGAAAAAAGAAAATGGACTTCACATGCTAATATTGAAAGGGAAACTGGCATTTCCAAATGAAAGGCCCTCTGCAGAGTGAGAAAAGAACTGTGCCACTGGAGTTTTGGGGGAGGGAAGACAAAATAGCAAAGATCCCAGATTCCAACTCAAGTTTGCATTCCAAGGACAAAGGGCATGATGTCTCAGATCCATTTCCTGATGACTATGATGATGGGTAAGAGATCTTTGCTCTTCTCCCAGCTATGGATCCTTCACTCCTCCATGGGTTTAGCCTCATTCCCAATGGGTGCTGCAGATGCACATAAGTGGCTTGCAGTATCATCCTAAAAAGATGCTCTCTTAGGGAACAGTACTTGCTAGTCTTCTGGTCTGACCAGAAGCAGCGCGGTACAATGGAAATAGCCCAAGCAGTCAGCCAGACCACATCTACCTGCAACCTTGGGCTAATCATCTGTCAAATAAGAACAACAATATCCACTTCGCACAGGGCCAGATTAAATGAGATCCGCTAAAGCGCACTGCAGAGTGCCTGTCATGCAACAGGCATTCATTAAAGGGCCGCCTCCTCCTTGCACTCTCAGGGACGCAGACTGCAGAAGAGAAAGCTCTCCAGGCCTGAACGATGGTGCCTATAGGATGTTGGTAAAATTCTATGATGAAAACACTGAAGGTACAAGAAAAAGAGAAGTAATCAACCTTAGGATTGTGCAGGGTGGTTCTGAACCAAGTCTTTCTCACAGTGGAAGGATAGAAAGCTGTTGGAAGTTCTAATTTCCTAGAATCTATTCCTTTGCTTTGCTCTCTTGAGCCTGTCTACTGGTGTTTGTGACAGAAATGAGCTCAGTCTTATGGAGCCTGTACAGCTTTTCTGAGTGGGCATTTGTCACTCTTTAATCATCACCAGGGTAAGAGGTTACCCAGAGCTGTAACATCCATAGAACTCAGAGGGGGGGAGGGCAGATGGTGCTCTCAAAAATAAGTACATAGGTTCATACACATTGCTCTATGAGACAGGAGCGTTCTCTTGCCAAAATGCCCAGATCCTCAGAACTGACATAGGCCCATACCCCCAGACCTCCCCTCCTCATGTCACTACACCCACCCGCTCACCCCACCCCCAGGCAAGCCCACGCCCTTCAACTGCTCCTCCATCAACAGACTAGAAGAACACATGCATCCTTGTGCATCCATATGGCTCAGTTATTTCACAAACACAAACTTCCACGCAAACATCATCCAAAGTTAGCAGAAGGGAGAGGCAGTTCTTTTAACTTTTTTAGGCCCACTCCCTAATTTCTTTTGAGTCTTCTGTCTGGTTTCCAGAAGCCAAGTAGTGCATCATAATCTTCCACTCTCATCCACACCAGTATCCAGTTCCCACAGGTGAAAGGTCCTCCAGCATCCCAGATCAGAAGACCTACACCTCCTCTGGCAAATTCCCAAGGGCTCCAAGCCATGGAGCTTCCTGCTTCCCCCCAGATCACTCTAACCCTTTCAGAAGCTTCCTCTATAGTTCATGGATTCCAATCCTCCCTTCTCCGACAGAACAAAGAGAGAGATCATAAATACCCAAGGACCCTGAACGCACAGGGAGTAGTTAGAAGCTGGCAGCCCTGAGAAGAAAGTCTGTCGGGAGGGCAAGCTGGGACCCTGGGAGGGATCCTTCCACATGCCATTCATCAAGCCCCCTGAAAATGCTGGCTACCATTTTTATACAAACAGAAGCAAAATCAAGCAAGTTTGTTCAAGGCTGCAGATAGTTCTGAATATCTGATCTACTTTTATCAAAAAGCTTACTGGGAAAATTTTGCATCATTATTGCTCGTGAAGATATTTTTCTAGGTTGGAAATCCAAATGTGCCCTTAGGCACATTAATCAGTGCAAAGTAGGCATTAGAAACATACAGAGGAAGACAGGTTTTGATGTAGGTATTTTAAAATTTATTTTTAAAATATAAACCAAATAATTTTGAGAAGAAGAAAATAAAAGCTCATGAAAAGATGATCTAGCTTCGGTGGTTAAGAGCATCGGCTCTGATCCAGGCCTCCAGCTCTTACTCGCTGTATGATTTTGGGCAAATGAGTTAACCTCTCTGTGCCTTAATCATGCCAAGTGTGAAATGCAGAAAACAAGAATGCATATCCCCGTAGCATAGTCATGAGGAATAAATGAAATAACCCATGCGAAGCACTTGGCACAGTACATAGTAAATGCTCAATAAATGTTAGATATTTATAAACTCTATCGACATAACACTAGTACTAATACCTAACACGTTTACAGACGGCTTTCATACACATCACTGATGCTAACTTCACAACAGTCTTACAAGGTAGGCAAAGCAGGGAAAGTGGTCTCCACGTCACATCTGAAGGCTCAGGGAGCTAGCTCAGTGCAAGGTCACATAAACATTAGAAACCTGGTAAGAGCCGGGAGGAAGTAAGATGGTATTGTTAGAAGGAGAAAACTTAGCTGCAGAAGTTTAATTCACCCAGATTTAACCAGATACTAATAACTAGGATTTATTCACAGCTTACTATGTGTCAAACACTGTTCTAAGCACTTTATGTATATTATCTCTTCTGATTTTCACAAAAACCCTATAAGGTACACCCTATAGGTACATTACCATTTCCACCATTTTACATTTGTGGGCTCCCAGGTACAGCAATGTGAGCAGGTTGCCTGAGGCACACAGCTAAGAAGTGGCCGAGGTGGCACTAAGATGTGACTCCAGATGCCACGTTTTTAACAATGCCACCCTAATGCTTCCAAGCAGCCTGCTAAATCCTCAACTCTAAGGTGAAGCTTTCATCCACTGGGCATTAGCCTGATGACACCTGATATCCCTTTAACTCTTGAGGTTCTAAGTTTCCACGCTTTTATTGTCTAGTAAAGAAATAAAATATTGTCTGAGTTTCTATAAACAATACCTAAAGTGAACTTCGGAGAAAGCAAGAAGCTACATCCTAGTTTAAAATAAACGTGAAGTAGTCATGAAAGCATGTACTGATTTCGGTAAAGCATGTGACAAGAATATCTCATACGACGTTCTTACAGACAAAATAGAGAAATGTCAGTAGGCTAAAGCGCAGTTCAGAAGATTTAAGAAAAGCCAAACAGTCAATGCGCATTGACTAATGCGCTGATGGTAAGCAGAAGGGGGGTCGCCGATTCTAACCATATTTTCATCAATTACTTGAATGAAAGCATCAAGTATGTGCTTATCAAGTTTGCAGATAACGCAGGGCTCAAGTACAGAGCTCATTCATTAAACAGCAGTGCTTCCATAGACAATGTGCCGTTAGAAACCACTTGAACTTCGGAGTCGAACCAACCGGTTCAAGTTCACCGGTGATGACCTCAGGCAAGTGATTTGATCTTCTTTAGCCTCAGCTTCCCCATATGTAACATGTGGATAATAACACTTGTCTTGTTGGAGTGTCAGTTTGTTTAAAAGTAGAGTCTAAAATTTGGTGGATACTCAATGAATGTTAGTCCCCTGTCCACACTCAAAGAGGATCTCTACAGGATGCACTGTTGGATCAAAAGTAAAGAGATAAAATGTACTTGAAATAAACACAGAGTCCTGAATCTAGATTCAAAAATTAAATTGAATGAGAAGAGAGTGAGGGAAAATTAAGTCTGTCATCAATTCATATTAAAAGACTCGGGCTTTTAGCTGACTACGACTTCAAGTAATGACAGGAATAGAATGCCATTTATTTTTTTTAAATCTAAAAAAAGTATTTTAATGGAAACAAATGTGTTAGATGCTAATGTTAATAATCACTATTTTATGTTTTAGTAATTAAAATACTAATAGACAATAGCCCCTCCCCTTGCAGGAATTTTAAACCAACACTAAGGTTATGTGTTCCATGTTACAACAAAGTCATACGTGAGGTGCCATGAGGGAGCCCAGAGGAGGGCGCTGTTCTTAGTCTGCCAAGAGAGATCAAGGAAGGCTTCATGGAGGAAATGACTTCTGAGTACAGTCTTAAAAGCCAGAGTCTTTCCAGGAAGGACAGCACCAAGTTCAAAGGCATGGAAGTGCAGAAGAGGACAGTGCCTTCAAGGATTAGCAGGACACTGGACACAGCTGGAGAGAGGGTGATTATGGTGGTCGAGGAAAGTTGGGGTGATGTGCAGAGTAGACCAGGGGAAACCCTGCCCAGTTACAAAGCTAATAAATGACAGAAACCAAAGGGGGACTTAGGCTTTCTGACTTGCTGTGTACCCTCTCTACCTGTGCTGTCCTGTACAGTAGCCACTAGCCACATGTGATGATTTAATTTTAAATTAATTAAAATCAAATAAAATTTAAAATTTAGTTCTCAGTCCCATTAGCCACATATCAAGTGCTCAAGAGCCACACGTGGCTAGTAGCTCCCATTCTGGATAACACAGATAAAAACATCCATCAGCACTGAAAGTTCTAGCCAACAGTGCTATTCAATAACAGAACCATCAAGTAAACAAGAAGTAGATTTGGTCTGTGTTGCTTTCCAAAACAGAAAACAGGAGGGGGAAAAAAAACAGGTGGAAGCTATAAAGAGGAATATTTCAACTTCCTATACCTTAACGGTGCTGTGCTTTTTAAATAACAGAAGAGCACCCTGTCACTAGAAGTACTCAAGCTTGATGGCCATCTCTCAGGGTGATCAGAAAGTGTTCCTGTACTGACCTGATGCTCTCTGGTTAGAATGTTCATGTTCTCTCATGGCAGTCTGGCTGACAGACCAGCGGAAACACATCCATACTTGTACATAAAAGTTTTGATATTTGATTGGGAAGCACTATTCCTCACAGCCCAATATCTCATATTGTTGGAATTTTTTAACATGGTAGGTGTTTTTAAATTGTGATTCATGGACCCCTAAAATTGAATGCAAGATTGTATGTTCACTTTTCAGGAGAAAGAGGTCAACAGCATGAACTAGACTTCAATAGGATTTGTGAGCCTGATATAAAAAGTAAACAGATACACACTGCACTAGAAAGACCTAATGACCCTAGCACTCCAGAAAGAGTCATTTAGACTGCAGTCCCCAGCCCTCATGCCATGGACAATACAGTCCCCAGCCTGTTAGGAACTGGCCACACAGCAGGATGTGAGCAGCAGGGAGGGTGAGCCAGCGAAGCTTCATCTGTATTTACAGCCGCTCCCCATCACTCACATCATCACCTGAGCTCTGCCTCCTCTCCCCTCCACACACCCCCTCCACGGAAAAATTGTCTTCCATGAAACCAGTCTCTGGTGCCAAAAAGGTTGGGGAATGCTGATTTAGAAGACAGCCACTCTGGTCATTCCCAACTCTAAAGTTCCATAGAGTCTAGAACAGATGCTTAAGAACCTAAAGACTATCACCCTTCAATTGAACCATTTTAGAATCCAAAATCCACTGACCTTCAAGGAGAAGGGAGATGGGAATATAAAAGAACATGGAAATAAACCCAAAGAACAAAAGTTGGATAATTCAGAGTCAAATTGCAGAAGGTATCGTCTGACAACCTCTTGCTGAGATGCTTATTGAAAGCTCTCTTGGAAATCTTGATGGTTCACTTTCAATATTAGCCTGCAGAAACAAGCACACCCAGTTAGATGTAATACCGGCTTACCAGCTGGGGAACTTGCCTAGTAAATCTAAAGCCTGCTGAGCTATCAGTCCATTTTTAAAATAATGACTTTGTTCTAAGCACCACCTGATGACATGACAATTGCACCAGGATTCACCCCCAGGTCCTACAATATTTCTAGAGCTAAAAGGACTGATTTCTAGAACAACACAGCAATTACTCTGTTATCTTGTGTAGCTGGAGAAGAACACTTTAGTTAATTTAACCAAAAAAGTGATAAAGTGCTACTTTATATAACTAATATGAATTATAATTTACAAAAACTCAGAATACAATGAAGTGCATGCACCATTCCAACTACATTGAATATAATATAAAGAATGCTTCATTGGAGATATTCAGAAAGCACTATAGCGTTCTGTGGTGCCTAGGGGCCATCATTACAAACCTCAATTGTCATTATTCTATACATCTCTGTGTGCCAATTAATAAAGAGTTATGTATTACAAAATGCCAGAAAATACTCTGTATTTTTTAACAGTGGAGAAGCCCATGTTGGATAATACAGAAACTGGAACAATCCTGAGCAAAACTGTCATCGTGTGATCTTATACAAGAGAATAATCAAAATTGTAATCTTGTCTTTTACAGCCTCCCAGTTCCTAGGTGATGATCCTCCCCTCCCCTCCCAGCCATCCAGCGCCCTCACACTACCTCCTAGCAACCTCCTGTCTCCTCACCAGGGCCACCTCTGGTCCTACAGGTCCTGGTCAGGGTGACACCAGACACATCATAGGTACTTTGTGGATGCTTGTTAAATCAATAGTCACTGATCTGATTATAAATCATTCAACAAAAATTTACTGACTGCTCACCATGTGCCAGCACTGTGCTGGAATTAAAAGGAGCATGTCCATTCGCAGGAGAACCTGCTCTCAGTTACAAGGCCAGGAAGAACAAGATGAACTAACTCAAAGTTAATAGTATCATTTATTTAGCTTAATATGTCCTGCACCCCAGATCTACATTTTGCTAGAGAAATCTCACTACCTGAACTCAAAGAAGAAGCTTTCGTTAGGGCTTTAGCTGGCATATGAGAGCGAGATTTAGGATGGGGAATCTCTTTAGCAATGGGTAAGACTGGACTTCTCTAAAGGCATTACCAGGGGATGACAAAACCGTGTAGAGTAATAATGGTTCTCAAAGTAATGGTTCCAAGAGCAGCAGCATCAGCGTTACCTGAGAACTTGTGACACAAACTGCCAAGCCCTGCTTCAGACCTGCTGAATGGGGAACTCTGGGAGTAGGGTGCAGGAATCGGTATTTTAACAAGCCTTCCCGGTGATTCGTGATGCACTGGAGTTTGAGAGCCAGTCACGTAGATGAAACAGGCAGAGAACATAGGTCTGACTTCAACACAAAGGGACTAAATGAGGAATTAGCCTCGATGCTGATGGAAATCACCTGCTGGAAGGAATGGTCACTGACAAAAGAAAAGCAGCAAAGAAGTTCCCAGTAGCACACAGCTGGAAATTGCCAGGACGTCGGTGAGTGACTGTTGAAAATCCATTTCATGCTTTTTGACTCTGACCAGCCCCAAGAGACAATGGCATGGAAATTGAGAATGAGCACCGAAAGTTTGAAAAACTCCCAACCTACAGCTAAGCTGATGCTGGGAAAGACTTGTAAGGACGAATTTTCCTCCTCGTGCTGGTTTGCAGAGCCTCCTCTCTGGGTCCAGGGAACCACTCATGACACCCCACATCTCGGCAAGGGAATCACACCAGCGTCCAATCACCGGCAAGGCCCCATTCATGACATTGACCATGGCATTTCTTCTTTTCCCCTCTAGCCTGCTATCTACCAACCAGCCACACCCTTTTTGTCCCTGCCCGAAAGGAAGAGAGGAAATAAAGACAACCCCCCTTTAATGACACAGCCTTGGGAAAGTTTACGCATACATCTGAGAGAGGCTTTCCAAAGTCTCCAGAGATAGGGGAACAGATGCAGCCCAATGCAGCAAAAAAGCAGCAGGACCAAATGCAGCAAAAAATAGAGCCTCAAAATTCTGCAGAGTTGCAACAGCAATTCAAATCAACCACCCACAGGCAAAAGGCCACACTTGGCACAAGTGCCAGGCAAGGCCTCTCTCTGAACCCCTCATGTGGCTGGAGCCTAGCTGGACACTATGTCCCCCAGCCCTGCCCACCTGCTTCTGACATGAACTGCTGCTTTACAAATGGGTCTATTTCAAGCTTCCCCCCACGACCACTTTTTTTTTTTAAATATGCAAGAGGATTCAGATTGGAACTGTTTAGTCCTACATATTTGGAACTCGAAATACAGTAAACAAAGAAGCTGTTAAGAAGTACCCACTGCTCTGCCAGGGGATGTCTTGACACTTTTTAAAGTCATTTGCTGCTGTTCCCCTTAATCTGGCCTATCTTCCCCTAGCTCCTTCTAGCTGCTCCTTGCTTTCCAGAGACCAGGATACAGGGGCTCATGAGGGTTTATAAGGAAACATATTTGGGATACTCAGTGAACAAACACACACCACAGTTATATCCCTGAAATAGGCTTAATGCATAAGAGACCACTAGGTCTCTGCTGTCCTTTCTGTCCTTAATTAAGATTGATGTAGGAACCATGACTGACTGGTGAATTCACACGTGTCCTGTCTCTGTAGGTTCAGAAAGCTTGGGAAGAAAAATATTGATCCAAGTCCCTGATATTTCTTTTTCTTTTAGGAAGAGAGTCTCACTCTGTTACCTAGGCTAGAGTGCCATCACACAATTATAGCTAACTTCAAAAAAATTTTTTTAGAGAAGAGTCTCACTATGATGCCCAGGCTAGTCTCAAACTCCTGGCCTCAAGCGATCCTCCTGCCTCAGCCTCCTGCACAGCTGGAATTACAGGCTCAAGTCACTGCACTCAGCCAACACCCTGATATTTCTCTCCCTCTTTGAAAGGGACTGCTTTAGAAACCACACGGTGCTTGTGGTGGTGGCAGTGGGTGTTATATACTAATCTCCATGCCTGTTCCCACAGCCACCACCCCCTCCACAATCCCTATGTGAGTTCACACTGGAGTATGAAAAGAAACAGTTATAGAAGCCTGCTCCTTAGCTCAGTGGTTCAGCATTTATCAGCGTGAAAACCCAAGATGACAAGAGGATTCAGAGTGACAAGTCCTTTGGGACGTAAATATCTTCCAGTTAACCATGGTCTCTGAGTAGAAAAGGGAAACAGCTGTGTACTTATGGGGCACCCAAATGTAACAGGGCTGGGTCAGAGGCAGTCACTATAAAAATGGCAAGAAAAAGCACATTAGAGATTTCCCCAGCTCCCTTTGTGTTGTGTCGCAGTGCCGCTGTGCAAAACAGAGGACTTAGGGGAAAAGTTGATTTCTGAAGCTGGCCCTCCGTGAGAGACCTTAATCACATCCAAGGGGAAGACAAATAACCTTCTTTTTCTGAAAATCCTAGGAAAAACCCACACATATAATGAATTATTCACAAAGGCTGAACCTAAAAAGGAGAGACGGAGAAATATAGAAAGATGGAAAGATGGGCGGAAGACTGGGTAGAAAGAGAAAGTGAAGACTTGGTCTCTTGCTCCTTGAATAAAAGGGTATTAATTACGGCTGCATTTAGGTTCCCTCTTTTATGTCTTTGTGGTCAGTGATAAGCAAAGTAAGATGAGCAGAGTGGCCCCCGATGGATTGGATTGCACAGCTGGGCTTTGGCGTCTGGCGAGCTGCAGCTTCCCAGGCAGCTCTGCCTGTGACGTAAGGGAGGCGGCCGACCTGCCCATCAGACACAGGGAGTCAAAGGGTTTGCAAGAGTTCTGAGCACGGAGCAAAGCTTGACTCAATTTTATTTGAACTGAGAATATAAGATTGAAAGAAACCAGATGTTCCTATAAAGAGGGAGGAAGGCAGCAGAGTTTGAGGGGGAAAAAAACCTACACTTTGTACAGCAATAGCTAAAAAGAGATAAGCAATTTTGGATGGAGCTAATAATTCCAGAGTCTGGATCTTTCTGAAGAAGAGAAAAAGAAGGCCTCTTCTCGTTATTTTTCTTCCTCCTCCTTTAATTCATAGTGTGCATTGCGCCTATTGCAGAAAAAGCAAGTGGAGGGAAGTGGGGAAATAATGATATGCAAACCAACAGACAAAACTATCACATTTAAGATATTTTTGTCTCTATCCTCAAGTCATTTCATTTCTGTCAAACTCCTTCACTCCACTTGCTTTCCAGGCTGCATCCCACTTACAAATGGTCCCCACAACAAGTCGTGGCCTGGTTTCCAGATGAAACATTACCCACACCTCGTAGCAAGGACAAAGCCAACAGGCAATTCAGAGATTGTCCTGGGATCCTCAGAAAATGAAAACCTCTATCCTGCAGCCTCAGGGCCAACAGGAGTTGCTATCTGTTTCACCGTGTGCATCCAAGCACAGGTACACAGAAGATGTGAGGCGTTTCTGCATTATCTGATCATAGGATATAATTACAGACTTATTGCTTGTTAGCTGCCACCCTCTGCCCTAATTAAGGCATCCTGACTCATGATTCACTAGAGTTACATCAAATGTGAAATTCTTACCAGGACTACAGTCTACTATCCTGCAATGTGCTGTGTATTTATAGGCAACCAAAGCAAAAGAAAACTGTATGCCAAAATGGGAGATTCGGGAACTGAACTTTCAGTACTCCTCTCCAAAATCCTCCAAAGTAAATGGATAATTTGCAATGGGAAATTCAAAATACTAAAGCACATAATCTCTGGTCCATGGCCAGAGTGCTCTGGGGGTACAATGAAATTCTCTACAGCAAGAAATCACAGACAAACACCCATAGGTTCATGGTAATGAGCTTTATCATCCCAGTGGCTGCAAACACATTTCATCTGCCTACTTTAAGGCATGTTCATTTCCACACAATACATGTGATCCCCTGCTGAGATGACCAAGCTTGTGTGTGTGTGTGTGTGTGTGTGTGTGTGTGTGTGTATGTATGGGGGAGAAATCTCCAACTGCCCATGTATAGCACAGAGTCTCCAAGTCAGACATACCATTTCTTCCCTTGACTCCCTGAACTGGAAAAATGCAAACAAGTGTGGGCATCACGCAGACCATTCGAGAGATCCTGTATGTCCACAGGGTAACTTGCCCTGGGCATGCAGCACAGTGAACATGGGAAGGCATTCAGAACAGCCAACTGCCTGAGAAGAGAACCCTTTGGTTAGATCTATTAGATGAGCGAAAAAGAAAAGAAGGAGTCATGTAGAATGTAATATCACATTTTAAATCAGATTAGCATTTTCAAAAAGGGTATGGTATCCATTGCAGAAGAAAGTGCCATAAGAAAATAAAATTATCTCCCTATGCAGATGTAGCTTCCAAGAAAAATGAAACACATTCAGAGTGGGCTGTTGACTTGCTATCATCTTTCATGCCAAATCTGGGTTATCTTAGGCATTTATTCCCATAAGAACTAGACCTCCCCTATTAATAACGACATAAGGTTACCCACCCACCCCCAAGTCAGAGGGTCCTACAAGCATAATTAAATCATTCCTGTTACTTAACTGATCTTTTCAGACCAAAAAACCCAGTAAAATGCAGCACAAAGAGATCACTAACACAGCACATAGAAGGGCACATCTTCCTCCTAGTCCTACAGTGACTTTCTGCAGCCAGGAAAACTGTAAGTCTCAAAAAGTGTTGTAGCACTCAATCAAGCAAAATCCTCAAGCATGCTGAATGTGCATATGTCAGTAACAAAGCAGGTTTGGGGCAGGTAACCTGGCCCTTACAGAGAGCAGAGAAGTACTTCCCAAACTTTAATGTGCATACCAATCACCTGAGGATCTTATTAAAATGCAGGTTCTGATTCAGCAAATCTGAACTGGGGTCCAGGACTCTGAATTTTTAACAAGCTCCCAGATGATGCAGACCCAGATGCTTGCTCTCTTAGCTAAGGCAAGAACCTAGAAGACTTCGCCTTGAACTAAGACCCCTCCCTTCAGGTATGCTGAAATTTCTGCAAGACTCCATTAATAAAAATAGCTAGAGTTTATTGGGTAATTAGGTAATGTTCTAGGCACTTGACATATATTTATTCATTTAATTCTCCCAGTAACTCATAATTATCATCCTCATTTTACAGATAACGAAACTGAGTCACAGAGTAATGAAGTAACTTTTCAAGGTCACAGAGCTGGTAGAGGAACTAGGATTTGAACCCAGGCAGACTAGCTCCAAAGTTTTATGGGTAACCACTACTCATACTGACACCCAGTAAGAAAAAGCTAGATGTTTCCGGAAGCTGGATGTTTAGAAAGGAAGGGAAGATGAGACTAGGAACTTAGATGCGTTTTGGAGAAAAGCCAATGTTTGCATGTGGTCACCACCAGAGAGAATATATTAGTCGATTACGTTGTATAGCCAAGAAAAAAATGCAAACATGGTATATTTTAAATTTTCAAACTGGGCTCCACTAAACGCTTTAGCAGATGTTCTCTGAAGACTATTACAGTAGCCTATGTGCTGGAGAGCCACTGTGAAATTTCCAACTATGGGGAAAGAAGAGACCATTCGGGCAGGGCTCAGGGCCAAGCATTCAGCATGTTGCTGAAATCAATTCCTTTGAGCATCTCTCTTTTGACTCTCTTTGGTCCATTTTGGCCAAAGGCAGGGAAAGGGAGGAGTAAAACTCACAGCCGCACCTTGCGCTCGCAACGCCCAGTGGAGAGGCGGTGTCTTTGCAGCGGAAGAGAAAACGTGAAAAGAGGCGACCGACCGCGTGGTGTAGGAAACATGCCTCATTTCCCAGCCCAGGAGCCTGGGCCCAGCCAGAAGTATCCGAGGTGCTGAACCTGGGTGACAAGGGAGCCCGGGGCGGCCGGGGAGTTTCGGTGGCGCTGTCCGAGGTGCCAATGATGGCTGCGGGCACACTTTGCCACCCACGGGGCAGCGGGGCGGCTTTGTCTACCGCAGAGAAACTGGAGGGCGCCTGTCTGAATAAACATGCCCTTAAGAGAGGGGCACGGCAAAGCAGCACCTGGTGGATGGGAAATTTGGGGAACTGGAGAAGGCGGGGGAGGGAGGAGGGCCCAGCTGGGAAATCTGTAGAGACCTGCCTAGAGGAGTATTTGCAGCCGCAGCACGCAACACAATGAGATCTGTCCGCTTTGTGCAGCGCCCTGGCAGGCATGACTGCAGGGACCGGACCCCTCCCCCTCGCGAAACCCCGACCCTAGAATCTTTCTATCTAGGCACCGTATGGCCCCGGGATCACTCTGTGGGGGTAGGAAGGGGAGGGGAGTGCAGGGAGGAGGAGAGAGGGAGAAGCCCAGCCAGTGGTGGTTGTGGGAGGATGCGAACAGCAGCAGGAAGAATATCTGCTTAGAGATGCTCCTTCGTTTCTAATGAGGGGTGCTGCCTAGAAGCACCACGCGCCAGCCAATCGCGGAGCTACTGAAGCAGGGAACTAGGGGAGAAGGAGGGGAAGGCCAGAAACTGGGGTGGGGGTAATACAGAGATGCCCAGGCCCTGGGGAAGAGAGCCGCATGCCTGGCTAACACTAGAGACCCAAGGGCAGCCCCAGCTGTCTCACTGCTGCACACCTGGAGGGTAGGAGTGGGGAGAAGGGAAGACAGGGGAGAAGAGGAGGGGCCACCTTTGAAGGTGCATCCTTCCCAAATCTCCCTCCATGAGCATCAAAGTCCTGTCTCCAAGCCCACTCCCATATATAACACCACACACTGCTAGCTTGCCTCCTGCTAATCCCCTACTAATCCCCTTCACCACCCCACCACCCACAATTCCTAATGGCCTTGCCAGGCATCCAAATCCTTAGTGAGAACAAGGCAGGGATATGCCTAATCAGCAGCCTGCATTTGGTGCACTTGATTAAGCCTGCAAAGAAGCTCCTTCCATGCTGACACCACCACCGTCAGCGACGGCCCCCACCAGCTCTTTGTGGAGAGTAGTTCCTTTGGAGCTAGAGTGAGACCCATTGCTTGCACACCTCTGGCCTTCAGCTGATAAATTCAGACCCAGCAGATCCACCTGGATCCTGGCTACTGCAAGCAACCAGCTGGGTCAAGCTCAGAAGCAAGAGTACCCAAGCCAGGACCCAGGAGAGCATGGACCCTGATGGGCTGCTCTTCCTTGGCTAGGAGAGAACTCCAACTTGGAGCAGTTTGGGCTGTGGCATCAGAGATCACCTCCCCTGACAGACATGCATCCACTCCACTTTCAGTGGAACTTAAACTTAGTCCCCAGAGTTAGCTGAGTCCCCAGCCCAAAGGCTGTTTTATTTATTCATTTGTCTGTTAGTACACAGGGTTTTGGCCCGGTGCTCTTGGAGCTTCTGAACTGATAAATCCCCTCATGGAGCCTCGACTTCCTTTGACAGTGCGGTTGTCTCCCCAGCTGGTGGGGATGGGGCACAGGGGCCTGGCTTAAAGGGAGGAAAAAAGGGGAATTGATTATTAAAGAAAGCCCTGAGGTCAGGGGCACCCCAATTTATGTAGAATGCAGCTTGTGAAGGGTCTAGGGGTGGGGAGGGGGCTGGGAATCAGACAAAGCCCAGCCCAGAAAGGGATGCACCCAGGGACACTAGAGATTTCCACATACGAAAAATCAGAAAACCCAAAGTCTTACCTTGAAAAATACTAGTGCCCAAACCAGCCTCCACAGCACCAAGCTTGCCCCTTAGATGCACCAGAGTAAAGAGTGCACTTCAGCAAAGGGGCAAATTGGCACCAGGAAAGGTGTGGGGGACACACTCCATGCTCCGTGCCCCCCCTTACCCGAGGAAATGCAAAGGGGAAGAGAGGAGTTATGGTGGGCAAGAAAGGATATGGCCAATCGATGAGCTTCTTGGCGTATTTCCTGACAATGTTATCTTCTCCGAAGATGAACAGGGATCTGTTGACGGTGAAACAGTTCTGCCGGACGGGAATGGGGTTGTACAAAGCCATAGTCCGCGCCCTCTGCGCTTTCGACTGCTTGTAGGCGGCCGCCGGCCCCGAGGCCGGCACTGGGGTTCCTTGCCGGTTCCTGCTCTGGTCCGAGTCTCCATCGCCCGACCCCGGCCTGGCGACCACCGCCTCCCCGAAGCGAGCCATCCTGAAGTTTAAACAGACAGAAGACACACAAAGGTGATCGCGGCCGAACACCCGCACACAGCAACAAGCAGAAAGACACACGGAGACTCAGAGCCGCATCCAGGCAGGCGCGGGGACCACCGCCTCTGGGGAGCTCTGCGAGCTCTTCGGAGAGGCGGCAGCAGCAGCGGCCCCGCCGCTCGGAACTGTTGAATCTAAATACAACCTCTGCGAAGCTCCATTCCTCAAGAAGCAAAAAATCGGGGTGGGGGGAGGGCTTGGGGATGCTCAGTTTCTGGAGGCAATTGCTTTTTCAAAATGCCAGTGTGTGGTGTTCAAGGGCCGGAGAGCAGAGGGGTGGAGTAGGCTGTTCTTCAAACATAGCTCCTCTTCTGGCAGAGGCACCACCTCGTTCGGGGGAGAGGCAGGCACCGGCCAGCTAGGTAACAGTTTGGTGATTTATTGGTTGGGGGGAGGGGTGGGGAGGAAGGGGGATGAAAACAAAAGAACTTTTTTTAAAAAAAGACGAGGACGGGATTACGGTGACATGCTTTATAACGCCAGCCCCGGCAAGTCCATCTAAGAAATTCCACAGCGAAGACTTGGGTCTTTAAATCTGCCAGCACAGACGCATCCAAACGTTGGAGAGAGAGGGAGAGAGGGAGGGGGGAGAGCGGTATTGAGGTTCCTGCGTAAACCGCAACGCCCAAAATATCAAAATAAGAAGTCGATCCAACCGGATAGGGACAAATGACTTCAAAGCTCCTGCGCCTGGGGTAGAAGTTGAGCAGCATCCAGAGAGCAGCGAAGCCCGAGTGCCAGCATCCGCCCCGAGCGCTGGCCGCCGCCGCCGCCTCCCCGGATCAGCATGCAACAGCGATCCGCGGCTGCGCCGGGAGAGGGCGGGAGCGCGAGCGGGCGGGCGGGCGAGCGCCGGGCGAGGGAGGAACAGGTTGCCGCCGAGCCTAGCGGGCCTGGCACGGGACTTGTCCAAGGACCGAACTTCCTCACTAACGACTCGGTCTTCCTCTTCTACCCCGCCAGCCCCGCTGCACTGGGCCGCGGCGAGCACGCGCTGGAGAGGGGAGGCGAGGAGGGCGCGCAGCGGAGCGCAGGGGCGCAGCGGGGCGCGCGGGAGCGCCGGCAGGAGCGGGGGAGGGGCTGGCGAGGCGGGAGGGGCGGGCTACAGCCGGAAGGCTGGAGGTTCCTGGGAGGTGAGGCTGATCTGCCTTAGTGATTTCTTTGGCCAAAGGGTAGCGGCCACCTCTGCAAAGGACCAAGGAAGAGCAGCCTTTCCCCCAAGTAATGCCGAGGACAGAGAGGCAGGCACAGCTGGCGGCGCGGCGGAGTTTCCGCAAGAGCGCGGGGACCTGGCGTGGGGCGCGCACGCACTCGCGCCTCCGGTCCCCGCGCAGAGGGGTCCCCACTGCCATGCCCCTCTTGGTGCCTGGCGCGGTGCCCGGCCCACCGCCGCCCTAAGGAGGAGCCCAGGCCTTTGCGCCCTGTGAGCCGCGCGCTAGGGCCGCGTCGCCGCTCTTCCGCACCTCCCAGGCTCCACGAACACCGGCAGGGATCTCCACGAAGAAGGCAGCACCCTCTCCTCAGCTCCCCACTTAGCACCCCGGGGGCCCCGTGGGGCAGGCTAGGAACTCTGGGGACTCTACACTCTGGTGTTGATGCCAGCTCCCGACGGGAGCTACTGCCCTCGTGGGGCGGCCTCCTGGGCTCTGCTCTCGCAGAGCCCTGCGCCTCCTCTCCTGGAAGGGAGTCCAGACATTAGGGCCCTAGATGGTGAGTTATGGGCTAAAACTCCCCTGCTCGAAATCCTGACAATCAAAAGGGTCCTCCCACCCGCATCTTTTACTCCCAAAGAAGCTCCACTGACTTTCTCAAATCTATCCCATGAATAGAAAAAAACAGAATTGGTATCTGAACTGCTGAGGTGGGAAAGGTGGACTGCAAGCCCCACAGAAAGAGCCCCTGTGATTAGCAACCAAGCCTTTCCACACAGGTGACTGGTGGTTTGAACTGAGGACAGGGCCAGCTGTCCTCTCCCATGTCCACACTGGCTGGGGCACATCTTCCTCTGCCTTCCCCTGCCTTGGCCTCCGCACTAGTCCTGTCCAGATCCTCCCCACCTGAGCAGGGGAAGGGAAGGGGAAAGGGAGAGGATGTGGAAGGAAACAAAAAGATGACTGAAGCGCCGAGGTTGGAATCATGGGTGAGTGGGGCTTCGTGCGTGTGAAGGGCAGTGTCTCTGCGTGTGAGATTAACTGCTGAGAAGTGAAGTGGCATCTGAATGCACCGCACGTGTGTTCCTACGTGTATGTGCCTGTGTGTGGGCAAAGCCATGTGAGTACTGACACGTGTCTATTGTGTGTGAATGTATGTGAGTGTATGTGTGTGTGCAAAGGAAAATTCTCTGGGTTCTGCAAACGCAAAGGAATGGTTTCAACTCCCCACCTCCAGCAGGTACTGCAGCCCTTGGACTTTGTGATCCAGGGGGGCCCAGTTCAGGCCGAATTACTAGTCAAGGTGAGTCAGCTCTCATTGCTTTTTTGATTTCACATTACTGCCTTCCTCTGTCTTTCCTCCTGCCTTAATTGGAGGGACCCCTTCTGTCCGAATAACTAGTCAGAAGTGAAAGGGAGGGTAGTGCCAGGAACCATGAAGTCCCATCAGCCAGTCAGTCACTTAGAACCAGTCCCAAGTAGCTGTCTCAGTAACCCTGCAAATTGTATAGGATTAGAAAGGGCTTTCAGAAATTATCACATACACTCCCCTGCTTTCAGGCAGGGCCATAATCCATAGCACAAAACTCATTCCAATCATTCATTTGACAGATATTTCTGAGTACCTTCCATGTCCCAGGCACTGTTTTAGGCACTGAGGATATAATAATGAACAAAATGAATGATGACATAAATAATGTATCTTCTTCTTAGATGAAATTAGATTGGATAACCTCACTTTCATGTTGTGACTGCACTCCTTTCCTTAGCAGACTGGGAAGTGGTATGCCTGTTTGTAAGTGCCCGGGGTAAGCAGGGCTCACTAGCCGTTTACCTCCTGGAAGTGCTTCTGGGAAGATCGGAGATCCCTGACTTGTCTCTTCGATGTCATCCACTCAGTAGAGATCCGGTACAAATTCCCTTTCCTCTCTCTGCCACGTCCTATGTTCTCTGTGGCTACCGCAATTCTTTAGAGACCTAGAATACTCTCAAGACAGGATATTACACATGGAAACGTGAGGACCCACTCGAGTTGGTACCTGCCTTCTTGCCTTCCAAGGAGACAGGGATGACAAATGCACAGGTTGGGGATAATGGAGAATATATTGGGGAGTATGGGCACCTATGTCAGGGAGTTAAAGGGGACAAATTCTTGGAGGTTAGAGCCCAAAAGGATAGGGACAAACATAATGGCATAAATGGCTTTGGGGAAAGACTTGGCCTATGGGCAGCAATGCTAGTAGAAAGACACATTTTCATCTTCCACTCCCCACCTGGCTGTCATAGCTTTGAGAGCTTTGAGATCTATGAATTTCTATATGGTTTCATGCTCTCCAGTCTCCCAAACCCCCAAATCAGATACAGTTTTAATGGTTGAATAATATGTGTTTAATAGTTTTCAGTTTGCATAAGCCCCACAGCTGATCCTCACTTCAGACCTCTGAGATCATCCCGACAACGCATGTATCATGACCCTGATTTGACAGGCAAAGCAGCAGACTTCCAGAAACGTGAAGCCATATGCCCAAATCTGATAAGAGGGAGAGTGTGGACTCCTAACACAGGTGACTTCCAGTTTATTGTTCTTTCTAAAACCCATGCTGTGAAGGGCAGCAATGGTGTAATTCCAAATTGTTCATCATCAAGAGATGAAACTGCACAATGACACTAAGCCTATGGAAATGCTATGCTTACCATCCTCAAATTGAATTTGATCAGTGGCCAAATGCTTCTGGCACCTTGCCAGGAAGGTGCTTAACAGGGGACATGTGGACTGCTCTCAAGATCCAGGAGGATCCTTAGAAAAAGTTCATGATCAGATCGTTGCCATAATGCTCTTCCTAAGAGAATTTGGTGGGCATTCAACTCCCAATATCACTGTCTTCTTAAAGACCCACAAATGGAAATGTGGAAAATCAACAACTAGTCACAACTGATGAGAAACTGGTGTGAAGACCATCTGAAAATCCTTTTCCAGCCCCAGAGGGACAGTAGCCTGTATTTTCCTGTTGTCAGAGCACCATCTACTGGTGACTTGTGAGATACTGCTGTGAGGACAAGTGCTTGGCAGCCCAGAACTGCTCAGAGCCTAGACACTCCTAAACAAGTGACATCTTCTCACCAGCCCTCTATTCCACTGTGGGACTTTGTCAAAGTCAGAGCCATCAATTTTGCCACAAGACAACCCCCTATGTCACAGTTCCTGGAAAGTGCAGCCCCCATACACCAGGGCACAAGGCCAACACCACACACACACAGAAGTTAAGATGGGGTAGCCAAATGCTCTACATGTTTTTCTGCAAGCAGTAACCTGCAAACTAGGAACTCAACAGGGGCTAAGGAAGCAAGTGCAAAACTTTCCTAGATTATTAAGCCCATGCAGACTATTATTAATAAATTTCTAAGCCTTTACCCTGCAGCTGTGCTACTGCACTGTACCATCCAAGGTGCAATCAGAAGTGATGGGGATGGCAGGTGGTCCCTCCAGCCCCCTCTGAAAAAGGAAGAAAACATGGTGCCCCCGCTGCCTCCGGACCATAAGAGTTTGTGCTAAGACAGATGGACGTGAGTGGCAAGGTTGGAGAAGCAGTCAGCCTACTCTCCTCATTCAGAAAGCTCTTCCCAGATCTGTGGGATCTTAGACCATCTTCCTGAGATCTTAGACCATCTTCCTACCACAGAGATTTTAGCCCATCTCTGAGCAGTCTGCAAAGCTGGGCCTCATCCAAAAGGCATGTGCCCCTTCTACCAGGCCTGCTCCCTCATCTTCCCCTGCCCTGCCAGTTAGACTCAGATAGCTTATGCTTAAGCTATCAGAGCCCCTTTTGTTCTATTTTTCCCCCGTTGAGCTTTTCCAAGAAATAGACTCTTATGCAAAGCAGTGCTCTGAGGAACATAATGCAGAGAGGATTTGGGAGTGGGTTCTTAAGAAAAAAGTTGGCAGGAGACCATGTGCAAATGCATAGCAAAGCAGAGGAGCATTATGGCAATGCAGACATCTTGGGAGTCTGGTGGCTTTCACAATACATCACAGCACTTACTTGGGTGCAAACTAACTTCACATCCTTATGTAATGTCCATCCCTAGAACTAGCATCTCTCAAACCTGAGCCTGAGAAGCTCCACAATTCTAATACGCTGTCAGCTAACTAAAGATCTGCAAATTTTGTTTAAAAACGTTTTGAAGACCATTCATTTATGACAACCCAACATTTCCTGGGTGCCAACCATAATGTTGTCTCTTTGAATTTTTGCTGCAGGACTGTGAGGCACATTCTATTTTCTGAAGCTCAGAGGCTCAGGAACTTGTCCAAGTGCACAGAGCTAGGAAATAGCAGAGTTGGATGTCCTAATAGTAAGGCCAGGATTCTTTGCAAGATGGGGCCACTAGTAACATACTGCATGTCGAAATAATGTTTTCCTTGCGTAAGAGTCAGGTCATAGGCATGGTCTTGGGCCTTGGAGAGGAAGGTCATGACTTTGAGCCAGAGAATTTCCCAGAAGGTTAAATTTCTAAGACTGCATACCACCCTGCACCATAGGGCTGGTATGAAGATTAAATTAGTTAATATATATAAAGCTCTTAGAACAGTACCTGGCACACAATAAGTGCTATATAAGTGCTTGTTACATACATTTCAGCTATAGCAGCTGTGACCATAGTAACACACAGCAAACACTGCATATCTGGTGACTTTCTGTTTCTAAAAGCAGACTTTTAGAGGTGCAGCCCAGGACAGACACACAACTTGGTGTATGTGCGGCATGGACAGAGGAGAAGAGACATGTAAGTACCTGAAATGTGGTCAGAAAGAGGCATGGAGGAAGAGAGAAAAAAGAGGAGGAGGAAGAATATATAGAGACCAGTGTCTGGGGAGCCCAAATGCCCTGGTACCTGAGAGAGCTGTGTGTTTGTTTACTTATTCATGAATTCATAAACTCATCTAACAAATACTCATTAATCCCTTTTGATGTGCCAGGCATTATTCTCAGGGATTCTGAGGCTCAAAGATAAATTAGACACAGTCACAGCCTCTGAGAGCTTACAGTTTAAAAGAGGAGAAGGGAAAAACATCCCACGAAGGGCTTTGCTAGGAGGCAGAATGCGGGGCGCATGTAGGAGAACATTCGGAAAGAACAGAGCGAGACCTCTTTGAAAGCTGGTGTCGGAGGCTTAGAGCAACAGCCCGGAGCGTGAGTGGGAAGTGGAGGGTATGCAAGATCCACGGGACCGATTGGTCCATCAACATTTTTATTTTCTGTCAATGTATCTAGGATCACAAAGACTGTAGCTTTACCACCTCAATCTTTTCTTTTCCCTAAGTTGAGGTCACTTTTCAGTCTGGAGAAAAACCAAATATGTTTCACCTAATAAATATTAACTCTTATTGGGAAAGTTGCTTTGGAGGTTCAGAGTTTAGCCCCAGACAGCAAAGGACCCCTCTCCCACCACTGTCCGCCTCCCCTCCCACCCTCGGGGCCCACCCGTGCTGCCCCGTGGACAGCCAAGTGCAGCGAGAGGGCTCGCTGGGCAGGGCTCCAGCTCCCGCTGGTGGGGGTGAGCAGAGCGTGAGAACAGCTGACAGGCACACGCCCATCCATCCGCCCCCATGGCCTCTTGACTCAGAAAACACAATACAGCCCACACTCTGCAAAGCTCACTCAGCCTGGGTGGGCTCAGGCTGATTCATTCATTCAGCAAACATGCAATAAGCACCTTCCACGTGTCAGGCAGCATGCCAGGGGCGAGACCAAAGGAAGCAGTGCCTAGGAGAAGGTGCCCAGGTTAGAGTCCCATCCTGCCTTGAGCCGCTCCCCACATTTCACACTGGAAGATGCTGCCGCAGTAGCAGAAAAGGCAGCTCACAGCTGAAAAGCCTAGAGGGGCCTGGAAGGCTCAGAGAAAAGAATGAGACTCCACTGCACCCACCAGTCTTGCCTCTCCCCGGGCCCTCTGGGCTGGACTTGTAAGCAGAGCGAGCTGCCGCCTGTCCATCACCACACCCTTTCTCTCCCACTCGCTCCTACGCTGAGCAGCTGGTGACACCCACCTGGTATAAAATAACCAGAGTGAATAAGGCATTCCCATATGATATGGACTAAAGGCCAGTTTCGAAACATACACCTGGGCAGGCCAATTGCTGGTTCTGTCCCTTCCACTCCCCAGAAATTACACTAAGACACCCACTGACCCCCTAATGGTCCTTGTTTTACCTTCTGTTTCCCTGGCCACTCTGCAGCATTCGGCACCACTGATGTCTCCTCCTGCTCAGAGATCCCCCCTTTTGGCATCCCAGTTGTCACATCTCTCAGTTTCTCACTGTTCCCTCCTCCCTCTTCCTCTTCTCATTGTTCTCATTTGATCGTGGGGGTGCCTCGTGGGTCTGTCCTCAATGCTTTGTCTCCTCTCTCTTCTCTCCCTTTGAGGCCAAATCCTCACCCACAGTTGCCACTGTCCCCAACTCCCACATCTAGCCCCTTTCGCCTCGTCCCCAGATCCGAATGTCCAGTGAGGCAATGGGCATCTGCACATGGACTGCCCCTCATCACCTCCAATGCAACGCGTCCACAAGTGAAGTCGCTGTAATCCTGCAAAGCGAGCTCCCCCTCCTACAGTTCCAATTTCCATCCATGTGACACTGCTCTCCCGTCACTAATCACTTTACTTCAGTGGCTCCCCACTGCCTACAAAATGGCCAAACTCCTTAGCCTGACAATTCAAGGCAGTCTGAATTCAAGCTATCTTTCCAATACCATCTCCCACAGATCACAGTATTAACACAGAACAAGCATGCCATGCCCACGCCCACCTCAAAGCCCTGCTCACGGCACCTGCTGCAGACTGCCCCGAGAACACCCTCCCTCCTTCCTGCTTCTCCCACTCCCAGGCATCCTTCAGTGTGTGGTTCAGTTCAGTTCTGCCCCAGCCATGAAGCCTTCCATAATCTCTCCAATTCTGTGACCTCTACCGCCTTTGAACTCACAGAACTTCTGTGGCATTCACATAGTACCTTGTTTACTCACTGTGATCGCTGTCATGAATATAACTTCACCATTACATTCCTATTCCATCTCCTCAGCTATGGTGCAAGCTTCTTCTCAAGAGTAGAAGACATAGCGCCCCCTTCGTTTGATTGCCTACAATGCCTGCATTATGCTATCCTCATAGCAGGCCTTTACTAAATAAACAGTCAATGAATGAATGAACCTCCTATAACTCTTCTGGATGAAAAGAGTTTGGGCATCAATCAGGTATCTGGCCCCTGTCTGAGGGGCTTCCCTTCCCCTCACACGTTCTCGCTCTGACTCTGAGTCTCTGGGCTGAGTGGTCATCTTCCTCTTTATATCAAGAAGGGATGCTGACTTCCCTCGCAGGAGAGACCACGTGGCTAACTCAGGGGGAGCTTCTCCAGCACCATAATGCCTCAGCCTCATCTTCTCCATCATTAATTTATAGGGTTCATTCTCTTACCAGGAGCACATCCTGCTTTTAAAAACAGTCAAAATAAGGTCCGGGGAATCAGTAATTAAAAGGAAACATTTAAATCCCCACATAAACAATATTTTCAGATCCCTTGCCACAGAAAATGATGAAATATGGAAGAAAAAAGTTCTGCTGCAAAAAAAAAACACTACATCAATTGCAATCTTAATTGATTTTATCTCTTCTCTACCAAAAAAGGCAAATGTCATAATGTCTCTTTCTCCTATGAAGAATTACAAGTGCAAAAGACACACACACACACGCCTACATGCAAAGACACACACTAGATTCTGATGTGATCTCAAGCTCTGCCAGCCAAGTGTGCACACATATGCGTGATCTTCCTATGCTTCTGAGGGCTTTTATACAGGCTTAATACAGTACATTCAAATGTGAAAAATTACAAACTATTTTGAAGATCTCTAAATATTCTCAATGTGCCATTTTAAAATGGGAAAGGTAGAAATGTAATTCTCAATCAAGAGAGAATTTCTGAAACATTCCTAAGACCCTTAACAAGCCAACCCCTTGGACACACACATAAACATTGTCACAATACAGCTCTTGCCCTTAAAGATTTTTTTTTCACACAACCACCCATCACTCAGTCACATTCTTCAAAATAATTCTGCCAGATGTAGTCAAGTATTAACATAATAATTCAAAGCTTCCTATTATGCTATATTCCTTTTGTTTAAATAATCTCCCCCAGTAAATCATAACTTCATATTACAAATTCTAGGGCTCTATAAAACATGGAGAAAAATGGACATGCATCAAACAAGTAAAGAATAATTACAAAGAACTCTAGAGGTGATGGCATTTATAGTATTATTTGTAATAAGTATTAAATACTTATTATGTGCAAGGCACTGTGATAAGTATTTTACTTTCCTTATTTCTCTGAATAAACCTATGTGGTAAGTACTATTAATATTATAATCCCCATTTTACAGATAAGAGAAGAAAGGCTGAAAGAGACTACATCATTTCCCTGAATTTCAGTTAGGTGGTAGGTGGCATAGCAGAAAGCCAACCCTAGGTCTACCTGACTCCAGAACTCATTATCTTAGCACCTGTCAGGCCTCTCGCTGATACTATTAATAGAGATTTCAGCTAGTCACTTTATTTCATGATGATTGTACAATTCCAAGAGGCGAGAATATGTCCAGACTCTACAGATGGTGCTCAAGGGCCTCTGAATAAACGAGTCATCAGGGTGTGGACAGTACCGGGAGACTTGCACCTCAGTCCTGGTTGGGTTTATAACCCCATGTGCAAAAACGGCAACACTAATACCTGCCCTCTGAACCCCAGGGGGTTACTGATAAACCAAATTTGAGAATGGATTCTTAGCCTGACCTGCTGCTGCTAAAGTTCTGTGTTGCAACATCCCAGAGCAACTTGAGTCATGCCCGGGAGAACTGAGTCCTAGTTCAGAAACTATTTGCATTCTCCAAGACGTCTCAAAATCCAGAGGGTATGCTATTGCTCACAATGTACTCGTGATGAGCTTGGTTTTACACACCATTTACTTGGTTTTCAATGAATGGCCAAATCCATCCTAAATGCCCCCAACCCCTGAGCTCCCTGGTTGTTTGTAAGCCTGGGGTAGCTATCTGGAAAAGCTATCAGCCAGACTCTGGAGGGGTCCACAGGGAGGGCAGGGAGGAAGGGAGAAAATATAATTGTTCGGTAGCAGAAAATAAGTGTCTGCTGCATTGTAGACCCAAATACTCTCTGTTCTGTGTTCAGCAAATCCAAGAGTAGCGCTGTTCCTATCATTCAAGAACATTGGTCCTGATCATTAGGTATGGCTTTAGTTTTGTTTTGTTTTTTCATGAATATTTCTGCTGCCAACACGTGCCTCTAAAGGACTCAGCAAATTTAAATCCTCCTGCTTCTCAACTTGTTGTTTTCCTGCCTGCACTCCAGCAGGTAAAACACCCACAGACTCACGGTGCTCCGGGCTGTAGAATTCACAGGAGTCTATAATGTTCGGGTTATTTTTAAACTTTCAGGCCACTCTCCCTCCCCACGAACAGCAGGCCTGCCATTTAGAACGGTGTTTAACCCACACCCCACCTGCTTTGAAACTTTAGCTTTCTGTGTTAAAAGAAAAGTGCATACACACACACACACACACACACCCCTAAAAACTAAAGACAGTCACTAGCTTACTGGGGGTGAGAGACCCAGCTCACAGAATGATGCTGAGATTGTAGACATGATGTGTGAAGTGCTTTGTAAACTGAGAGTGCCACCACTGTGGCTGCTATTATTGTTATTGATATATTCACAGGGACAGACAGCATTACAGATGATATCAAAAGACAACTCCTTTTTTAAAATAAATTTTATTGTGAATATCTTACGTCTACAACATGATGTTATAGGTATGATACATGTAGATAATAAAATGTTTACTATAGTGAAGGAGATTAACATCTATGATCTCATGTAGTTACTTTTTTGTGACAAGAGCGGCTGATTATCTATTTATTTAACAAAAATCCCCCAAAACAATAAAATTTTATCAACTATAGTCCTTGTGTTGTACACTGGATCTCTAAACTCCTAACATATCTGCTACTTTGTATCTGTTGACCTACATCTCCCCATTTCCTGCCCCCTCAACTGACCCCCTGTTTCATTCTCAATCTCTGTATTTAAGCTCCTTTTTTTTCTATATTCTACACATAAGTGAGATCATGAAGCATTTGTCTTTCTGTGTCTGGCTTATTTCACATAGCACAATGTCCTCCAGGTCCATCCATGTTGTGGCAAATGGCAGGATCTCCTTCTTTTTAAGGGCTAAATAATATTCCACTGCATAATATATACACACCACATTTTGTTTATCCATTTGTCCATTGACAGATATTTAGGTTGTTTCAGTATCTCGACTACTGTGAATAATGCCACATTGAACATAGTGCAGATATCTTTATGAGATGCTGATTTCGTCTCCTTTGGATAGATGCACAGAAAAGGGATTGTTTTCACTGGGGGTGAGAGGCCCAGCTCACAGAACCATGCTGAGCTTGCTGAGAGGACGTGTAGGAAAACGCTTTGTAAACTCAGAGTGCCACTACACACGGTGGTGGGTGATATTATTGTCCATTTGCAGGGACAGACACCAAGTCTCATAGATGGTGTCAAAAGACTACTCCTTGTTTCCAAAATGGAATCGAACCACTATAATCAAAGCATTCAAGGCACTTCATTTGCCCAGGGAACCAGACAGGAGCTGGCTAATGGGTTTGGGGTTATAATTTTCTTCAAATTAATTACCTTCTATCCTTAAGTGAAAAATATTGGGGGAAAGGGGGGAAGAAATTCTAAAAACAACTCAACAAAAAGAGAGTTAAGTATGACAATCAAATAAAAATCTTCAAAGCAGCAATAATAACCAACATTTGTGGAAGCACTGTGTATATGTAACCTCATTTGATCTTCACAAGAATCCTATGAGGTGGGTGTAGTTAGTTTCAACCATTTCTCAGATGAGGAGGCTGAGATCACATAGAGCTGTATTTGGAGCCTGGACCTGCCTAATGGCAGAGGCCACATCTTTGCTGTGGGTTGAATGTTTGTGGCCCCTCAAACTTCATATTAAAACATAATCCCCAATGCAATGGTATTAACATGCGGGATCTCTAGGATGTGATTAGGCCATCAGGGCTAATCTCATGAATGGAAGTGGTGTCTTAAAAAGGGATGGAGGGAAATAGGTAGGCCCCTTTTGCTCTTTAGCCTTGTGCCATGTGAGGACACAGCCTTCGTCCCTCTGGGGGAAGGAGCATTCATGGTGCCATCTTGGAAGCAGAGACCATGTCCTCAACAGACATACAAACTTCTGACACTTTGATCTTGGACTTCCCAGCCTTCAGAACTGTTGGAAATAAATTGAAGCTGTTTTATGAATTACCCAGTATAAGGTGTCTTGTTATAGCAGCAGGAATGAACTAAGACAACCTTACTGCAAGAGACAAGCAGAAGGAGCAGGTGTGACCTGAACCTTAGGGCTGGGTGAGGATAGTTTCAAGGGCCCAGAGTGGAAGGGCTTGGGGTCACTCAGGAGTTCCAGAGCCAAGCAGGGGGCAGAGCCTCCTCTAAGCTATGGCCAATGTGAAGGATGAAACATCCCTTTATCTGGAAACCGTAGGCTTTGCATGAGCTACAAACCTCCACAGAGCCACTCAACCCTCCAGGCTACTGGGAATAGCATGGCACAGACAAAATCAATCACAGAAAGTCCCCAAATGTCTTCCCTTTAGTGGTATACCTCTCAGGGGCAAAGGCTATAACTTCTATACTCCTATTGTTGCCATAGTGCTCCAGGAACCTATAATAAAATAAATCAAGCATCTCTCTCTCTCTCTCTCTCTCTCTCTCTCTCTCTCTCTCAACTTTTTAACCAAAACTCCTAACATGCAGGAGGGATGACTCACTGGAGAGCCTCCTCCTCTCCCTCTCCCTCTCCCTCTCCCTCTCCCTCTCCCTCTCCCTCTTCCTCTCCCTCCTCACCCTCTGGCTGAAGCGCTGAGAAGTGATAAAATGATCAGGTGGCTCAGTGCTTTTATAGCCTAATACATTCCAGGGGACGTTTTACATTAGAGTCTGTTTCCCTGAAGGCTCTTAGGGTGTGCACACATTCTCATGTATCCCAGACACAGCGCGAACTGGCTTCCCTCTCCACTCTGCTTCCCGCTGGAGCATTTCCAAACTATCTTCTCCTCCCACCTCTCTAACTGCCCCTTCATCTTCTTCATCTTGTCTCCTTCCACCTCCGAACTGTGAACACTACTCAGATCAAACGTTTCCTACCTTCTTCATTACGTACACACTATCTCGGTTATCTCATCCATCCGACGGCTTCAAATAAAGCTAATATCTGGAAGGCTCCCAGATCTTTATCTTTGGCTCTGTTCTTTTTAAGTCTGACACCATATTCCCAATGGCTCAAATGGGCTCCTCCACCTGGATGGCCTTACAGCACCACGAATCATCTGGTTTGCAAACAAACTCGTCATCTTTCCCTCCAAACCAGCTCTTTCCCGAGTCTCTAATTTGGTTTGCAGCATTGTAGCCTTCCGCTAACTCAGGCATAAAACTTGGGACGTATCTTTGACTCCAACTCCCACATCAACCATTCCCCAGGCCCTGTCTGTCACTTTTTTCTCTCTGTGCCACTTTCATACTCTTCCTGTCTTTTCCATGTGCACCACCCCGCCTCAAGTCAGAAATGTATACTTTCTGCTCAGGAGATGGGAAGAGCCTCCTAACCCACCTTCCTCTCCCAGTTTCTACAACAATTCATTACACAGTTCAACTCTGACCCTACCCCCAGCTTTCAGTGCAGTAAAATTCAAGAGCTTGTTCAATGTCGTATCCCCAGTGCCTAGAACAGTATCTGATAACAAATTCATTAAATACATTTATTCTTTGTTGAATGAATTAATGAGTTTTCTAGTGCCTATCAATATAACTATGGAATCATGAGCTCTTAGAGTTGAAAGCAAACTTAAATGTCATCCAATCCAAGTCCTCATTACCACCCCATTATTCTCCCAGGAATATCTCCTACTACTGCGCCAGTGAAGCAGGACTGTTCACCATTCTCCAAAAATACCTTGAAATTTTCTTCTTGCATATAATTTCTCCTTTTCCTTCTCCCTTCCTTCCCCCCTTCTTCCATAGCCACCTGTCAAAAAACTATTTAGACTTAAAATCCCAGTTCGCATGATGCCTCCTCTAAGAAGCATTTTGTGATCATACGACAAAAGTGATCTCCCTCTGCTCTGAGTACCTCTGGCACTTTCTGTCACCCTGCTTCAGATACTGGAGGGCACGCATCTCTTCTCCCCCACGACACTGCAAGAGGCTTGGCTCATTCATGTTCGCATTATCCATAGTAGTTAATGCACTGCCTCACACATTGTGGGTTCTGAATACATGTTTATTAAATGAATGAATAAAGGAATGGTAACTATAAACAAAGCCAAGTGGATACAAATAGGACAGGGACTCCTTAGGATCAGGGCCATGTTGGGAAAGTGCTGTGGGAGAAGCCAGAAGTGACAAACCTGTTCTGGAGACAATCCATTCAGCTCGGGGAAAGTCACCCTAACCCTCTCCCTACAGGTACCAATGCTACTCACAAGCACAGCATGACAAGATGAATGACCCAGTGTGTGGAGGCAGACACCGTGGTCACGGTGAACCTGCAAAGCTCATGCATCTTAAGTACAGTATTTTGTCCTTTGGTAGAAAAGGGGGGAATGTTTTCAACTCATTTCGTTTCATTCATGTGTCTACAGACGTGATGTGGGTTGAAGTGGTCAGTGTGAGATAGATGGGTAATTGGAATACACAGCTTAGCTAATCCAGCCACACGCATCACCTCCTCTTCTGACCCCTCCATTTTTTAGACGAGATGTGTAGAGAAGGGTTTCTCGACCTCAGCACTATTGACATTTCAGAGTTAGATAATTCTTTGTCTCAGGGGCTGTCCTTGCACTGTAGGATGTTTAATAGCATTCGTCCCTGGCCTCTACCTACCAGATGCCAGATACGCTCCTGCTCACCCAGCTGTGACAATCGAGAATGTTTCCAAACATTCTTGGGGGGCACAATCCCCCTGGCTGAGAGATCACTGATGTAAAGTAATTGAGCAAATTGCTCAGGATCCCCAGACTCATCAGCACCAGAACCAGGACAGGGTAACTCCCAGTGGAATGCACTGGCCACACCATGCACACCTTTCATTCTCTCCCTCGTAGCTAGGAAGCCACAGCCTCTGAGAGCCGGAGTGAACTCTGAGTTGTGCTGTGGTTTTCTGGTGGCCTCATCGCCCTGCACAGGGTCCCACACCTCAAGATAAAAGAGACATATTCTCAGCAGAGACTGAAGGGACAGCCTAAGCTGAAAAGAAAAAAGTGACCACAATCCAACATTATCAGCTTGAGGCTTATCAACTGCATCTCAGACAAGTAAGATTTTTCCTGACACTTCCAATACTAAGAAATGTGGCCACAAGGCCCCAAGAAGAATAAGTTTCCTCCTCAAATCAGCTTTGTCTGCAGTAAAACCCCCCACATTCATTTTTTCCTCTCAACCCTGTGCACCCTCACCCCCTGCTTTTCCTTCCGTTTGCTTTCCCTTCCTATTTTTAAAGCTAGAAGAAAGCTGGGGTCCTTCAACACCTCAGGTCACTAACACCCTTTGTGGTTTCCACTTTGCTTCTAGAATTTGTCTTCCCTAGAACTTGAGAACCAGCTCCCGGCTTCCTGATTCTGACCTTTTGTTTTCTAAAAATGCTCAATCACTTCAGGCAAGATATTTTTGGGAGCTGCTGGTAAGGACTTAACCAATGATCACTTTTCTACGTGAATTGCCATTAGCTAAGCACTCATGTACCATGTGAGGGGGCAGAAAGTAATTGCCCATTAATGCACTGCTGTTTCTCCCCCACTTCCTTCCTCAAATCTTCCCCTACGCGCCGTCCGGCACTCTTGCTAACTTCTCCATTAGGAACATCGCAGTTATAAGTGTTAGAGGACTGTGTGTATCCCCAGGGAATATTTTATCCTTTTCTATTTTAGGGTATTCTCTTTGCAAAAGTCATTCAAGGAGCCAGCACTAGAAAGATGACAGAATAAGAAAAACCTCTTGCTACAAATTTCTAAAAAAACTAAAGTACAGAAATATATTTTCAAATATATTTGAAAAGATAAATCGTTGAACTTGCGAGATGTAAAAGGAAATCCCAAGGAGGAAATGAAAAACAAGGAGTAAGCGTGAATCAAAACTGCAGCCATCCCATGGGCAGTGGTGAGTCCTGGTAACAAAGAAGATTCGATGGGTGGGTTTTAATGCTCACTTGAGAGCAAGCAATAAGGTCGTAAGAGCACATGTGAACAGACGTTGGAACTAAGACTCTGCACTAAGCTGTAGGCCACTTCAAGAACTGTACCTTCAGTTATATAATAAACTGCATAAAAATCAACTGTACAGCAAAAGGAAATAACGAGGTAGCTTCTATTTCTAAGTGAGTGAGAAAAGCAAGATCCTGAGAAATCAAAACCCAAGACTACATGTTACATGGACTTAGGGGCTAAATTTACACCCCATGTTCAATAATAGGGTTCTAGGATCCTTAGGCAAAAAAAATAACATTCCTGGCTCAAGTAAGAGAACCAAACAAAACCACTCTATGAGGCTATTCTCACAACCCAGAGTACACTACATTTCCATAGGAAAAACAAGCATCACTAATCACACAAGACAGTTAATCCAGCAGAAAGAAAAGTTAGCTGATACAATCAACAAGAGGATTAGAGCCCAAGAACTTTAAATAATAGAAAAAGTATATAAAGAAAGAAAATAATGGAATACAATGAAATGAAAAAAATGATAGATTTGAAGAAATATATAACCACTGAAATTAAAGGCAATAGGTACATTAACTATTAGATTAGATACAACTATGGAGAGCAAACAGGAAGACACATATGAGGAAACCCCCCAGTATATAGCACAGAGAGATAAAAAGATGAAAAGTATGACTGAAGTTAACAGATATGGAAGACAGAATGAAAAGATCCAAAATATATCTAATGGGAGTTTCATAAAGACATAATGGAAAGAATTCAGAGAGACAGTATTTGAAGAGCTATAGCATAAATTTTCCAGTATTAATGAAAGCTTTAAATCCTCAGAGTCAAGAATTTCAATGAGTTCTTCCCAGAAGATTGATATTACAAAAAAGAAAAACAAAAAAGAATTTCAATGGGTTCTAAGCAGGATAAATAAAAATAAATCCAACCTATACACATTCTAGTGAAATATCCAAGGATCCAAAATCATGAAGAGAAAATCTTCAAAGCATCCTGACACAGTGAATTAGATTATTAATTATAATAACAGAGGCCAGAAAATACTAGAATAATATCTTCAAGTGTTGAAAATACTCAGCTAACTTATTGCTCAAAATTGAAATAAAGACTTTTCCAGGAAAATAATAAAGAGTTTACCACTCAAGTTCAGGTAAAATAAGTACTATAAGATATTTCTCAAGAAGGAGATTTATTTGTTTATTTTCATTTATTTTTGTCTTATTTTATTTTGCTTTTGAGATGAGATCTCACTATATTACTCAGGCTGGTCTTGAATTCCTGGCCTCAAGTGTTCCTCCCACCTCAGCCTCCTAAGTAGCTAGGATTTTAGGCATGAAAGAAAATTAAATGGAAGAAAAGAATGGCATACAAGAAAATGGCAAGATGAGCAAAAGATATTGGTGAAAATGAGGATAATTACATATGTATAATGTTTAATTTATGAATATACACACACACAAGATGGAACTAAATTACTAGATAACAATGCCACATAAGGTATGCAGGGTGGTCAGAGGTAAGGTGTAGCTCAGAAGTAACACAGACTTATGTCAAGACATATCTTTGAGGTATCAGACTAAGGCACCCACTAAAACTATTTGTATTCCCTATTGAAGTACTAGTCCATGTAATAAGTAAAGAAAAAGAAAGAAGAGCCATTTGGCTTATGAAGGAAAAACCAAAGCTGTCATTATTCACAATTGATGCTGCCTACATATAATATATGACAGCCTACCAAAAAAATCCATTCACAATAATGAGAGAGTTTTACAAGAATGCTGGAAATGAAATCAGTATACAAAAATGCAAATTCTGATGTATCTACAACAGAGAATCAGAAAATACAATGAGAAAAAGATACCATGCAATAGTAACAAAATTATTAGGCACCTAAAAACAAATCTCATTTTAAAATATACAATAAAAGATATGGAGAAAATTCTTTTAACTCTCTGAGGGACTTTAAGGAAATCTAAGCATAAGAAGAAATATGTCATGCTCAGGGATTGAAAAACAAATCAGCTTAAAGATGACTATCCTATCCCAAATTAATCTTTAAATTTATTCTATTCTGATCAAAATCTCATTTTTTAATGAAATGTGACAAGCTGATCCTAAAAGTCATATGATACATGATGAATAAAGATCCAATAGCCAAGACGATTTGACAGAAGTACAGGGAGAATTTACCTTAACATATCAAAACTACAAAGTTATAAAAACTAAATTCATTATTATTAGATGAAGAGGATATACAAATAGACCAGTGGAATAAAATAAGGTGGACAGAAACAGTGTAAAAGGATTGTCTACTCACTAACTGATGTTGGGTCAAAGGACTAATCATACATAGGGCAGGGAAAAAGATAAAATTAGAGCCTACCTCACCCTATACACAAAAATTAATTGCAGATAAATTAAGAGCCAAATGTGATAAGCAAAACTGCAAAAAAATTTTAGTTAAAAAATATAAATGACTTCTTTTTAATCTCAGTATGTAGAAGGAACTTTTAAATGAGACAAGATGAATGAAAATCATAAAGAAAAAAGATAAATTTTACCGCACTAAAACTGATACCTGTATATGACAAAAAGTACCATCAACAAAGTGAAAAAGACAAGCCACGTGGGGAGAAGATATTTGTAACCCACACATCATATCTAGAATATATATAAAGACTCTCAGAGGCCGGGCATGGTGGCTCACACCTGTAATCCCAACACTTCGGGAGATTGAGGTGGAAAAACTGCTTGAAGCCAGGAGTTCAAGACCAGCCTTGGGGGGGGCAAGACCCACATCATAGGGATGTGGTGAGCATTGTCGGGGGGGAAGGGCATACCTCTAACCCTTCTTAGGGAGAGGCAAAGTTATACAATGTATCCAAAATGTAAAAAAAAAAATCTTTTGTCGGATGGAGGGCAGGCGGGAGGGGGGAGGAAGTATAGAGTTACATAACGTGTGCCCTGCGGGCCACCTGGGGATTGGACTCGCTTGAATCTCTGGCATGTGGGGTGGGGTGGTAGGGGCAATGTATGTAACCCTAACAATATTTGTACCCCCATTATATGATGAAATAAAAGGAAAAAAAAAAAGACCAGCCTGGGCAACATAGCGAGACCTTGTCTCTACAAAAAATAAAGAAAAACAAATTAGTTAGACATGGTGTCATGTGCCTGTACTCCCTTCTACTGAGAAGGCTGAGGCTAGAAGATGACTTGAGCCCAGGAGTCCGAGGCTGCAGTAAACTATGACTGAGCCACTGCACTCTAGCCTGGGCAGCAGAACCAGACCTTGTCTCTAAGAAAAGAAGAAAAAAGGGGGTTGGGGGATTCTCAGAAATCATACTAAAAACACATACCACCTGATAGAAATATGGGCAAAGGACATGAACCTACAACTGACATAAGAGGAAATCCGAGTGGCCAAAAAACACGTGTTAAATACTCAACTTCATTAGTAATCAGGGAAAATACAATTAATGCAATAATTGGATTCCATTTCACATTCATCAGATTCAGGCAAACTTTAATAATTCTGAACATCTCAAGTGATGTCGAAGATATACAGAAACGGGAAATCTGCACGTGGTGCAGTGTAGCTGACACAGTCACTCTGGAAAGCAGCGTGCTGACACAGTCGTCCCTCTCACCTGCGTGTCACTTTCTGCACATTCAGTTACCCTTAGTCAACCAAGGTCCAAAATATTAAGATATTTGGAGAAAGAGAGAAAGTAAGAGCCGCATTCACATAACTTTTATTACAGAACATTGTTATAATTGTTCTATTGTATTATTAGTTATTGTTTTAATCTCTTACTGTACCTCATCTATAAATTGAACTTTGTCATAAGTACATATGGATAGGAAAAAATATAGGTAGGATTTGGTACTGTCCCCAGTTTCAGGCACCCACTGGCGGTCTTGGAATGTGCTCCCCTCAGATAAGGGGGACCACTGTCTTTAATAAAGTTGGATATGTACATTTCAAAACTCATAAATTCCATGTTTAGGTATCAATCCTGTAGCAAATCTCACACATGTGCCCAAGGAAACATGGGCCAGGATGATCATTTTAACATTACTTGTAATAGCAAAAAAAAACTGGAGCAACCTAGCCTTCCCTCAGAGGGGGAGTGAACTAAGAACCCGTGATTTATCCACACAAGGGAGTGGTATGCAGACACTGAAATAATGACCTCTGTGTGCATGTACTGATACTGGTAAATCTCAAAAACAAATGTGCATTCTGCTGCAAAAGGACATATGCTCTATACCATTTATATAAAATTTTAAAACTCTCAGAAAAATCATACAATACTTTATTAATATATACATATGTAGTAAAATTTTCAAATGCACATGGTAATGAAAGATCAATGTCAGAGGAATGGAGACTTCTGGAGCAAGGGATAAGGAACAAGGTGCGAAATGCATCTGTAATATTTTCTTTCTTTAAAAATGGGAGGGAGATGAAGGCAATATGGTAAATATCATTTACTTAATCTTAGTAGTAGGTATGTGTCTCTTAATTGTTTTCCATACTAAATGTTTAAAATATATCATAATTAAAATAAGTATTTAGGAGAAGTTCAGGAGATATTCTTACTAATTAAAATACCCAAAGCTGGCAAAGATACAGAGCGATCTCACCCACTACTAGTGTAATTAGAACAACTTTCCTGGGGGAGATTGGGCAATACTTCTTAAGAGTCATAAATATGTGCATTTATAGCTTATGCCCCAATAATTTCAATTCTAGGAATTTCTTCCTATGAGATCATCAGATTTGCACACAAGATGCATTTATAAAATTGGCCACTGGAGTGTTAATTTGAATATTAAAAACTACAATCTGTGTTGTTGTGCTAAGTGAAAAATAATCAGGAACTGTTAATATAGTCATAAAATAGAATTTTGCAATTATTAAAATTCACATGGTAAAATAATATCTAATGACACAGGACACTGCTCATGATGTATTATGATGTAGTGAAGCAACATGTGCACAACATAATCCCCATTTAGTGTAACAAACTGTATGTGGGTGTATGTATCGAAGCATCGAACCAGTGGAAAGAGACAGTTAAACATCCAGAAAAGGTTGTTATCAAGTGGCACAAATTAAATCCATCTTGAAGACTTTACACATGAATGAGTGTACACGCATGTGTCTGTGGGGGAAAAGCCTAGAAGAATTTTTGCCCAATGTTAATAATGAATTGTACATGATGAGATTATGGATAATTGTAATTTTCTTCTGTGTGATTTTCCATATTTTCTACAACACATGTAAAATACTTTTGTAATTTAAAAAAAAAGTATTCAATCTAAGATGGGTTCTGTGGTTCTTGAGTTGGTCACATCAGCCACCCTCAAGACCTGGTATCGTTTTTAGTTGAGCAAGTGAAGAAGCATCAAGGGGCAAATGCTCTAGGGTTGGATTGCAAAGGGGGAAAGCAAAACTGCCTGAACTATTAGAATCTTTCATCACTTGTCTCAAACTCTCTTACAGGGGCACCATCCGAGTAACTCAGAGGTGGATGCTGCTTTGACCCTCTCAAAAGAAAAGTCAAGGTTCAGCCTCCTGAGTAACTCCAGAGGAATGTTTTGTGAGGATTACCTCCCTAAATGACACAAACTCCAGAATCTCCAGGGTAACCCTGGAAGGAAGTCTGCCAGGTGAGGGCAAAGGTTGAACCCACCTCAATTTCTTTATTAAAGGTATAGGAAGGGGATTCTAGAAAGAGCATGGAGCAGGCACTTCACACACCAGAATCACTTCACTCTCACAACGACTCCAGGCAGCTGGTATCACTAACAGCCATACTGCAGATGAGAAACTGAGGCCAAGGCCACGTACCCAGGAACTGGTCAGGTTGGAATTCAAACTCAGGGCTGGCAGAATCCAATCTCTGGTCTCATCTTATTAAACTAAATTAATTTGCATTGATGAAAACAGTATGACCTTACATTTTTAGCCACAGGTCCCTTTCTGCAAAAGAAATGCTACTCTGAGTGAGAGCAAATGAAGACAGAGGGAGGGTTACTCTGATTCAACTAAGAGCAGGGAACCCAGGCTCCTTCCTCCTGAGGGCATTCCACACAGCGGTGTGAGGAACACTGTCCGGGGGGCATGTTAAAGGTCTTCAGTTCTCCCCAGCAGTGATCCCCAAACTGAAGCCTCTCTGTGTTCAACAGGTGATGAAGGTCCTTGGCAGTTTATAATTTGTCATCTTGTTGAACCACATATTTGAATTCCAAGCATAATGGCTGCTGGGCAAAGAGAAGCAAGTCCTTTACTGAGAGCAACCTGGCCAACCCCCTGGCACTCATCTCAGGGCAGCCTTGTCAACTGCCCTGCACAGACACACATGCTCATGACCTCCACGGCTCCCGCTCTTGCTCCGGCTATCATCCATCTCGCACCTGAACTCTGAGAATAGTCTGCCCTCTGCTCACCCTGCCTTCCTTCAACCTATTCTCCCAACTGCAACTGGAGTCATCTTTTTAAAAAGTACATCAGATCACGTCATTCCCTGGTTCGACACTCTTTAATGACCTCTCCCTTATTCTCAGAATGAAACGTAAACTCCTTATCATGTCCTACAAGGCCCTACAGCAGCTGGTGCCTGCCTCTCTGTCGTACATAGCCTGGCTTCCCCAGAAGCAGAGCCTGAGGCAAGGGTTTAGGTGCCTTTATCATGGAGTGCAATGGCAAGGAAGTGGGTGTGAGGGAAAGGGAAGGAAGGCAAGAAAGGAGGGAGAGCCAACACAAGGGTGTACACCAAGCTGCCCACTGCCAAAAGATAGCTGCATCTCACGACAGTTCATCAGAGGACAGAGAAGAATTCATCTGCTGAATCTCCCACTGATCGAAAGTCCATCACTCAGGGAGTTCATCTCCTCTCCAACTTCCGGGTGCCCAGGAGAGGCCCACGCAGCTCATGGGTCAGTGTCAACAGGAAGCTCCAGGTAAGAGGTGGGAGTGCACAGCACGAGCTGAGGTGCTGCCGGGTTTTACACGCGTGGATTTGGTTGGCTTCTGCAGGCTGGAACAAGCAATGGAAGGCCCCAGAGACAGGCGAGGCCAAGAGGCTGTGTCGTGGTGCAGGTAAGGTGTCCAGCACAGTAACCCTCTGACCGTATCTCCTGCCTCCCTCACCCTCTCTCCACTCACACTGGTCTCCATGAGATTTCTCAAACATGCCACGGTTGCTTCTGCCCCATGGCATTCAGGCTAGCTGCTCCCCGTGCTGAGAATGCTCTGCGCCCATCCTCCCACAGCGGCCGCCTCCCAGCACTCAGGTCTCGGCTTACATGCTGCCTTCGCAGAGCCTTCATGGACCACTCGCCCAGTCACACTATGACATCACCCTGTGCTCATCTTCCACTTGTTACTGTCTTGCATTTCCTTGTTTATTTGTTGTTGCTCTATCTCTGATGAGCAGAGACTTTGTCAATATTGTTCACTGCTGTATCCTCATAGGTGGAACAGCACACAATGTAGAGTAGGTAATTGATAATTATTTCTTGGTTATTTGTTGGAGAGATGGATGAATAAGTAAATGACATAAAATTTATCTTGTGAAAAATAGCCATGAAGTGCAATGGAAGCCAAAGTGAAAGATGAAAATGACAATGACAATGCAATGCATCAAAAACACAGGACCCTCAAAAGCGAAGTTGAGAGCCCATATAAAAACTTCTGTATTCGCGGGCTTGGAGAGTCCCAGCTAGGGGCTGCTAACGTCATAGATGCCAAGGGCCTACAGTACATCGGGTTCTTTGTGTTCCGTGGCAGTGGCTTTTCACAGCTAAATCCTGGCTCCCTCTCTCCTGCCTTCTTTTCTCTTCCTAGTTGTGGATGGGACAAGTTAGCCCATCATGTTCCCTTGGGCTTCTTCCCCCAAACAGGGGTCCCATCTCAGCTTTTTCATAGCTCAGCACTGGAAGAAGGCAGTCTGTGTCTTGCTGGGCGGTTTCTGAAATGGCCAGAACAAAGGAAAATGCCACTCTTGTTTCCTCCTCTGCATTTGCCATTTGCTGGGCACACGAAGTTGTGGGAACCACAGAGGGGTTGGGATAAGGGGACAAAGATGAGGCCTATAGCACCAGGAGCCCCACAAGCACCAGCCTGAGGTCACCTGTGTGTTCTCTTGCCTCCATGGCCTGCCAGCAGGACATCCCCAGCCAGCTGGAGACCCCTCGCCAGCTACCATGGCAACAAGAGGACAAAAAGGAACTGGAGAAAATCATGACACACAGCTGAAAAGAGCAGTTTGAAGAACAGGAAGAGTCTTTCTGGAAAGCTGCTGGAAAAGGTGAGCAGAGAAGGAGTCTCTGGCCCGCAGTGAGTCAGCTCACAGACGCAGATGGACCTGCACCCCGTCCAGAATCCACGGGCTGCCGTCCCCACCCACTCCCAGCCTTGAGATTCTCTGCATCCCTACCCCATGTCCCCTGCATGTCCCTTCCCTCAGCATCCTGGGGAGCGATGATCCTGTCCCATGGTGGGAATGGATGAAGGTCTTAGAGCATTACCAGTTACTCCTTTTTTCGAGACATTTCTCCCATCCCTGGCCTCAGACATTTGTTCAATGTCAGATGTCTGTCCACCTCCTGACAGGTGAGCAGGTGAGTGCTCGGGCTGAGTCAGTAGCAGGTGGTGGGTCTCCCTACATGCAGGTGGGGAGAGGCATGGCCCCAGCCCTGCAGGTTGCACCTAGCAATGTGACATCTGCTAGGTTTCTCCTGAATCAGTCGCTCGAGCTGGCCAGCACCAAGTGAGATCAGTTGTAGCAATGCCTCAGACTCTGTCATCCATGCCTGCTGGTCCCCAACACTGGAGTCACTCCACTTGTGGGGAACAGTATGCCTTGGCTGACAGCTCCTCCCCTTCCCGGACTTCCCAGGGCTGGCCCTATCTCTGCGGCATCTCCTAAACACCCACCAATCTCATCTTCCTTCCCCATTGCAAAGGACTAAATGTTTATGCCCCCCCCAAATTCCTATGTTGAAATCCTAACCCCCAAGATGATGGTATCCTACAGGAGGTGGGGCCTTTGGGAGGTGATCAGGTCCTGAAGGCAGATGGGATCAGTGTCCTTCTAAAAGAGGATCCAGAGAGATCCCTTGCCCTTTCCACTATGTGAAGTTACAGTGAAGAGAAAGTCGTCTATGAGGAAGAGGGCCCTCACCAGACACCAGAACTGCTGGTACCTTGATCTTGGACTTTCTGGCCTCCAGAACTGCAAGAAATAAATCTCTGGTTTATAAACCACCCATTTTATGGTATCTCGTTATACTAAAAGCAGCCTGGCGAACTGAGATGCTTGTCTGTTAGTAGAGAAGCTACCACAAGACCCCTTGACTCTTCTCAGCAACCTCTGAAATCTCACCCAAGCAGTCTTGAAGATTACAATTACAATTTTCCCCTTTTTAAATCTCTAGGGAAAGACAGGTGGAGGAGGAAGGGAGAAAAATGTCTTCTCCACCTCCAGCTGCCACAGCCCACGGCCCGCAGCTAACGCTGCAGGTAAACATTAGCTCCCGTTGGAGTCGAAGAATACCGAAGAGAGAGTGAGAGAGAGAGACAGGGGAGAGGGCGAATGTGAATTTCTGCAGCTTAGCACCTTCCTGGCAGCGTGGGAAGCTGGCTGAATGAGCAAAACACGAGTTCTCAACTCCAGGCACATAAATAAGTTCAAATAGATCCACTGCTCTTAGCAGCCCGTGAGGGAGGCTGGAAGAAGGACGGCTGCCTGGCCCCTGTCCTCTCCGTGCCTCGCAGCCGCTCGGTTCCCGGAAGCAAGGACTTTCTCTCCCTGAGATGAAAGAGGAGGCAGGGAAGACATGAAGACGCCCCGTGAGGGAGGCGGGGGTCTGAGTACATGCCGGGGGAATACCTCGGATCACACGGAGGCTGGCGGAACAAGCACGCCTCTCCTGCACCCTAGGGCTGCTCACCGCAGTGAAACGCAACTCCTAGTCCTGGAAGCATGGGTGCCCTCACAGACTCAAGTTCATGATCTCCACATTAGTGGATCCTCTCATCTGGTCCCCCATGGCTCCCCCAGCCCCCTGCATTCTCAGGCCCTCCTGCACTAATTTCCAGCCTTTACGTGAGGCTCAGTTTCCTACTCTCTCACTGGGACCTGCAGCAGTGATGTGGTCTCTCTCCAGAAGTCCTTGAGCATGAATCTTTGTTGACTCCAAATGGACCACCTTCTCCTCCATCTTCTCTTTACCTCCCTCCCCTTCCTTACCAGTCCACCCTTCCTATTCCTGGGCTCACATTCCTGAAACGAAATTCTTCCCCTCCAAGAAGGTTCTCTTCCCATTTCAGTCAATGGTGACCATCCCAGCCCGGTCCTCCAGGTCTGGCCACTGGTTCCTTCCTCTCCACCCAGTCAACATACCCTTGCTGAGCTTCCTTCTAGTCTCCCAAGCCCCTCTGTGCCACATCTTGCACACCACTGCTCATTGGGTCCGCCTCACAGAACTGGAACTACCTTCGAGGACGTGGCCTTGGGTGTGGACGCCAGCTACGAGGCCAGAATGAGCAAAGTCTGCCTAATTCAATGATGAGTCCAAATTACGGTGAAGGGTGAAAGCAAGACATCAGAACTGAAGATGAATCACTGCACACCAGGCATGAGGGCTAAGGCCAGGTCAGAAACAGGCACGTGAGAGAGGGGCCAGAATTGGAATACGAGGTGGACTGGGTCACAGAGGCAGTGACTGGGGCAGGTGGTTCAGGACAGTGACTTGGTTATTCAAGGGAGCCAGATGTCAGCTTTGACTGTAGCCATGGCTAGGTGAATTTCTTATGGGCACAGCAAGGATACAGACCAGGCTTCCAAACTTTTCTCCCTACTACCCTAAACAAACCCTCCGATCTTGCTTCCAACGTTCTTCTCACATTACTCCCTCAAAAAGAAGCCTCCCCAAACCTCCACACCTCATCAACTCCTTCCATGCCTCCAACTCTTTGTCAATGCCTGTCCTTGTCCTGGGAGCTTCCCCTGAGCACCCACCACTCGACAATTGCTCTTCCCCTTGACTCCGGACATCTGTGCCCACCACTGGCTCCCTGAGTTTTGGATTTCAAAAGGAACCAATAGAATGTGGACAAGAAAAATTTCAAAAGGAACCAATAGAATGTGGCCAACTTTTTATTTTTCTAAGTATGGGCTTTCTCAAAAACAGCCACCATTATTTATGCTCCAACATCTCATAAAGGAAAGGGCATGTTAGCACTAAAATGTTGGAAGGACAAAAATCTCAAAAAATCCTATAAAATAAATAAATTTAGCCTTATGAAATAATCACTGCTTAGCCTATTTTTCTCATTCCATAGCAAACCAATGAAACTGTTATCGTCAAGAAGCACAGATCCATAAATTAGCATTTGGGAACCACAAATATAAATTTCTCATTTGACATGTAATCATACAGTGCTTTTTGTATTTTTGTTTAGCTTTGTTTTCTCTTATATTGTTTATCTAGCTTTTCAACTTTGCATGTCTTCTTCACCTGCTAATAGGAAGGTCCTTCAGGTCAAGTGTTGTCTTATATTTCTCTGTATTCCCCGTAGTACACAATGCCTTGTACACGCAGCATAAACACCAAGCGAATGAACTTGGTCAAGTCAGAGCAGGAAAGTAAGAAACCAAAGGGCAGGTGGAAGCTGAGAAATAAAAACAGAAAGGTGGGGGGAAGACAGCACATTTCCACTACCATTTTTTGCTGCCTTTATGCTGTGAATCATTGAATGATGCTGATAAACACAGATTTGTCTATGATATAGGTAGTCCAGCCAAAAGCACCTCAGATGCATTAGTTCTGAATCCTCCCAAACCCTCAAGCTGTCACCAGTTTGGGGGAGCAACTTTGTGAAGGAGCAGCGTCGTGTCAGGAGCCGAGACAGGGAAGACCACATTCCCTGATTTGCCTGTGGGATGTCATTTTATCTCTTCTCTGCCTTACCTGTCTCTCCTACTAAATACCCTTATTGTAGATTGTTCTAGAAGGCTCCTTCCAACTCAGAAGGTTGTGATTTTTTTCACTCCCATTTTATTGGTGCATGAACAAGAATAATGTACAGAGAAGGTTAAGAGGCTAGTTCAAGATCTTTTGGAAGCTCTGGGGAGGAGCCTGATCTCTAGATTCGCACTCCATCACCGGCTTTCCTGACCGCCCATGAGAGTAAAGTGTGACATCTGTGCTAGGCCACCATAGCCTATGGCTCTTGTCCCACTAGGAAGCCCTTGGACTCATAATAAATGTAACGAGGTACTATTCAGTGAGCGCCTACTACACGCCAGGCACTTGCCATGTGCTCTCCCACCCTCGCGACTACCCGTCAAGGTAGGTATCACTTCCCCTTTGCACTGTGAGGAAACTGAGGCAAGAGCAGTTAAGCAGTCAACACCATAGAGTGGGAAAGGAGGGCAGGGACTTGAACCTGGGTCTCTGATTGCAGAGCCTGTGCTCTCCCGGTGGTGACTCTGGCGGGTGAGCTGTCTCTCAGGGGCTCAGGGCCCAAGAGCCACTGGCGATCAAGCAGATTTTCAGAAGCACCCAGTTGACATATCTGAGTTGGTCCCAGCACCGAAACTCCCCCTGGCGCCCAGAACTCTCCACCCACTGCATCAGTAGCGAGGATCTGACCGCACAGGGTCAGCCTCTTTCGCCTTCTGTCTAGTCGGCTTCCTGCCATCTGCCTGCAGTGGGATTCTGCCACCACCCCCTGATTCTGGAGCAGATGCAAAAGGGTTACCTGGCATAACACCAGTGTCCTCATTTGTAACCTTCAAGGAGACTGATTACTTCCCACTTTCAGGCCACCCTCCGCTCTTACTCCAGCCACCCCTCCCTGCCTCCTCCTTGGATTATCTAAGTACGTGTTGGGACCATAAACTCCCTTGAAGGCAGAAACTGTTTCTTAAAGTCTTTGTATCCTTTACAGAGTCTAGCACTAAGCTTTGCACCTACCACATAGGTGCTCAATAAACATTTGAGAAAAACATAAAGGCTTAGGCCTGTGTTTCACAATTGTGAGTCAGGACGTTGTCACTAAGTTCTAGGCAGTTCTCAGACAGGGAAATTACCGTAATATTAACTCTTCATTTTCCTGTATGATTAGGGAGTAAAATGACTTCCTTTGTCCCTGGACACTTTGTCTTTAACCTCAACTCATACCTACTGGTTCATCAAGGCAAACTGCAGCCTTTCAAAACATAATTTAATGGAAAAGGGACTGTTTTAATGAAGAGATGATTTCTGAGGACAAGGGGATTGTTAGAGCCAATGCTTGAGATACATTGGTTTCAGGAAAACACTGCCACAAAGTATCCAAATACAAGTCCGTCAAGATTTGAAGCCAGCGAAACTGCCCTGCGGATGGTCACAAGGTCAGCAACAATGCACGTCCAGGAAAGAATCCAAGCTGGTAGATTTTTATATTCTCTTTTCCAGTGTCTGGAGTGCCAGGGATCCAGGGGAAGCGAGTGAGGGGAAAGAAACCAAGCAGATACCCTACTGAGAAGAACCACCAAGAAGCAGCACCTGAGAGAAAGGTCCAGAGGGAAGGAGCTGGGGCAGGAGCTGAAGAATTAGGGTTTGAAAAGGGGAAATGTCTTGCTAGGTCTTTTGCATGTGGCTAAGCAAAGGAATCCACACCAACTTTGGAGGGTGGCTGAGGACGTGGCCTGCCTAGAGACAATCTTTAAGACAGGCCAGCATAGGTTTCCCACACTGGGAAATGCCTCCTGAGAGAACTCTTGCAAAGAAGGCTGGCACAGAAAACTGGCCAGTCCTCTGAGAGCCCTGCCGAGGCAGGCTGGGAGCTGGAGCCCTGCTTCCTGGATGCTTCCTGTCCCCTCCCCAGCACCTGCGACCCCAAGGCATCCCTGCAGTGCTCCGAGGAACACAGTTGGCAAACCACTGGAGCAGTGAGAGAGGGTCAACCCTTGGATCTACAGACCAAACTTGAAGGCTGGCTCCATAACTTATTCGTGAACTACAAAGTCCCACACAAAAGCGTTCACTTCGATTAAGAATCCTTCCTATTTATTCAAGAGTCCAGGCTTTAAAAGTGAACTCAAAAGTCATTCCGTCATCTCCTCACCCAAGGGACAGTCATCTCTTCTACTGAGGATTGCTATGAAGACAGATTGATTGACCAAGCCCCTATCCAGCCCGCACCACTGGGGGCTCCAAGCCATGTTGTAGGAAACAACTAGCCCCCTTACTCCACGCTACACACGTGTACCCACTCAGCACACCTGGCGAGCCCATTACTTTCCAAGGGACAGTATTTATCTTGCCCACCCCAAGTATTACAGATTGTGAGTTCCCGGAAGGTGGCACCTTGTCAGGCTTCTTTGGCCTCCCTTTCGTCGTACAGGTTCCACCAATGGCCTCAAGCCCCAACTTAAAATACTGTATTGGCTCCTCACTTCTCGTAGGGTCAAGCCCAAATTCCTTAGCCCTAGGCCCTTTCTTCTTACTCTGCACACTCTTCCTGAAGACTCTCAGACATTCCATCAGCCTTTAGCCTGATGACTCTCAACAGAGTATTCCTAGCTGTGACCTCTCTTTCTCCTGAGCTCTTGTTTTTCAGAACCAACAGCCCATGGAGGGCATTTAGCTGTCTTCCCAGGGAAGATGTTAAAAGTACTGAACTGGTGTGGCAATACCAGTCAGAATAGGAGACCTCCTGCCCACATTAACCATTTAGTTTCTAGATCTTGGGACCGTCCCGGACAGGGTTAGTTAGGGCAAGCAAGGCGGTGGAAGGGAACACGAGTGAGGGGCTGCTGAGGGCAGATGCTATTTACATACATACAGCACACAGGTATTTCAATATTTTAATAACCAACCTGCCGTACATGTGGAGCCCAACTAAACTCAATCTTGGCCACAAGCCCCTCAAATTCAACAAGTCCCCGTTGCATTCAGCTTCTGCACCCCACCCTCCCATCCCAGCCCTGCCTTCTCTGTCCCGGCAGCAATGAATGTGCCACTATCATCCAACCAGTCACCTAAGCCAGAAATCTGGGTATTCTTGTGGCTGCCTGCTCTCCCTCCACCCTATCCATCAGCCACCAAGTCCCACCCCTTGCAACTCCTAAATATCTCTCAAATGTACCAACTTTCTCCATCCCAGTCCCTAAGTTAGGCGACCACCCTTATCACTCATGACCACTGCAACAGTCTCCCTGATTCTGGTGTGGCCTCCTCCAAGCCATTCTCTGTTTTCCAGCTAAAATCATCTTCTTTAAAGCCAATTCAATCACATAACTATTCTTCTACAATCGTTTAGCAGTTCTGCATTTCCCGGAAGTTAAAGCATAAATTTCTTTACTTGGCCTATATATTATTATCTGGTTTTTTAAGCTCCTGCTAATCTAATCGCTCCCCACTACTGCACCCCAAATGCCACCCACGATCTCTGCTTCTGATTCTCTCATTTGCCAAATTCTCTTTGGCCTCTGGGTGTTTGCCCATGTCCCCTATTCTTCCTAGAATTCTTCACTTCTTCTTGAACCCGCTCCACATAAACATACTCACTCTCTCTCTCTCTCTCTCTCCTCACCTCAAGATCTCCAGTTTGTTTTTAGGGTTGGCCTGTGTGTCAGTTCCTGAAGGAAGCCTTTCCTGCCCATCCCCTGGCAAGACTGGGTTGGGTACCGTCCTCTGTGCCCCTATAATACCTGTACCTTCCTCCCACAGCAATGATGACACTGTCTTGCATTTGCCATTTTTAATTAAGAGAGAGGTTTGTCATTTTTTGTCTTTGAATGCTGAGAGTAGACATTTAATCAATGTGCACCTTCACGCAAGGTGGTCTGTGGGTAGGAATTGGTCATGCACCAAAAAGAGGCCCCAGGTGTCCGCTCCCCCAGGCTCCTGCCTGGGCCTCCCACCCTCCTGCATGCAAACCGAAAGCAGCCAGTACCACTTCATACAAACTTCTGACTCTCAATGCAGAAGCTAAGGGGGAGAAGAGATTAGCATAGACACTATAAATTCCTCCGCAGCCAGGGCCCAAAAGCAAGTTAGCAACTTGCAATCCTGATATGTCAGAGTCAGTTTAATCAATGTGCAAAGATGGAATCCTGGTGCACTGCCAGCCTGTCAGAGCAGGATCAACATTGGAAGAAAACAGCAAGAATACTGAGGCAGGACACAAGATGATGACATCACTTAAAAGTGTACACGCGAGTGTACACATATGTGTATATGGGACTGAAGTCACTGCAGCCTCCCTGAGTTGGTACTGCCTAAGCACTGTAGAGATGGAACTGCATGTCTCTCAGGGGTTTTCTGATTCAGACACAAACCGGATATCTGTGGCTTGGAAATGTGAGCTTCCAAAGTGCCACAGCGTCACCAGTCTGCCCAGATCCAAACCAGCTGCCTCTGCAAGAAATCAGTTAACACACCACTGGGGTGTTTCATGGAATTGGAGGCCTCCAGATGTGGCCACACCAGACCTGGTGCTCCCTTCTGCCCCACCCTGACTCCCGTGTCCCCTCAGTTCCTGGAAGGTCTTTCTGTGCAGAGCTCCTCTGGCTCTGACTCAGCCAGCACAGCCATTCCGGGCCTCCTGGTGCCAGTCAACCGTGATGGCAGGGGCTGCTTGCCCAAGGACAACCTCTCTGCAGGGTCCCAGGCAGCTGAGATGAGCAAAATAGAGGAGAGGCTTGACAGTTTTCCGACTAGAATGCCCTCCACCTGTCACACCCAGGGGAGGCACTGCAGAGACAAGATGTCTGGTTCCACTTTAAGCCACTCGTGAGTGACTTAGAGCTGAGCCCAGCCAAAGGCCTTATAACAGAGTCTTTTCAGTTTATCAGTTATCTCTCTTGTCCCAGGTGGTGGTCATGTAAAATTGGCCTGCTGCTTATCGGACACGGAAGTAGGGGGACATGAGTAATCTACACTCTGTCTCAAACCCAGACCTCAAACAGACCACAGTAAATCTGGAGGAAGCATGCATATTTAAGCAGGCCTTTGGTTCTGAGGCTCTTGGTTGAGATCCCAGGAGAAATGATATGATATGGAAGAAAGAGCAGCATTTAGACTTCCAAGTTTTACCCACCTGGGCTCAAATCCTGGCTCTGTCATTTAATAGCTCTTGGACCTTACACAAGTTACTTAATTTGTCTAAATCTGAGTTAATTCATCAGCAAACAAGGATAGTACTTACCCCACCTGTTTGTTGCAATGTTAGAATAAAATAATGCATGTGCAGATCTAGCATGAGGCTTGGCACACAGTAGGTGCTCAGAAAATGTTAGCTTAGCTCTTTCCCATTGTAACCTCTAGAATTTAAATTAAATGCACCGTGTGTTTTGCAAACAAATTAAATGTGGTAGGCAGAATAATGTGTCCCCCAAAGATGTCTACATCCTAATCTTCAGAACCTGTAAATTAAGAGAATTAAAATTACAGGTGGAATTAAGGTTACTAATCAGTTGACCTTTAAATGGAGATATTATCCTGGGTTATCATGGTCTCGTTTATCTAATTACATGATCTCTAATTTAATCACACCAGCTCTTAAAAGCAGAGAGGAAGATAAAACAGTGAGTCCAGTGAGTCAGTGAGTCAGTGAGTCAGTGAGTCGAGTTAGAAAGACGGCAGAGAAAGACTCCTCCTGCTACTGCTGGCTTTGAAGCTGGAGGAAGGAGGCCACAAGCCAAGGAATGCAGCAGCCTCTAGAAGCAGAAAATAGCCCTGAGGTTTCAGCCAGCAACAAAACAGAGACCATGATCCTACCACTGCAAAGTAACGAATTCTGCCAACCACAAGAATAAGTAGGAAATAGATTCTCTCCTGGAGCCACCAGAAAGGAACACAGTCTGCCAGCACCTTGATCTCAGCCTGGTGAGACCCACCCAGGCTTCTGCCATACAGACCTGTAAGATAATAAATTGTGATTTTTTAAGCTATGAAATTTGTGGTCATTTGTAATGGTAGTAATAGAAAAACTAATACACTATGTTATTTACACATAGATTTAACTTTTTAATACAGTTCTACTTTTACAGGAAAAAAACAATCCCAAAATGGAATAACAAGCAGATTTTCTTTTACTCAGTTAATGACTACTAAAAGAAACTTGCATATTCTGCATATTTGAACCCTGAGACTCTAATCCAGGCACCCTTTCCTGATGGTAGCAGCTTGTAAAATGAGGTACAATATTTGGGAAGAACATAAAAGCCATGGAAGTACAGCCAGACCAAATCACCCTATAATATACAACAATGTCACAAGTTCGAAAAACAATGGCTCAGCTGGGCACAGCGGTGCGCCTGTAGCCTCAGCTACTCAGGGGGCTGAAGCAGAGGATCTCTGACCCTCTTGACCCAGGAGTTTGAGTCCAGCCTGCACAACACAGTGAGACCCTGTCTCTAAAAATATAAAGCAATGGCCCAGATTCTTCTGGGATTCAGAAAGAGTCCAACAGGTATAGTTCCAAGGAACAACCCTTCTAAGAATGGTGTGATGTGGAGATAAGAAACAAACCAGGTGCCATTTATACCAAACACAGGTATCTGGAAATAACACAATGATCCAGCAGGTGCCACAGCCCCACAGCCACCAGAAGAGCTTTCCCAGTGACACAAATGGCACATTTCACGATGTCTCCCATCGTGTTAGAATCTGCTCTGCAGCCAGAGGACGGGACGCGAGAGTCTCCGGGGGCACGTGCTGCGAGGGAATAACGGGGGTTGAGCAGAGAGCATTTGGCCCAAGAAAAATTCTTAGCTTTCAGTCCTGAGTACTTCCAGATTTAGAGAGCCCAAGCCAAGAAGCTGTAAACATTAGTTCAACATGGCATCTGATCATCTTATTAAATGCTTCTGAATCTCCAAATAGTGCATTAGCCACCCCAAAGCCAGGAAAAAGAAGAAGCTGACAGCAGTAACTCTAAGCGCCGTGCGCTGACGGAGTCCACAGCCCTTGTAATGAAACAGCAGTCTGCTGTATTAATTAGATCATCTATAATAGCTTTATCCATTAGGCCCACTGTACTCTGACGTGCTCAGAATATAGCACTTGGCACCAAGCGAGCCTGGGCTCTTTGGCTGAGATTCACTTTATCCTCTATTGCAGGCCAAGGCAAAATCTAGGCTGTGCTGCAAGGGCAGGATGGCACCTCTATGGTGACCTCACAGGTACTGGGAGACTCCAAACCAATGACCCTGCCACGTCCTCTCCCAGTCCTGGAAGTGCCCCCCCCCCCAAGACCACCATAGTCTAGCAAGGAAAATAAGCCTTCTGCAGACACCTGAGGTCAGCCCTGCTGGTGTGCATGTAAGGAGCCAGCTAGAAACATGATCCCACCTCACCTGAAGAGCAAGCTGTCAGGTGGGCTCCAAGATGACTAAGTGAGAGTCACAGTCCTTTGCAGAAAGAAGAACGTGCATTTGTCCTTCTGTTCCCCTCTGCATGGATACTGGGGGTGCTCAGCGTGGTGGGCCGTAAAGGCAATCGTCTCCTGAAAGCTGGGTGACTGAGGATTCTTTTGAACCCATGGAAATTTCACAGCCAGATGCAAAGATGCTTTCCCCACACTGATGCCTCCCTTTCCAGAACCAGAATGACCCTCATTGCGTGAACCACTGATTTAGCAACTGAGGTGAGGCTGGGACCAGATTTGTCAAATGCTACAATTTCTAACTCTCTAGCATGGAGTGTTCCCCAGCTGCTCCTGTGTGTCGGGCTGCTCCCTCAGGACCCTCGAGGGCAAGGCCCCTGTGTGTCGCATCACCTGTTGGACTTCACACTCCTGGTGTGACGCCAAACTCAGAGCAGGTATGTGGAGGGGCCAGAGGAAGCTCACTCATCACTCAGCCAGCAACACAGGGGCTTCCTCCAGGCCAGAGAATCTCCACCATCCTTCATCCTCACCTCATCCTTTCCAGCCCTGAAGCCCAGAGTCAGAAGCAGGGAAAATAGCTTCAAGGATTTAGGACTTCTGGTGTGTTCATCTTTTCCTTGCATCGAATAAATTCAATGCCAAGCACAGAAGAGGCACCCAGGGTTAGTGCTCAATTGAAAATACAAGAAAAAACAAATCTTGAGTTGGAAGATTATGTATTGTATTTTTATCTTTTTTTTTCTTCACTTACAAAAGAAGTAACCATATAATTTCTTAAACACTAAGTTCCCCAGGACATGGAAAAGGAGAATCAGTGAGTGCTTAGGAACAAAGAGATGAATGAGCCACTTTTCCTGCCCTTAAGAAATTCAAAGTCACGAAAGGGAATGAGACATGGAAACAAAGAAGTGCAGGAAAGCTGATCAAGACAGCAGACTCAGCACCCACCTCTCTCCTTCTCCGCCATCATGCGGTGTTGTGTAAGAGTACATCTAGAATTAGTATCGAAAACCAAGAACGCCATCCGTGAACCAGAGATGTGAGACATTTTTAAAAGATCAAAAGTCAACAGGTACAAACTGACAGAGAGAAGGCAGAGGAACTGCAGCTAGAAAAAAGTGTAAGAGGAGCCCCCAGAGGTGGTAAGTGACTCCAGGCGAGGGCAAACAGAGTCAGGGTGCAAGGAGCACTCATGGTGGCAGTGACTGGGTGTCATACTCTGAGTTCTTGAGCCCGCTGCCTGCTCCTGTGTCCCCACTGGTGCTAGGCAGGATAAGCAGGTGACCCAAGGCTAAAGCAAAAAGTACATCTGCTGGGGACAGACAGGAGGGGCAGTGTCTTAAGTAGATAACAAGGAAGCCCTGCATTCAGAAAACAAATGATCTTCCCTAAACTTCTCTTCTTCTAATCCCTACCTCAAATCTATTTCTCATGGAGAGGGGAATTCTTCATCTCATTCTACCCCATTGCTGCAGCCAAACACCTAGGAGTCATCCCTTCTCTTTCATTTCTCTGTCTCTCCAGACAATCACCAAGTCCCGAAACTCTACCTTTTAATGTTTCACATCCACCCCCTCCTCTCTTTCCCGACCGGCCGTTCCTGTAGCTTAAGCCTCTCTTTCAGCTCTCTCTCCTTCTCCATCCTCTCCCATATGACATGATATAAAGAAAAATCATTTCTTTCGACAGCATAGTCCACCTTGGCCTCAGAAGACACCCTCTCTGCTGAATGAATACTTTGATAATGAATACTTGGGGACATGCCAGCACAGCTCCAGATGTTCACTGGGTGGCTAGCAAAGGAAGCCAGCTCGACTACCTGCGTGGTTTTTGCGAGGCCGCCCTGCATGTGCCAGAGGTGGGAAAGGAATCGTGTGGAACCATGGAGGAGGTGCCACGGGGCTAACGGAAAAGAGTGAGAGAAAATCAATGAACCATCCCAGGGAGTGGAGCTAAGAGAAAAGCATTAGGGAGAAGAACAGAGATGTTAAAAATGGATTCAAGGAACCGAAGGAAGTTTTTCTAGGTGATGTACAATGTAAAACGTCTTCTTCACCTGGCCCTGCAAAATCTCTCGTAAAAGCTCCATTTCTCATTGATGTGCTGTGAAGCTAGGTTATCTTGAGGATTCATCAAAGCACAAAGCCCTGCTTTGAGGTGGGTGCAGGATGAGAGCTGCCATGTCTAGATTACCTGCATAACCAATATACTGTGCTGCAGGGGGAAGGAATGGATTCTGGAGTCTGGCAGACGTGGGATCAAATCCCAGCCTCACCACCTACCATGGGAGGGACTCTGTCTGCTCACAAAGCCTCAGTATCACCTGAGCTGCCCAACAGGATGGAGACGCCTGCCTCACACCATTGTTGCAGGACAGCCCATCTCAGAACCTGTGTGTCTCTACGAATCTGCAGTGGGATGACAAGACTGGTGGCCCTGCCTGCGACAGGCTGTCTGCCTCTTCTTAAACCAGCAGTACCCTTTGTGCGGTCCCTCAGTGGCAGACTTTGTTTTAGAGTACAGGGACTCCAAATACATTTAAGACATTTTCTTTGTCATTTCCGGCATCTTCAAGACAAAGAGAGCACATTTTCTGATCTTTCTCATATCTATGGGGAAAATCCAGTGAAGCGACAGAGAAAGCATGAAGTGTGAGGTGGAGATTGGGAAGGTCAAATGTCTACTTAGGACAATCAGAGAAACGGACCTGGAGCTTTGGTCTAGAAGCCTGAGGCTGTACAATTCTGTCCAGTCCTTACTTTCATCTGGTATTTAATACTCTGCATAACGTTCTTGCACATTTTATATATTAATATTAGCTCTGTACAGTTGAGAAAGTAGAGGCATTTTTCCACATCTTGCTGAGAAAGAAACTGAGTTTTATAAAGAACAGCAATGTGAGAAAACTTCCACAGTTCCCAAAGCCGGAGCTGGGACTCAAACCCAAGTCTAGTGTGTCCTGTTAGCTTACGCTGCCCCTTAGCACTCGCCTGGCTCATCTCCAGCTGGGCTTTTCCTCTCTTTGGTTTACGAATCCTGCCCTCCTGCATTGAAGGAGAGGAGAAAAGTCACGATGAGCCCAGCAGGGCCGGGGAGACCAGGGTGAGCAGGGTGCACCTAGGGCAGAGCTCCTGCGGAGGGAGCAGCCGGCTGGTGGGACAGGGGGACAGGGGGCCCAACTGCACCTAGATGCTCTCTTCCAGGGGATGGAAGAGATGCTCTCTTCCAGGGGAGCAGCCAGCCCACCACATTGCCACCTTCGGGGGGGGGGGGACAAAAGACAGGAACAAAGGGTAGAGAAGGAATGGGGACTGAGGGATTTGAGCTCATCTGAATAGGAAGAATCAGGACACGGCATATCCTAAAACTCTTTCTGGGATATTACAGAGCCAGGACGCTGGACGAGGCCTTCTGGGACCCCTCCATCTGGGTGACAGGCCATGCTGGCCTGCTCCCAACAGAGGTATTGGGGAGGTGGCCCACTGGAAAGCTCTTTTCAGCAGCTGGAAAGAGAAGACTCAAGAAAAAAATGGGGAGCAAAGATGTGTGCCTCACCCTTGTGCCCTTCCTCCTAAACCCAGTCCTCCTCTTCCCACGGCCCCAGTGACATGGGTGGCCGAGCTGCTACTTCCCACAGCCTGCTACACGGCGTGCTGGAGGCCAAGGTCCCTGCAGGCTCTCCGATGCTGTGGTTGCGTCGACAACACACCCCGCAAATGTAGACATGGCAACTTCTGTCTCTGGGCTGTAGGGTGAGATGAATTAAGGTTTCTCTAACTCTCTGCTCCCCTGCTTTCTTCCATCACCCTCTCCCAGGCTGCTTCCCATTCCCAAAACAGAGCTGTCCTACTGCCAGCCACTTCCTCTGGCTCTTTTCCTGCTGTGCTGTGTAGAATCAGGCTAAGAACACACAAGAGTTTGTCTCCAGCCCAAACACACCACAGCTGCCCACAAATCCCAGCCCCCATGCAAACCCAGCAAGGCAAGAAGAGCAAAGCAGAGGCCATGCTTGATAAGGCCTTTGAGGCCCCGTGTCGGTGAGTCCCTCCACATCCACTATGATGCCTTTTAAGCTCTGAGCACCAGAGCGCACACAGCGATTCCAGTGGCCACATTAAGCAGATGCTACGACAGAGCATACCTGGCAGTTCCAATTTGGCTAGGAAAGGAAAAGATGGCCAACACCACTGTGTTCACAAACCTAGCAGCCATCTGGGAGCACTTACTTGGTACCAACAAACAAATGTTAAAGGCATCGAATCACTAAATTAGCCAATTACTAAGGGTAGAATGAGGCCTATCTCCCCATGGTAGAACACAGATGTGACATAGTCCCTGGGGGCCAGGAAGCTGCTTTCCCAGCCTCTGAGAAGAGTGGGGTATCTGAACGGCAGTGGCCCAAGCAGGGCATCAACCTATCAAGTTGTCTCCACTTTTTTTAGTAACCAGCACCAACCCTTTCTGCCACTGCCTACCCTGCAGGTGTGAACACAGACCAATCACTCCCCCACGTCTGGGGGAGGTTCAGCTCTCTATTGTTCTTTGCAGGACTGACAGGTCCTTTGACACACACAACTTCCAGCCCACCTCCCCTGGGCCACCCCTGCCCAAAAGCATTGTGCTATGTGGCATATCAGTGTATTTTAGAAATTGAAGTGAATTACAATTAATTTCCTTTGAAGAATTTCAAGACACCCCTGGGGAATCAATAAGCAGGAATGGGCATCACTGACGTGAGGTTTCACTCCCAGGGATGGGAAACTTTTCAGTCTTGGCTCCTTCGTCTCCTACGGAAGCATGTGACAATTGCCTCTTTCCCCCCGCACACTCACGCAACCTGAAAAATTAGGTAGCCCAATGCTGGAGACCATTTTCCAAAGAAAACGTCTACCTGATCACAGGTACTGCCTGAGATTGTGGTCGCCAAACCATACTGAGATAATTGACATGAAAGTACTTTTGAAAGGTATAAAGCATTCTATAAATGTAAGTCTTTATTATTTCCTGTTATTCCTATTATTTCATAAAGGATTGTACTTGATGTACCGCACTCTACTTACCACTCCATCAAGAGCATTCTGCCCACCTTGCTGGAATGGCCCCCTAGACTTCTGTCCCCGTGCACTCAGTAGGCACTTCATACATACCTCTGAGAGTGGATTGACTTGAACAGGACCCACAAAGGTATTAACATTCCTTGAATAGAAAAGATGCTGCCCCCTTGTAGGGATGAATTTGACCATCACTCAGGAAAATCTATTTTTATGTTTTTATACCTATGGCCAGATGACATGTTATTCTCTTGGCAAATAGCACTAGGCTGTCTCTTTTGGAGAGACCTACCCTTTGGGGGAAAAATGTCTTAGATAGGCCTCTTGCCAGGGCAAGCACATATACACCAAAAATGCTACCAATGAAGTGATGCAATTAAAGGTGACAAATAAGTACTGAGAGCTACTCACTGTGCTCAGTGCTGGGGACAGCAAGATGAAAGAGGTGCAGTCCTGTCCTTTAAGGGTTCATTCTCTAGACATGCAGTCCCCAACCCCCAGGGCATGGCTTGGTACCGGTCCCCGGCCCATTGGGAACCTAGCCTTGCAGCACCGCCTGAGCTCCCCCACCCGCCACCCACCCCATCCATGGATAAAGTCTCAAATTGTCTCCCATGAAACTTAGCAACTGGACCACAGAGCAGGAGGTGAGCGGCAGGCCAGGACTGAAGCTTCATCTGTACCTACAGCCGCTATAGCCGCTCCCCATCGCTGGCATCACCATCTGAGCTCTGCCTTCCCCTCATCCGTGGAAAAATTGTCTTCCATGAAACCAGTCCCTGGTGTCAAAAACGTTGGGGACCACTGCTCTAGATAACAGGGTGATTGTGTATAGTGGTTTCATGCCATCTACAGCTTGGAGCCGTTTGGGAGCAGAAGAGAGAGTCCAGCCCTTGCTGCCATGGACAAAGGCGTGGCCCACTCAAGCTAGTCATGGACCTGGGCTTAAAGGTAGTTCTGAAAAAAAAAAAAAACCCAAAAACTACATTTGGGAAATATAAATCTAACCTTCTGAAACTTATAGGAAAAATATCTCAAATCTGAAATTTCTGTCTTTGATTTTATACACAGTTATTCTCTAACTCTGGAATGATTTGATAGGCAACAGGGCTTTCTTTCCCCTTCGTCCCTAATACCCATGGGCACGCTTTCTGACATATTTCACATACAACCTTAAATATTCACATATCCATAAAAAATAGGAAATGTCTGGTGGGTATGGTTTTAGCTTAACCAAGTCATAATATGTTATAAATCTCATTCACTTCTAATTTTTTCGTGCAACACTGTTATGAAAATCTATCCATGTTGCTATATGTCTGTGTAGGCCAATGCCTCTCCGCAGCATAACCCATACTTGCATCCACCACACCTTATGTATCTATTCCCTTTGTCAATGGCACCTAGGTTGTCTCTAACTCCCTGCTATCATAAGCAATACTGCGATGAAATTTTCATACATGTCTTTTCAGAATTTTATAGAATATATATACTCAAGAGTGGACCCCTGGGTCACAGGTCATATACATGTTTCATTTCACCAGATTCTTCCAGAACTGTTAGACAGTTAGGCTCCTGCCAGTGGTCCATGCAAGTTTCCATCTCCCACATCAGTGCCAGTAGTGTTATGACCCAACTTTCTGAACTTTGCCATTCTGATGGGTACAAAGAAATTTCTCATAATTGTTTATGTTTATACTTCTCTGGGGATTTCTAGCTCTAAATACTATTTAACTGACAGTCTTTGATTTAGATTCTCCTACTCCCCACCAGAATACTCATGATGATAAAAAAAAAAAGGACAAAAGCAAATGGCATTTTAAAAAATTAGAATGGAATTGGAACAGAACAAACCTACAGGTCTAAAAGAATTTCTGTAAATGCACCATCCCTCATCCACAATTCCAGTTCCACACCATGTGGACCCAGGGGTTGTACTATCCAGAAAACCAGGAAGCCAAGCTTCCTGGTTTATATAACTTTGGAAGTAGACAGGACACTTTGCCCACTCTGGCCTTCAGTGCCTCTGCTTCTACAGCCATTATGGACCCACAACTCCTAAGAAGAAAAGGGACAGGAAGCGGAGTGGTAAGTGGATCTGGCTGTGCACATTGTGCTCTGACACACACACAACTACAGGAAGTGGCTCCAAGTGAGGACAGGACTTTTCCTGATGACAGTGGCCTGGGGAGGGCAGCTGCCACTCCCGCCACACACCTTCCTTAACTCCTTAGTCCAAGCTGGAATTAGAGCCATGCTCTACAGCAGTGCTGTCACAGGGAAAGGAAGACTTGGGGGAGGAATAGATTGGAGAATAGCATAAGTCAAAAGTCCTTCTTTGGACATGTTCAGTTGAAGACGCTCTCTAGACACCCAAGTTCAGATGTCAAGGAAGCAGCTGGATGTAAACCTGAGGAGTGCAGAGGGGAGAAGAAGGCTGGATCTGCACATGTGGGAGTCATCTACATGTGGCTTTATGTGGACGCACAGAACGGGATGAGGTCCCAGGGGACGAGCCTACAGAGAAGAGAAGATGGCCCAGAAGCCAGCTCTGGGGCACAGCTACCCCATGGGTGCATCGGAGGAGGAAGAACCAGCAACAGACAGACTAAAAAGAACAGTCAGCGAAATAAGAGGAAAACTGGAACCGCAGAACAGCGTGCTACCACAGAGTCAAGAGAATGAGGGAGTAGTCAGCTGTAGCAATACTCTGTGAAGTCAAATAAAACAAAGACCGAGCAGGAGCCATGGGGCTTAGGCACATGGACGGCACCAGTGCCCTGAACGGGAGCAGTTTCAGGAAGCCTGTCAGCACAGGTTGAGCACAGACAGATCAGAAAGCGGAGACAAGACTGACAGGTCTTTCGGGAAGTCTTTCTGTAAAGGAGAAAGATGGGAAAAAGGATAAAGAGGGGGATGAGGTTAAGGGAGGATTATTGTTTGTTTTTTTTTTTTTCTAACGTGAGATCCTATAACTGGTAGAAATGATCTGGCCGAGAGCGAGAAACTTACAGTGCAAGAAGAAGAAGGGATGAGATGGAGAACAAATGTGCTAAAATTTAAAAGAGAGTATAAAACTGTCAGAAGTCAGACTGCACACACCAGCCATGTAGAGAGAATGGAAGCCATGGTGACAAGAGGCTACGGTGGCACGTGGGCGTCAGGGTGACCAGTCAGAGAAGCTGCTGGTGAGCACACAGGGAAGTCGCTGAGGTCTCACTAGGAACATGCAGTTAGTGATATTCTTAGTTGTTCATGTTTTAACGCGTAACAGATTTTTTTAAGGGGAAGTTATTACTTTATTTTATTTTTAATTGACAAATAATTGTATATATTTACGGGGTATAATGAGATGGTTTGATATATGTTTACATTGCAGAATGATTCAATCAAGCTAATTACTATATCCATCACCTTGCATACTTACCAGGTTTTTGTGGTGAGAACATTTAAAATCTACTCTTTTAGCAATTTTGAAATACACGATATACTATTATTAGCCATATAGCAGTAAAGAGAATTCATTGCACCATACTGTGCAACAGATCTCTAAAACATATTCCTCCTGCCGCGTGGTATCCTTTGAACAAGATCTCCCCTTTTCCATCCCCTGCAGCCTCTGTAACCACATTCTCTTTACTGCTATACATTCAACTCTTTTAGATTCCACATATAGTGAGATCATGCAGTATTTGTCTTTCTATGCCTGACTTATTTCACTTAACAGAACATCCTCCAGGTTCACCTATGTTTTCACAATGACAGAATTTCCTCCTTTTTTTTTTTTTTTTTTTTTTTTTTTTTAGAGACGGGGTCTCGCTCTTGGTCAGGCTGGTTTCGAACTCCTGACCTTGAGCTATCCACCCGCCTCGGCCTCCCAGAGTGCTAGGATTACAGGCGTGAGCCACCGCGCCCGGCCTAGAATTTCCTCCTTTTTAAAGGTTGAATAGTATTCCATTGTGTATATATACCACATTTTCTTAATCAATTAATCTATTGATGGACACTTTGCTTCAATATCTTAGCTATTGTGAATAATACTGCAATGTACATCAGAGTGCAGCTATCTCTTTGACATACTGATTTCACTTCCTTTGGATATACCCAGAAGTGGGACTGCTGGGTCATATGGTAGTTCTATTTTTTAGCTTTTGAGGAACCACCATACTGTTTTCCATAATGGCTGTATCAATTTACATCCCACCAACAGTATACAACAGTATACCTCTTTTCTCCATATTCTTGTCAAAGTTCTTTTCATCTTTTTGATAATAGCCATTCTAAAAGGGATAAGGTGATATCTCACTGTGGTTTCAATTTGCATGTCTCTGATGATTAGTGATGTTGAGTATCTTTCCATATATTTTTATGTCTTCTTTTGAGAACTATCTGTTCAGGTTCTTTGCTCATTTTTGATAGGGTTATTTGTTTTCTTCATATTAAGTTGTTTGATTTCCTTATATATTTTGAATATTAGCTCCTTATCAGATATATGGTTTGCAATCCATGGGTTGTTGTTTCACTTGGGTATCAGATGTTTTGAAGTTAAAATATTATTGCATAATATTTTGTTATAATATTATGTTATTGTGTCATATTGTGTTATCCATCACTAAACTTTCTTTGGACTTAGGATATCTCAACTTCAAAAATATCATTAAGCTGGAATAAGCCAATCCTAGACATTCCAAGTAAAAGAACTCCTTTTACTGTATTAGAGTCAATTTAAGAATTCAGAAAGGGAGCCAAATGCATCATTCATTCCAACAACTTATATTGAGAGCCTACTATGTGACAGAAACTGTCCTGGATATGAATAAATGACAATGATTCCTGCAAATAAATAATTACAAATGGACAGAGTGGCCAGGAAAGTCCTCTGTGAAGAGAGAAGATGGGAGCTCAGACATGAGGGATAAAAAGAATCAGCTGCACAGAGAACAGATGCAAAGTTCTAGGTAGAAGGAACATTCCATGGGGGTGGATAATGCTGGGTGTTAGCAAGAGTACAGGGAAATGGTATTTTGCTGCTAGTGGAAGCATATATTGGTGAAATTTTCAGAAGGGGGAGCAATTAGATAATTTTACTTCCAGTAATTTATCCTAAGGAAATCCTCAAAACTACAGTCAAAACTGCATATCACCTCTATGGAGCAGCTAAGAGGTATTTTTAAAACCTACATTACTTTGTTCCAGTGGTGTGCTGGTAAATGTTCAACAACTGGCTCTCTAGGGGAAGAAAGTCCTGATTTGTAGCATCTGCTACAGATTTCTGTGGTGTAATTATAAATGATCCCTGACTTATAATGTGTGATTCAACTTACAATTTTTCAACTTTATGATGAGTTTATCAGGGTATTAAATGCACTTTTTCATTTACAATATTTTCAATATATCATGGGTTTATCAGGTCCCTATATGTGGAGGAGCATCTATACTCTCACTATGGCAGATGTTGAGTTGCCAACATGGTGTCACTGAATAAGGAGCTGGGAAGAGATGTGCACCACAGGCTCTCAAAGCCCGTATGAGTCAGCTCCAGCACACCACTGAGTTGGCATCCCTCCCTGCCCAGACTCCTCTCGTGCATGTCCACTACCCCTTGTAATAAAGTCCACGCTCCTCTCCCAACCACCAAAGCTCTGCATGACCAGGTGGCTTCCAGCCACCTCCTGTGCCCCCTCCTGCCACACCCTCTCCCGCTCACTCACTGCTTCTGAATTTTGATTGAACTCCCTCCCTAACTTCACTCCAACTCAGGCTCTTTCATTTTGCTCTTGCCTCGATCTTCCCCTTGTCATTCAGGTGTCTGCTCAAATGCCACCTATTCAGAAAGGTCCTCCCTGACCACCCTACCTGAGGTTGCCACCCCTTGGGTTCAGTACATTACCTTGTTGTATTTGATTGATAGCCCTTGTCACCACCTGAACTCACCTTGCTTATCTGTCATGCCTCCCCACTAAAATGTAAATGCCATGAGATCAGATACCTGTCTAGTCCTGGTTACCCCTGTCATTCCCAGCATCAGAAAAATATTTGGCACATAGGAAGTGCTCAATAGATACTTGCTGCATATGGATAAGTGGATTAATTTATAACAGTGAAAATTTTTAAGACCACATAAATGTCCAAAATTAGGGAAATGGCGAAACTAACATTTACGGATCATTTACTATCTGCCAGGAAGTGTGACAAGCAATTTATATGTTTATTTCAGGTGCTTGCTGAGCTATCAATAGGGTAATTCCTTATTTCACAGTTGGCCGCTGCTCTTTGCATTGGTCGAGAGCACTTTGGCAAGGAGGAGTAAGAGGCAGGACAGCAACTAAGTTGGAGTCCCTGGCTTAAAGGCAGTATAATAGCATCAACATCTCTCCCTGACCTTCAGCCATTAACCATCACAAAGCAGGCTTTCAAGCAATACTTAATGATATTGTTATAATGCTCACAATATAATAAAAAGTGAAATATATTCTGTAAGTGCTCAAGAAAAAGAAATTATAAACACGTTTATACATATATATAATGCTTAGGAAAAAAACTAGAGATAAGCACATCAAAATGATAGCAGTGGTTGGGTTGGAGTGAGTGGATTATGAGTGATTCTCATATTCTTCTTTATACACTTCTATATTTTCCAGTTGTTTCCCAACGAGTATGTCTTTTGTAATGAGAGAAAAAAAAATGTATAGGCCAGGTGCAGTGGCTCATGCCTGTAATCCTAGCACTCTGGGAGGCCAAAGCAGGAGGATCTCTTGAGGCCAAGAGTTCCAGACCAGCCTGAGTAAGAGCAAGACCCTACTTCTACAAAAGAAAAAAGAGAAAAAATTAGCCGGGCATGGTGGCATGCGCCTGTAGTCCCAGCTACTCAGGAGGCTGAGGCAGGAGGATTGCTTGAGCCCAGGAGTTTGAGGTTGCTGTGAGCTATGATGATGCCACTGCACTCTAGCCAGGGCAACAGAGCAAGACCTTGTCTCAAAAGAAAAAATAAATCTATATTATTACATTCTTCAAATGGTTGGAGATTTTAAAGGCAATGGAATCCAAAATTAAGAGAACATTAAGCAGCCAAAATAAAGCAGGATTGGGAGGCTGCAAATGGGGTTTCTTCAGGGGCCAGGCTAAGACAAGTTACTCCTGGAGAGATCTTAACCTGAGAAAAAGGTGGTGAGGGAAGTGATTGCAAATGAGGGACGCACAGGGTGCAGAAGGAGACCAGGGTGGGGCTGTACTTCAAGGCTTTGATCTCCGCACCCCAGGCCTGCAGGGAGGTAAGCCCAGGTTAGGGTGCACTGGGTGTCTAGCAAAAGGGGATGAGACACTCAAAGCTGAGTCAGGAAGGAAAGCTGAGTACCGTGTTGAGAAGACCCAGGGTCAGGACTGGAAGAAATTTTGGGGTTCCACGCAGCAGCACAGCCCAGAACAGTGGCTGGTAGCTGTGTGTGGCTGCTGAGCTCTTGAAACATGCTAGTCTAAATGTGGAATGTGCTGGAAGTGTCAAATACATACCAATTCTGAAGGCTTAGTATAAAAAAAAATGTAAAATGCCTCATGAGCAATTTTTATTAGTTTCATGTTGAAATAATATTTTTGATGCATTGGATTAAATTAAATATATTATTGATTTTAATGTGGCTACTAAAAATCTTAAATTTACACAAGTGAGTCAAATAATATTTCTATTGGACAGCACTGATCAAGACCAACACTTTCATTTCACAGGTGACAAAACTGAGCTCTCGAGGTTAACTGGCTGGGGCTATTTAGTGAAAGGCACACAGCTAGTTAGTGAAACAGGTTGAACTAAAACCCAGCGTTCCTACCACCCAATCCAATCCTCTTGCTTCCTCAACATGTTTGATTCTGGAAGCGTTGAAAAGACACACTTAGTTTCTCTACAGAAAATCGAGGTTATTGTCATCTGACGTTCTGTAAACTTGAAACAACTAAAGATTTTTTTCAATGACCTTTCTGTCACTTTGAAAATTGTCTTTGTGAAAACATTTTTCAATGTTTTCATTCATGTATTCTTTCAACCCGAGCAAGTGTAGAGTGGCATGGGACATTCTATAGACCACCAGGTGGAAGGAATGCAGTCGGAGCTGTCCCCATGGGATGAGATCTGGAGATTCCCCGTTGATAAAAATCAAACTAGATCCTGCCATTTTGTTTAGGGATATATTCTTTGTTTACATTAGATATAGCCAAAGCTGGACAATTACAATAGGGCAAAGCTTATCTGTGTTTTGGTCTTGCTTTCACTGCCAAACATACAAGGCTGCGCTGTTTCTTGGTTTTGACAAGGTTCTTGTAGCTGAGAATAGGAGTTGCCTACCCAACAGCCATTCTCTCCTCTGTCTTCCTCACACAACCCTGATTCTATAAGGGACAGCTGAAGGCGCCACTAATAAAACTACACTTTCCAGCCCCCCTTCAAGGTAGGGGAAGTCACGTGACACAGATCAGGCCAAGGAGATGGAATCAGAAGTTACTAGGTGGGTGGTGGGGAAAGTTCTTCCAATATCACACTTCCTTTTGCAATTTGATTTTCTTCTGCTTTCTGCCTATATAGCCCCCCACACTGGCCACGGATCTCAACAAGCCACACTAAAGAGGCTGGCTGGACAGACCCTGCTGGCATCAGAGAACCGCCTCGCCAGCCCCAGGCTGCCTCCTCCAGTCTTCCTGTAACAAGAAAAATCAAACTGCAATTTGTTCTTCAGGTCACTATACACAAAAGTCAAACAAAATTTCTGATACAAGAGCCCACAAATATCTCCCTTATCCATCCATCACATAGAATGAAATGGTTTTACGAGAAGACTAATTGAAAATGTGGGAACTTTCCCAAATCTATGACTTGCCTCAGGACAAAAACCTTGTCCTAAAGACTCCTGCAGATCTCCAAGCAAAACCTCATCCAACTGCAGAGACCTGCTTGAAGCCATGTTCCCTTGAAGCCATGTGCCCATGAGCTGCTTTGTGGCTTGGAGCAGAGGGAAAAATGGAAATGACCCCTCTGTTAAGTAGCATCAAGCAGCCAGGGTCACTGGCATGCCTGTCAGTATCCGTGAGCAGGTCATAAAGGAATTAGAAGTTATGCCACTTGTTTTCAACTTTTAACTGTCTGCAACCCCAGTCGAGCATTCAGCCAATTTCTGGTTTCTGTTAGAACACACCAATGCCATCTCAACATAACTCTTATTTGGGGAAGCCCTTTTGGAAACTTCAAGAGCCATGAATGTCTTCAAAATGATGAAATTATTTACCTCTGAGTTTCATGGTCAGTATATGTTGCCATCAAAGCCAAGTTCAAAGCAGCTGGATTAAAAAGAAGGAGAAAAAGCAAATGGATAGCAAAGATGGTGTACACTGCCGCATAGAAACTCACTCCACAGTTTCAGCTTCTTATTCAAGGAAAATAACAAAAATCTTCTATTGAAATTTACGTTTAAGCAGAGCTTAAATTTACCTTTTGTTTCATTTGCATGATTTGAGTTTAATTTTTTTTTTTTTGAGACAGAATCTCACTCTGTTGTGTGGGCTAGAGTGCCGTGGTGTCAGCCTAGCTCACAGCAACCTCAAACTCCTGGGCTCAAGCGATCCTCCTGCCTCAGCCTCCCGAGTAGCTGGGACTACAGGCATGCGCTACCATGCCTGGCTAATTTTTTTATGTATATTTTTAGTTGTCCAGCTAATTTCTTTCTATTTTTAGTAGAGATGGGGTCTCATTCTTGCTCAGGTTGGTCTTGATCTCCTGAGCTCAAACGATCCACCTGCCTCAGCCTCCCAGAGTGCTAGGATTACAGGCGTGAGCCACTACGCCCGGCCTAATTTTTTTTACTTTTAGAAAATTTTTCCTGAAAAATTGAGAGGCATAATTCTTTGGAATATCATTTTTATATTTCATATATGTGAAATAAACCAATGAAATAAATTATAGGCAAAATTGTTCATAGTAGGCCTAGTGTGTGTGTGTGTGTGTGTGTGTGTGTTTCTAGAAATGTAATGCTATTATTGTAAGGCACCTATTATCCTATAGATGAGGAAAGTGAGGTTCAGGAAGGCTAATTGCTGGATTCAAATCCAGATAAGCCCCCCACATCCCACAACCCCAAGACTCAGCCCAAGAGACATAGATGATGATCCAGTGAGCCCTGTCCCCTTATTTTACATGTTCAGGGATCCAGAACCTCTCAGAGATGTTCCAGTTGCCTCTAAAATACCCAGAAAAGCAGTCTATACTCAGGAAAGACTCTGTGGAGGACCTTAGGAGATGCTCTCAGACTGTTTTCTGGGCAGGCTCCTGAGAGCACCAGGTCGAGATCAATGGTTCTCAAACTAATGCCACCTAAAGAACTTGTAAAACATATATAACTCCATGCCAAAACTCCACCTAAGATTAACTGAATCTCTTAGGGTTTGGATCTATTTTTTTAAAGCAAATTGGGAATGAGGAAGGCAGGGTCCATGGGTCCCTCACTGAAATAGTCATTCTGGCTCCCCAGCCACAGCCTGGGGGAAACAGGACAGGGACTAACAATAAACATTCATAACAATGATGTTCAGCACCTTGCATACAACTCCAGGACGCTGTGTCCTCAGGCCCTGAGAGACTAAGAGATGTGCCCAGGCTCTCGAGCAATAGTCGCAGGTACTCTGACCCCAGAGACGTCTCAGCCACACACACTGCTGCCTGGACCACCCCGAGCAGTGCCTGCCACTGCAGAGCTAGGCAGGGACGCTGACGCAATGATGGAAACGCCCAGACCTGCCCAGACCCGCTGCTCCCAGGCTCCACCTAGCTCCAAAAGGGCGTGGAGAGCGGTTGGGCACAGAGGCAAGACCTGCAACAGAGGAGCACCCTGAGAAGCAAGTCCTGGCTACTGTTCTGGATGGTTCTGGTGCCCAGTGTGGAGCAATGGTGGCTGCAGAGGCACAGCTGGGCTGCAGGGCTGGTGCGACCCCTCAGTGCGGTGCAGGAGCCACCAGGCCGGCAGCCCTTAAAGCCATGTAGTTGGTGCTGTGATGTGTCCCCCTCTCCCCTCAGGACTGGGAAGTCACTGCTAGGAACGCTGCTGGCACCCAGCCCGGGCAGCTGTCAGTCTAACTCAGGCGTTGCCTTGGCTGAAGCTGGCTGCATAGACCAAGGTCAGGACACTTTCCTGGGGCAGTCTGCATCCAGTGACTGGCTGATGAGAGAATATGAAAGCCTGGCCTCTTTGCCCCAACTCAGGAAAACTCTGGAAGACCATCCAAGCTTCAGAGCCCCACCCCACCCCATGAGGTCACCTGAGGTCTTTGTTGAGACAGTATCACAGCCAACTTCCCCCTCTGCCCAATCCTGCTCCCTTCCCTTATCTCCCCTCTCTTCCCTTCCCCTCCCCTTCCCTTCCCCAGAGTTACTCTCAAGAGCACCCCTACTAAACCTTCTGCACGATAATCCGCATCTCACTCTGTTTCCCAGAAGCCAGTCTGCAGCAGCAGCCTCACGCTTCCAACAGCAGCAGGGCCAGAGGCCCAAGAGCGAGGTGGGAGGAAGGTCAGGTGTCCCGGCCCCCAGCCCAGACCAGCCAAGCCAGGGGGTGTGGGGGGGCTCTGCATCTGATCCCAGAGGGCATGGCACTCTCTTTGGTCATGTGACCCAAAGTGGCTCCAGGGCCTCCTTGGGAAGGTGGGGGTGGGAGGGAGGAGGAGATGGAAGAGGAGGGTGTGGTTGGGAAGGAGGAAGGAAGAATTGGAAAAGAGGGGCTGAGAAGGAGGTCTGAGCGCCAGCCAGGCGCCCTAACAGACTTCATCTAGAGTCCAGCTGTGCAGTAGCTTATAAACTTGGAAAAAAGTGACTTCAACGGCTTGGAGTTCACCTCAGTATCAAGCTATGTAACAAAAGGATGAGGACACAGAGGCTCAGCGAGATGAAGTGACTTACCCAAAGCCATCCAGCTCGTAGGGGCTACAGCCAGGACTGAAACAGGCCCTACAGTTTGTGCTCTTAACCACTAAACCACACTGCCTCAAACAAACAAACAAACAAAAAAAAACGAGAGCTACCTCTAGCCCACATTCAAACAGGACCAGAGAGGTAAAGAGGCTGGGCCAAGGTCACACAGCTTCCTGGTGGCGCTTTCCTTTACAGAAACAATTCTTGAGCAGCCCTACATAAGCCTGGCACTGCACCAATGGCAGATTCAGTGTCGTCCCTCCCAGGAGTGTCTGTGTTATGAAACAGGGCCATGGAGCTGGATGATGTTCATGTGCAGGGAATCTTCCTTGGCCACCTCCCATGGAGGGAACCTGGGTTGGAAAGCAGGGCACCTCCCTGAGACAACTACACCCAACACGGCGGGGCAAGTGTCACTCACCTACAACAGAACCAGAGTCACAAACCCACCACTTGGGCCCAAGAACAGCACACACCAACCAGTACCCCTGGGGACACTCACACTCCCGTCCCTGGGCCCCACACCCAGGAGGCACACAGGGTTCCCTAAAGGAACTCCAGAATCCAGCAAGCCTCTTGCAAGTCCCCACCCCCCAGAAAGGCACCAGGGCTCCCCGCTCTGTGCAGGATGCCGCATGCTGGGCCGCAGCACCCCCCAGAAGCATTGCTCTGGCTCTGGATGAAACCGAAGCTGTCAGCGTGCTAATTAGCCACCCTGAGAGGCTGGGCACGCAGACTGACAATTAATAACTCCGTCCCTCTCTTTCCTGCTGGCATATTATTAATTCATCAGACCTCTCCAGTGGGGCCAGAGAGAGAACACAGACTTCGAAAGTTCACATTTCAATTTGAGGCTGCGATGCAGAGGGGGGTGTGGGGGAGGAGCACAGGCCCTCGGGGGCAGCCAGGGCACGATGGGGACAGACCTGTCCACAGACCCGCTGCAAGGACTCTAGCCAGCAGAAACGGAAGCGCCGTCACTCACACGCGAGGTCGGTTTACTGCAGCCGCGTGCGCAGGGGCTATGCTGAGGAATGAAAGAGGCATGATGGACATCTTTCCAGAAACCTCCAAGGAAAGATGCCCACCACATATTGTAAACTTTTTAAAAGTAAAAGAATAAGAACAAAATGAAGACTTATATGTGTAATGTGATTTCATTTTCATAACAGAAAGCGAAGAAGGGCTGGAGGGAGGAAGGGAGGGGCACATTTTTCCCAGCTTAAGCGTAGACAGAGGGGAAAGAAGCAACCACAGCGAATGGGGAATGGGGGGCGGGGGCTGGAGGGAGAGATGAGGGAGGAGCTGGGAGGGAGGAGCAGGATGAAATTGGACTTGACCGAGCACACCCAGGCCAGGTATGTCAGGCCAGCACTGTGCCCAGAACTGACCACTGTTCTGGTTACTTTAAGAACAGAAAGAGAATTTACCCAACTCCTCTCAGTTTTCTTTATAAATGTGGGAGGGGATGTAGGCTCCTCACCGCTAAGATGGGGCAGGTGATCAAGTTGCTCCAACAAGCACAGTGAGGCTGGGGCGTGGCTGTGAGTGGCTGCGGAGGGTGGCAAGGGGGGTGGGCAGCAAGAAGCCCGGAAGGGACAGAGGGGGAGTGCCCTGCGCACTCACAGCCACAGCCTGGCCCGCTGCCTTCGCTCCAGGCCCGCTTTGGCTGTGAGATAAACAGAGGGAGAGAAGGATGGCGAACCAGGCCCAAAGCAGCAGGCGGAGGACGGGCAAGGCCGGGCGGCGGGGGCTGGCGCTGGGAAGGTGTCCGGGAGTCTAAGGTGGCAGGGGACTGCTGCGGGCACGGCTTTCTCTGCGCCTCGGCTTTCTCACCTGCACATCCAATGAGAAGTTATATGGGACGACATTTTTAATGGTCTTATTTATCACGGTGCTTGAATACTGTAGGCGTCCAACTTTTGCGTGTGTGTGCAGCTGTGTGTTTTAACAATTTCATATATATTTTTTCAACCAAAAAGGCCGAAGTAAATTCCTTCAATTATGTTCACCTCCTCAGCACTGAGTACTTCATTTTCGACTTGTGTCCGCAAACGTCCCATCACATCCAAGAGAAAGGTGCTGGCGACTCATCTGCAGCCATGCAGCCAGGGCAGCTGGGGCAGGGAGGCCAAGCGGCACAAGGCCCTGGATTGAGACAGCAGTCCCCGGCGCTGCCCTGCTCCGCAAGTCCTTCCTCCTCCTTCCTCCCCCGCTTCCTTTCCCCACCTGCGGCACAGCGGCTGACCGCCGGCCACCCAGCCCCGCCGGGCTACCAAGCGCTCCGCAAAGCGGCCAAGTGAGACTGCGTCTGCAGTACACAGAAACAGCCGCTTGGGGGCACCATAAAAGAGGGGAAACAATCTCTTGCGCAAAAGAGGGAAAATGTGACGAATTGTGCGGCTGGCACTAGAGGGCGCCGCTTTTCTCGTTTTCTTCAAAAAGGTGACTGGAGGCAGAATCTCTCCCTAATTTTACACATTCAGAAGGTTGAAGATATGACCCACGAGGGCACGGTGGACACAGCCTGGGCGACTCGGGGGTGGTGGGAGACTGGCTCTCCTGCGCCTCCAAACGGGACAAGACTCTGATGGTGCCAGGAAAGGAAGCACAGACACGGGCTGAGGGCCAGGCTGCAGAGTCACAGACCCTTCGCTGCCCGACCTCCTCCTCCAGGCTGGCCTTAAAGAGAAGAGCTGGGACAACAGATCCCACTGAGCCGTCGCCCCCAGCCCTGTGCTCTGGGAACACTTCTGCTTTCTCTCGGGGCACCCAGTGGCTCCGGCGAGGGAACAGAGATGTCATGCATCCACGCTCTGTGCGCGGTGAGCGTCGCCGGGCGCTGAGTGGGGCGCTGTCACCCTGCAGAGGACCCCTCCTTGCACAGCACCGCTGAGTCCGGGGAGGGCCGCAGCACTGGAGCCCGCATTTCTCAGACAGCACCACGTTTATTCTCTAGGGAAGCGTTTCTAGAACTGTGGAAGGCTTGAAGGGGAAACAAATGTAGAGAAAGGAAAGTCACTAGAGACCAGACCTAGAAACAGGCCCCTTTGTTGAATCTCTCCAGGACAGGTAAAGAAAATTCTAGGGTGTTGAAGTGCCCCCAAAGGGCCCAGCTTAAAGCAAAGCTCTAGAAGTCACCAGAATTGTGTCAGTTCCCAGGGGGAGCCCGATTCTCTGGATTCTCTGTGCCTTCCTGTTCCGCTCGTAATTCCAAGAAAGCGGGGCATATGCTACAGGTCCCTTCTTGCCTGGTGGTTTTCCAGTGTGTTGTTGGCTGCAGCGTGTCGAAGGCTCATACTTTCTGTGTTCTGTCGGCGTATGTTCTGGTTTCTGCACGCCCATTATACCTCAACCCTAATATCCCAACATGCCTCATCTTTGCGTGAGGGAGTTGGACTTTGCAGGACTGAAACCCAGGTGGCCTTGGGCCAAGCCAGTAATCTAAATGAGTGAATGAGCCCTGCCTAAGGCAGTAGGGAGTGGCAGGGACTATGGTGACAGAGAGACTTCTGCCCCCTCTAAAAGCATACAGATTTAAATGTAAGTAAAACATCAGATCATTTGACAAAGCATTTCTACTGAACTGAACAATGCTGCCATGCCCCCTTCCAACAACAGCTTTTACCGATTGTAGCATTCTAAGAACCAAACCAAGTGATGCCTGACTTTGCCAGCAGGTGGCAGCACGTGGACTGTGGTCTCCACCTGTTCTTACCAACTCTGCACTGGCCGCCTTTTGAGAAGCCAGGGGGAAATTGGCCCCGTGGCCTTTAACATTCAGTTAGAAAGCTTCAAGGTTGAAACATTTGTGTCCTCACAGAATTTGTTGCTGATGTTGAATGTGGTGCGAATGCTGGTGAGGATGTCGGCTGGACGCCTGAGTTAGCATCTCTCCCTGGTCAGCAGAGCTGCTGGCATGTGAGACAGAAGTGAGTGGGACTCACAGGACTGGCTCCTCCAGGCTGTCACCTGCCATGGTCCACCAGCCTTGTGAACAGAAGAGAGTTCATGGAAAGCGCCCACAGTCACCCAGGCTCTCAGGACTCCAGCGTCCTCATCTGTGAACGAGGCAGCTGGACTAGGTGATGATAATAAAAATTATAATCATGGCTGATGTGCATCAACTTTTCCTCACTTAATCTCCTGCAAGCTGCTGTGGTCTGCTGATGTAAACTGCTGACCCCAACTCTAACTGCAGCTTCTGTAGCACGGGCTTTAGCGAATCTCTGGTGTCCTGCTACAGACAGCAACGGCAAGGGACAGGCTCCCGAAGGTGAGGAACCAGACATCAGGGAAAAAGGATCAAACAGTGGACTAAGTATTCTACGTGCTGTTTACACTTCACAGCAATTCAAAAAAATTGCTGTACTCATCCACAATCAAGCAAAGGAGGAAAATGAGGCTCAGAAAGGTTGAATATTTTGCCCAAAGTCAAATAAGACATGGTTCAGTGGTGATCAACCAAAGGCATGAAAGAGGATGGTGCACAAACCACCTGCAACTTCATTAGCCTGTGTTTTACAGCCTAGGAGCCTCCATGCCCCAGGGGCTAACCTGGTCTAGACCTAGAGCCCCTGGTGTCCTGAGCTTCCTGGACTAGACTGACCGTATGGCTGGGAGCTGTCAGAGGCCCGGGGAAGATCTAGATCATAATTATAACATACCAACTGTTTATGGAGCATTCATTCATTCACAGATACTTAATGAGAGCCCAGGTGTGAGGCATTGCTCTCAGCACTGTGGTACAGAGTGCACGAGTCAAAGTCCCTGCTCTCGTGCCACCAACACTTTTGTGAGGGAGACAGCCACCTGCACAGGGTGATGTGACACAGTGACCAGGGTCTATTTAGGTTGTATGGTGAAGGGCAACCTGTCTGGGGAGGTATCACTTAAGCTAAGGTCTAAATGTCAAGAATGAACCAATCCTTTTAAGATCTGGAGAAAGAACGTTCCAGGCAAAGGGAGGAGCCAGGGCAGAGACACAAGCAGGTATAGGCCTGGCCTGAAGAAAAGGCCAGCGGGCAGGAGCGCAAGGAGCAAGGGAGAGAGTGAATGAGGCCAGGAGTTGGGCAAAGACCACGGGGTAGGGCTTTGTAAGCCAGGGACAGATTTGCCCCTGTCTGTTGTGTGAATAGACATGTTCCCTGACTTCAGGGAAACTAAGATGCAAGGTTGGAGGCCAGTTAAGAGGCCACTGCAATGGTCCAACTTACAGTGGCTTGGAAGAAACAGGTAGCAGTGGGGATGGAGAAGTGTTTGGACTTGGGATAGGTTTGGGAGATGGTAGTGACAGGACTGAGCGCTAATCAGAAGGGAGGAAAAAGAGAAAGAGAGAGAGAGAAAAAAAGGGGTCATGAAAATATTTGGCTTAGTCAACTGGAGAGATGCCATTTACTGAGTTGGGAAAATGAGGAGCCAGATGGGAATGGGAGAGGATCAGGAGTTTTGTTCTAGTGCAGAGATGCCAGGCAAGCATTTGGCTACAAGAGTTAAAGAGTCCCTAGGAAATCTCTATTTGGGAGCCATTTACAGATATGTGGACCTGACTGAGATCACCCAGGGAGACTGGAGGAGAGAAGAGGCCCAGAATAACCCTGGGGCTCACCAACACCTTGGGGCCCCCACCAGTCTAAGTGCTATAATAAATGTGGTCAGAATTTACAACAGGTCTGCAAGGTAGGTATCATTACCCTCCTCCACTCTAAAAATACAAAGTTTACAACCTGCCCAAGGAACCACAGTTTACATACAGTGGTAGCACCAGGGGAATTAGAGCATGGATTCGATTCCTGTCATTTCGCTCCTGCTGTGCTGATCACCTCAGGGAACACTAACGGGAGGACAGCACCTGCCCCGGCCTGGAATCTGAGGACCTGGCAGAAATTTTCACTGGCTCTGTGACACCGTGCAAGTGACTGAACTTCCCCACGCCTCAGTTTCCCAGTGTGTAAAATAATGTTGTTTTTCTTTTCTTTTTCATTTTGCAAACATCTGTGAAGTGCCTATTACGTGCCTGGCACTGTGCTAAGTGATGGCGACACAATGAGGAGCAGACAGACTTCTGTGCTTACAGTCTAGTGGGGGACACAGACATGTAAACAGGCAATTACCATGCAGTGTGATAAGTACTATGATTAGGAAAATTCCGCTTCCCGCTTCATAGAGTAAGTCATACCAACCTACGCAAACTTCAGAGTTACACATAATTCCCTTTCTTCCAAACCTATATGCAATAATAGCCCATACAAAATGTTTCTGTTCTTTATAACAGTACCTATTATTTACATTAGAATAAATAATATGTGCAAACACCTAGCATACAGGCAGTGCTCAATAAATGGCCGCAGTCATTATTAAGACATAGGCTTTGGACCTAGCACCACCTCTAACTTTCAGGCTCAGTTTTCTCTTCCATAAATTAGGAATAATAATAGCTAATCCATGTGAGGGTCATTGTGAGGGTCAGATGAGATGGTATATATGAAAACATCTTGGAAGCTGGAGAGAATTATATTAAAGTATTAGTAAAACATGATTTTATGCCCACTCAATAAAGTTACAAAACTTAGTACACAAGGACCACTTGGTGTTAACCAAGAGGTCCTTATAACTGGAACACTGGGCCTGAGGAAACGTTTAAAGTGGTTCTTTGGGAAATAACATTTTACACAAGAAAAATCTGCTTCATCTGAATCACCTAAAATATAGAAAAACAGAGACCCTTCACTCCGACATTCTCAGCTTCTCCTACCAACATTTGGCTCACCGAGACAAAAGCAAAAAAAAAACAAGAGGGAATCCTCCCAGGTCAGTTTCTAGGCTTTGCGAATCTCCAGAGTCCTGATCTGGTGCCAGCGAGGCAGGGTTTGTAACGCTGGCCGCGTGTGGGCCAGGCTGTCAGCTGTGCGGGTAGCAGGCAGGGCCTCAAGGGGCTGGAACTGAGGGAGGAGGAAATGAGGAGGAAGCTGGAAGGGCCGCCCGAAGAGAACCCTTTCTGATTTCCTACCACAGCAAATCCATGTCCTGAGAAAGGACTAGACTGTCCCCAGACAAGAGCCAGGGGATCCTGTCTATAGAATATATATCAGAAGAAGCCAGAAAGCAGGAGACAGAAGGGTGGAGAATGCTCCATCTCTCCACAGTGCACAGCAAATACAGGATCTTGAGCAGCCCTGAAGGAGGGCAGAGAACGGACTCCTCACTTCCTCCGCTGATTGTTCAACTGGAGGGCCCTGTGCAGTCAGCAACCTGCACAACCACACCGGCTATCCAGGGAACTCAGCTGCTTCCTTCCCTGGAAGCAAGCTAATTAGAATGGGTAGCAATTCCCCTCAGTACATTTATTTCATCATTCATTCAGCATATACTTATTGTGTGCTAATTACACCCTAGGCACTGTTGCTGGAGATAAGACTAAGCCCTGCTTTCAAGAAACGTGCACTCCAGTGCAAAATGTATGTGTGTGTGTGTGTGTGTGTGTGTATCGGGGGAAACAACAATAAGGGCTATGATGAAAAATAAAGCCAAAAAGAGGGAAAAAGAGTGACATGGAAATGCTATTTTATACAGCGTGCTCAGGAAGTTCTCTCTGAGCAGAGGCATAACCAAAGTGAGGGAGGGGAGGAGCCACACAGGTCGTGGGGGATGGCATTCCAGGCAGAGGGAACAGTAAAGCAGAGACCCTGAGGTGGGAGGTCTGAACCCATTAAAGAGGGGCAACGGGCCAGCGTAGCTGGGGCAGGAGGAGTGAGGGGAGAGAGGAAGAGATGAAGCCAAGATGCCTGTGCATCTTTAGGGGGCTGGGGGAGCGGCCCAAGAGGTAGAGGAGGGATGTCACGCAGGACCTTGTAGGACATACTGAGGACCTCGAGTTTTCTTCTGTGGGAGATGGGAAGCCATTAGAAGGCTCTAAGCTGAGGACTAACGTGATACATTCCCAAAGACCTTTTGACAGAAACTCTTTGTACTATCTTTCCAAATCCTTTGTAAATCAAAAAGGAAAAAGAAAAAAGGATCTTTAGCTGCAGTGGGGGAAAAGACTCCAGCAGAGAGGGCAGAGGCAGGGAGGTGGGTTAAGAGGTGGCTGACTTTATCCTCTTGGGCAAGTTACTCAAACTGCCTGTGCCCCAACTGTACAGATGGAGATAATGATGGTGCCAGCCCCACTCAATTTTCACAAGAGTAGATGAATTAATATTTGTAAAATTACAAATATCTAGAACAGTGCTGGGCATCCAGTAAGTGCCAGATAAGAGTGTCTGGAATAAAAATAAAAGGTGCTTGGGCCAGGAGGATCGTGGCAGACGTGGTGAACAGTGATCTAATACGTTTGGAAGAGACGAGACAGCCGATGGGGATTGGCAAGAACTGGGTGGCAATGTGAGAGTCAAGGTGGCTCCAATGTCACAGGGCCCAGCAGCAGAAAGAACATAGGTGCTATTTACTGAGATATGGAAGGCGACCAGAGAAGCAGGTTTGGGGGAAACCAGTATTTTGATGGTGGACGTGTGAAGGTGGACATACAAGTGAAGGTGCTAAATAAGTGGGTGGTAGCTCAGATTCAGGGTGGAGGTCTTGGCTGGAGATACAGATCTGGGCATCACCAGTACATGATGGAAGCTAATGGTCTGGGACCAGATGAGATGACTAGGAAGGAAGTGTTGGTGAGAAACAAACAGGCCCTAGAACTGAGCCCTGGGCCCTCCCGTGTTTAGGGATCGAGAAAAGGAAGAGGAAAGCAGCAAAAGAAATTGATGGGCAACCAGCAAGGTGGGAGGAGAACCAAGAGTGGTATCATAGAAACCATGTGAAAAAAGAGTTTCAAGAACAAGGGAGTGATCACATGCTGCTATTGCTGCTGGGTCAAAAAAGATGGACATGAGAATCACCCACTGGACTTGGCCGTGGGGAAGTCAATGTCACCATGTCAAGAGCTGTTTGTTTGACTGGGACAAAGGCCTGATCAGAATGGGTTCCAGAGGGAATTAGGAGAAAAAAATGGAGACAGAGAGAGTAGACAAAAAGGCTCATGTTGCTCTACGTGGGCACCACTCTCCACGTAGAACTTGATGAGTGGTTGGTCCCCAGGAACAGGACGAAAGACCTGGTGCAGGGGCCCAGGTGCAGCAGGTGACCGATGCAGTGGGTGGAGCTTCTGCGTGCCTCTTCTGATTGCTACTGTTTTCCCAGTGAGATAGGAAGGCAGTTGTTGTCATGAGCTAGAAGTGGGCAGACAGGAGACATCGGGGTTTGAGAATCAAAGGAAAGGTGCAGGAAATAATCTCTAGAAGAGTGTGAGAATGAATGGAAGAGGAAAAGCAGTCGAATTTCTGGGCAGGATGAGGGCTGAGTTGAGGTGGCAGTCGTCAGTTTACACTGAGGCCACTCAGCAATGTTCTGCTGCCCAAGTTCACATGAGGAATAGTGGCAAGTGGGAGTTAAGCAGGATTTTTTAATTTTTAATTTTTAAATTTTTTGGTAGTCACTAGATAAGCAAAAGAGTTGGAGTTTTACCAGACCAGTAGAATGAAGCAACAGAGGGACAAGGAAGTTAGGGTGAAAGCAGGGAGCAATTTAATGATGGTGAAGCATGAAGTAGACTAGAAACCAATTTAGGAGGCTTCTGGCTTTCTTGCCCTTGGCTAATGATTGGTTCTATCTGGTAGGAGAAAGAGTTGAGAGGGCAGGAGGAGACCTCAAGTAAAAGGTCACTATCGTGGTCTGGAAAGTATTCTTGGTGCTTACAATGGAATTTAGTTTAATAAGATGGGAAGTGAGGCCATCATTGGGGAGGGAGGTAGTGAAAAAGTAACAGGATAGCTGTCCTGTGGATTCAGGTGATTAAAGGATCTTGGAAATCAAACACTAGAGGGAGCAAATAGATAGAAAAGAGGTGGTGCCCAGACAGCAGGACACTTGCAGGTGGGCTTCTCCAGCAGAGCAGGAAGTGAGGTCTCAGCAGGAAGCAAGGAGGCCAAGTCACTGGGTAGAAGAGGTTAGGGAAGCAAGAGGCCAGGGTCCAGGAAGGGTCATCCACATGGACACTGAAATCACCAAGAACTGCTGGCAGGTGGGAAAACAGGCAGCAAACCTAGGGCTGAAATCTCCCCGGAGTCTGTGGATGGTGACAGCAAGGAGCGGCAGAGGGCACTGTCTGATGAGATGAGCTCCAACGCTGGCATCTTTAGGACAGGAGTGAGGAATAATGGTCTGGAAACAACAAGGACGAAGCAGGCACACACCCGGGCTCCAGACTCCAGAATACAAGGCAGTGCGGAAGGGGAAGCGGCCACGCAGGAGGCAGCCGCAGATCAAGCAGCGTTCTCAGGGGCGGGTTCCAGGAAGAATGAGAAAGCGAAGGGAATGTCCAGAGGAGGCGGGGAGGATATAGAGGGCTCTGCTGATGACGGAACATGAGTCCAGGCAGTGCAATATTAAGGTTCGGAGAGCTGGGCAGGCATGGGAAGCAGATCAGATTAAGCCACGCACGGAGCCAGAAGGGGAAGGGGTTTGGGTGGCAGGGGGAAGCACAATGGTGTTCAGCATGGCGGTCCCCAAGCAGCCTGCAGTGATGAGGTGTGAGTGTCGGGGAGCAGGGAGGGACGGGGCAATGCCACTGTCTCTATCACTTCCCGTTTTCTCTCCCACCCACTCCAGGTGGGCTTCTGACCCACCCATCACCCTATCGCAATTGTTTCCATCATGGTCACCTCCATGTTGTCAAAAAACAGTGATTCCTTCTCTATCTTCATTTTATATGACCTCAGCAACATCCTACACAGATGATGACTCCTTCCTTCTGAACACACCCTTCTCGCTTCTTTGTCCCTATGCTCTTTGGCTTTCCTCCTGTCTCCCTGGCCACTCCTCTCACCTCCTTTGTGAGCTCCTCCCCCACTGCTACACTCCCAAAGGCTGCCATCCCCCAAGGCCATTGATGTGTCTTCCCTATTTCACCTCCTCATGGCCCTGCCCAGATGAAAGCAGTTTCCCAACATCCCCACTGCCACCCCACGTAGGTGGCTGATACCAGATCTTGACGTCCTCCAATTAGCAAATGTTTAACTTAGTGAAAGACAGCAAAGGTATCTGCACATCGCTAGTCATGGGGAAGCTAGACTTTCATTGAGTATTACAGGAATTCTCAGGTTTGGCCACATGACAGGTATTGAGTGACATGAACAATATGTAAATAGTCTCTGCCCTCAAATTGTTCAGGGTCCTCTTAGGAAGATAAGATAGAGGTGCATAAAAAGTACTTCTAAATAGGAAGAAATACCAGCTATCAGATCTGCATGGTACTCAAAGTCATGTACTTCCTCTCACTCATTTCTCAAAGTCATGATGAAGTAACTTACTCAAGGTCACGCCACTAATTAGGTCACCCTGGGAATAGACCCAAGTCTCTCAACCCCACGAGAATGCTCTTGCCATGGCATCTCAATGGCATGTACTATGGGAACTGGAGGGAAAGGCACGGTGCCATAAGAAGTACTGTGGGAATTGGAGTGAAAGGCATGGTGCCATCCTAGTTAAAAGCATGGATTCTAGAACCAGACTGCCAGGGTTCAAATCACTAATCAATATCAAATCACAATGACAATGCCATTATTATCGAAGTGACCTTTGAAAGTCATTTAACTTCTCTGTGCCTCATTGGTTAAATGTAGATTACAACTGTACCTACTTCATAGTTATGGTGACGATTAATGTGAGTTAATATATGTAAGGTGCTCAGAATGTTGCCTGGCACTTAAAGAGAGCTACATAAGGTTTTAAAGACTAATAGTGCTGAGAGATGAACAGCGGAGAGGTTTGTTGAATGCTGGCTGTGCCCAAACCCTCTCTGAATCCCAGGAGCTTGGCACATTATACTCACTGACTGAGCACACGAACTAACAGACATTAACGCCCGTATGAAACAGACATCAGGTAACCTACCCTTACTTCCGCCATCTGGAGCATCCACTGAAACCAAGCTGGCAAATTCCTCTGTGACCACCACCATCAAAAAACACCTGTTACTAATTTCTTTGCAACTGATGACATCTAACAAGTCAACTAACTAAGGCAAGAGGAGTTAAAAACATCCAGACCACAGGACATGCAACCATGACAAAACAAAGTCCTTATATGGAGTATAAACCTGGGGTGTCTGATAATCAAATGAAATGCCATCTTCCTTTCATTTAGAACTCCTAGGAATAAAAAGCTCAAGTTCTCAACACACATGAACTGGATTAAAGTAGACCTAAGACAGAACATCAACTCTTTCTCGCTCTACACAGTAAGAGCAGAGACAGAGCCATGGGATGGGTGGCCACAGACAGTGGTCAGTCTCTTCCATCCACTGGAGACTTGGCCCAACATGTAACCATTCCTCCACACGTGATATGGGAGAGTGGGCTTAGCCACAGTTCCTGAAGGAAAGGCAGGATAGGTGATTCACGTTGGGATGGATTCTCCGTGGTTTTCAGGAAAGTTCGGAGTATGAAACAGATCCCACTTCTTCCTCCACAAAATGTAGGTGAAACAGGTGAGGTTTGGGAGGCAAGTTTGATCAGCCCGGTCTGACAGCTGTGGACCTCAGTGAGGTTCAGCGAGGCCTACGGCTGGGTGGTGAGCCCAGGGGACGGCCACAGGTACCTCACTTAGAGTGTCCCGCCCCTCCCCCGGGTTGGTGGCGCAGAGCCTGGGGACCTGGGCTCCCGCGGACCCGCCCCGCCCGGCCCCGTACTCACTCCCACTCCTTGCGCCGCGCCTGCGGGGTGCTCTGCATCTTGTGTGCCTCGTGCGCTTTGATGATGTCGCGCTGCTCGATGAGGCCCCCACGCCGCCGCTTCATAACCTCGGGGCTCACCGGGAGGAAGGGGCTGGAGCCCGCCTCCAGGGCCGCGCCGCTCTCCCAGCCGGGGCCCTCGGCCTCCTGCACCGGGAAGAAGTTGTCGAAGCCGGCCGCGGCGCGCGGGGTGGCCGGCAGCATGCCCATCTCGTCCGAGGCGTCGGCCTCGAGCAGGGCGCACTGCTGGGGCCGCCATGCCTCGTCCTCGGGCAGCGCCAGCACGTGGTGGCGGCGGTGGCGGCCCGCGGCGCCCGGCTCAGGGCTCCCGGCAGCCGGGCAGGGGGCGGGCTCGGGCAGCCTGCGGCCGGGGCTCAGTCCACGCATCTCGGGCACCATCACAGAACATTGCTCTGCCGGGGGAGGGGTGGGCACAGACAAGGGGTGGGGGTGGGGGAAGGGTCAAGGGCACAGGGAAGTAGAGAAGAGAGAGAGAGGTTAATGACATTGTGCTCCAAGCTGAGGCTTCTGGCTTGCTCAGTGAGACATCCCAGGCCAGGCCCAGACACTGGCGCACAGTTGGAGCTCAGTAAATGATGTCGAAATCGGGAGCTCTCCTGTGGACCATGCTGGGTGCCAGGTGCCAAAGTTTAACAAAGCCGACTTGCTTCTTGCCCTCACGGTCTAGTGCAAAAGACAGAGGTTAAAGAAATAATTACATGGAGAGAACTGCAAAGGCTGCCCATCTCAGCCCTACTCTGGACAGCCAGCCAGCTTTTCCCTCCAATTTCTGGTGAAAGAATCCCTTTTACCCCCTTCCCAGTGTCCCAGCTCCTCTGGGATGTGTCGGCCACCACCTGCTGCCCTGACTCCCACATTCTCACCCCGTGTACCAGCCACGGGTGGGCTCTTCTTGAGAACTGGGTCCTGTGCACAGATGGGTTCCTGCCCCCTTTTCTAATGCAGTATCCTCCGCAGGACCCAGGAGCACGTGTGAATCCAGCGCCCCTCCTCGCTCCCCTGTGTCCCATTCCCTTTTCCGTGCCAAGGAGGATATGGCCAGATTTGCCTCTAGAAGATGTGCTCTTTCCATCAGCATTGACACCAAGCACACCAAGATGAACTGGACTTAGCCCGTGTCATCCTTATGGGAGAGACAGGAAGGACATTGACTTTGACCACACAGCATGAAGTGCTGTGATCGTTGCAGAAGCTCACAGGACGGACACCAGCCTGGCTAGGGGAGGTCAGGAGGGCTTTGTGGAAGAAATGACCTTTGAACTAGGTTTAAACAGAGTTGGCCGGGCGAAGAACAGGAAATATAGGCAAAAGGAAGAACATGTGCATGAAGGAGGATTTAGGAAACTCAAGAATTCAGAAAGAGCTCCCATAGCTAGCCTGAGGTCTGGGCCACAGCCCTACTGACTTGAAAACACCTGAACTTGACACCTTTTCAAGATATCTGCTTACTGCCTCCCTCCTCACCAGGATCCCAACCCCCCCACCCCACATTCCCAGCCACCCCTGCTGACCACAAGCAGCACACACATGCCCCCCGGCTCTAAGAAGTGTATGTTTTCCATGCTTGGAGGAGCCCTGGCATCCAAATCACTCCACCAGTGTTCAGTTAGCACCCAACACATGTCAGTTAGCACCCTGGGTCCCCTGGGGAGGCATCCTCCCAGAATGCTGCCCTCCAGACACTACCACTCGCCCCTCCTTCCCCGGGTTGGACCACAAGTCAAATTGCAAACCACAAAGAGTATTAAAATGGTCATGAAACTTAACGGTCTAACCATATCGTTTTTTAGGTGAGGAAGCTGAGGTTCAGAGAGGGTAGAGAGCCTTGCCCGGAGTCACACTGCCAATAAAGATCAGCGCTGAGAGAGGACTAAGATTTCCAGTGCTGCCTCACGGTTTTTCCCACTATATTGATCACACCGCCCCTACCACATGAAGCAGAACCCATAGATGCCTCGCCCAGCCCCCTCCTCATTATGCTAAGGTAGCAAATATAAAAGAAAGGGCCAGATGATAGGATGATCTTAGTGCATATGTGATAAAGCCTGATGGGAACGTTAAATAGACCCCAGTGTCCCTGGAAAGCAGACCCATAAGGTACCTTCTTCATCTGTCCCCTCCATTTCTAGCATCTGGACCGGCCTCCCCACCTGCCAGCAGCACATCTCAAGGCCTTGGTGCTAAGCTGGGGGCTCCCAGGACAGGCTGGCCAGGGCTAGACACTTGGCCACCAAGGCTGGCTCAAAGGAGCAGGGACAGAGAAGGTAAGGGTCCAGAATGAGCTCAGTAGGGAGGAGAAATGAAGGAAAAAATACATTTCCAATCCTGCCAACAGTTGGGTGGGTCCCTAGAAAGAGTGATTCATGTTCCTCACGTTGTCATTCTGTCTCAGCTCCCCTTGATGGATTTTAAATTTATCCTTCATTCCTACAATGTTTAAATGTCTCTCCCTCACCACACACATGCACACACCCCTCCCCTGCCGCTCCCACGCCCTCCCCAGGCCTTAGCACCTCCGGCGACTCCAAGAGTTCTCAGGATCTGCCATCTGCAGCCTCCTCTCCCATGTCCCTCTGGGGCAAAGCCACCCTCCCAGCTCTCACCAGGCCACCAGGACCTGGCTCCTGACCTCTATTTCCTGGCCCACCCTACCCTCTCTCTCCTTACTGGGTTTCCTCTTCCCAGACATTCTGCCAGTTTGAATCACGTCTTTGCCAAAATTACAGCAGCAATAATATGCACTGCAGAGCTTGGCTTCAACAGAATCAATTTTGCAAATATCAAAACATGAAATTATCTCATCTTTCCTTTAAGAATTCTTGTTATACAACCCTTCTATTATTGATACAAATGTTCATCAGCGGACTCTGTCGCCCCCGCTGCTTGCCAAGCCGGCCAGTCCCCAGGTCTGGCTAGCACCAAGCTGAGGGAACATCCTCCGTCCCAGGCAACTCAGACGAGCCAGTCTATACCTTCTAGGAAAGGACACTTGAATCCACTTTATACTGAGCTTTCCCCCTCCCAGCAACAGAATCTGGCATTCCTTAAGTTCCTTGAGACCAAGGATTTTGTCTCATCTCTCTGTATCCAACACCTAATACTGGGTTCGACACACAGTAGGTGCAAATGGGGGTCATAAGTGCTATTTGCCAAATATTCTGTTTATCCCCCTTCTTGCACATAGTAGGATGCACTACCTGGCCCCTATAGTTTAGGTGGGTCCATGTGACTGTTCTGACCAGTGAGTTGTGAATGGAAGTGACATGTGTCACTTCAAGGCTAAGCATTTAAATGCCAATGCAAGATCCTCTAGAGTGGGGATTGGCAAACTCTTTGTGTTAAGGGCCAGATAGTAAATATTTTACGCTCTGCAGGCCACACAGTCTTGGTTGCAGCTACTCTGCAAACTCTCCTGTTGTGGCGTGAAAGCAGCCAGGCAATATGTAAATGAATGGGCGTGACTGTGTTCTGATAAAACCTTGGCCTTCATCTGCATCTCTTGGACTCTGTCATTGCCATTCAGTGTAAGCCCATGGACAGAGCATCAGGCAAAACTAGGGAATGGAAATCTACAAAACAGAATGAGGGACAGACACAGCAGGTTAGAAACTTCCCAAGAGCAAAGTTGCTATCCTGTGGCCCCAACCCCAGTCCAGAATGGAACAAGAACAGGCCCTGCTGCTCTGAGGTACTGGTCCAAGAAGGAGATAATGACAGCTCCAGGGTACCTGTCTTACTCCTCTAAGCCTTGCTTTCTACCTACATACCTCTTTTCTTTTCTTTTCTTTTCTTTTTTATTTTCTTTTCTTTTCTTCTTTTCCCTCCCCTCCCCTCCCTTTCCCTCCCCTCTCTTCTCTTCTCTTCTCTTTTCTGACAGAGTCTCACTCTGTTGCCTAGGCTAGAGTGCCATGGCGTCAGCCTAGCTCACAGCAACCTCAAACTCCTGGGCTCAAGTGATCCTTCTGCCTCAGCCTCCCAAGTAGCTGGGACTACAGGCATATGCCACCATGCCCGGCTAATTTTTTCTATTTTTAGTCGCCCGGCTAATTTTTTTTTTCTTTTTTTTTTAGTAGAGACAGGGTCTCACTCTTGCTCAGGCTGGTCTTGAACTCTGACCTCCTGCCTCGGCCTCCCAGAGTGCTAGGATTGCAGGCAGAGCCACTGTGCCTGGCCCCCACCTTTCTTCTTATCCTTCATTGCTATGTTTGGTTACTGGGCAAGGGTGTAATTTTCAATTATGGGGCTCCTGAGGAGGAAGAGGGCTTAGTGCAACGTGGCAGCCCCAGGAAATCTCTCCCCTTGCTTGTTAGGGCACAGTGGGGTGGCAGAGTAAGGGCTCACCTCCTCCCCCCGCCCCAAGTGCCCTGCACCACCAGAGACACGAGAACCAGGAATCACATTCCTTGTCTGCCTCTGAAATTGTCTCCCCTCTCACCTTCCAGAGTCAAAGTCAAGATCTTCATCCACAAAGAAATATTACATTCTTTGTACCATCTTTTCTTTTATTTCCTATCAAGAGTTTTCATTTTATTCATCTATTTATGATTGCTTTAGAAATAATGGCCCATGCATCCCCTTGGCTTCTCTGTGCCTCTTAGGCCCTGCAAGGTGAGTCGCACGTTGAGGACAGTCATCTTTTCCTCTCCCTGGGTCCATGCCCATCCCACTCTCACCACTCACTCTCTGAATCCTCCAGAACATGTGCATCCCCCAACCACCTCGTGAGAAACCAAAACACCAGGAAGTCAATGAAGCTTATGCTCTTATAAACTTATTACTGTCTTTGTACCCTGCACGTTTTGAGTTCAGCAAGAAAGAAGAAGTCTCCATTGCAAACACCACCAAGTTCCACAAGCTGGGAGGCAGTGGACAGAAATGGGACTGTCGGGCACTACATGGTGAGTGGTAGGCACACAAGTGTCCCCAAGCTGGCCCTGAGCTATCCTGCCTCTGTTCCTTCCATCTGCCCTACAGGAAGAAGACAGAGGGGTCCTAATTCCCAACTGTTAGAAATTTAAGATTACAAGAGGGAAACGATTTTAAGGTATAATACTATGCAACTCAGATACCATGCTAAGTTCCTTTCTAAAAATTATTCTCTTGAGAAGAGAACTGATACAGTTAATGGGTTTCTTGCCCAGAAAAACGAATGGCAGGGAATGCCTCTACTCATCATCCTTACCCACCTGCTTGGAAAGGAAACATTTCTCGTGCAGAAATAAATGTTCATCTAGGAATTTTTCTTATCTGAGCCAGCTTGCTACCTGACCACAGAGGAGGAGTAAAACCTGGACATTATTTTCCTTTGCCATGATTTCCTAAGGCTGTTTTCAATCTGTAGTGTACATCAAAACCGTCTACATTTGGGGTTAAAAAATGCAGATTCCTGGAAACTCTCTCCAGAGATTCTCATGCAGTAGATCTTGGGTGGGCTCAGGAATCTGCATCTTCAATTGGTAGCCTTTTCTGCTAGAAGTGATGTCTTCAAACTCTTGAAACCCTGTCGTCATGAGAGGTTGTGCTAAGTTGGCAAGGGGTGTTGTTCTAGATGAATTAGGTTGTTTAAAAGCCCCTAGGACGGTGTCCCTCTTGACCATTTTCAATCCATATCACAAAATGAACTTACAAAACCACACCCAGGAGGAGTTCCTTGACCCACCCCACTCCCTGCAGAGCTCTGTCCTCCCCTGAACTGGCATCAATTTTTGCCCACCCCACGTTCCTCTCCATGTGTCTGTGTTGTTATGGTGACTGCTCAAGGATGGGCTAATGTCCAACAGCAATTTGACAAGCTGGTGCATTTTGAATGCAAACCAAGACTCAAGGAAACCACTCTGCTTCAATGTGGAGTGTTCACGAAGTCAACCTGAGTCCCTGCAGAGGAGTCAAAAGAGTCTGCAATCTGGTGTCAGAGCTCTAGGTTCAGGTTACAGTTCGGTCACTTGCTACTTAAGCAACTATTAGCAATTGGTGTCTCTTTTCTCACCTAATAATGAGGTCAGTTTTCTCACCTAATAATGAGGATTTATTATCTGCCCTACAGAAATATGTGGTTTCCAATAAGATAGTATCTGGGAAAGAACTTAGAACCAGAAGGGAAGTAAATATGGGGAAGAGAGTAGAGGTTAGGAGCCTGCACTCTGAAGTCAATCTACCTAGGCATGAATCCCAGCTTCCTCCCCACCAACCCAATCCCTGGGCAAACTACATAGCCTTTCATTTCTTCATCTGTGAAATGGTCATTAAGAGTAGATACTTCCAAGGTTGTTATGAGACTTGAATATAGAAGCATGTGGAACAGTTCCTAGATACATTAAATATGCCCAATAAATATTAGCTATCATTTTTATTACATAAAATGACTTAAGTTTTTATTAGAGTAAACAACCTCAAAATATCTATGGCTTAATACAATAAGAAAAAGAGAAGCTCTGCTCCACGCAGTCATTCAGGGACCCAGATTCCTTGTAATTAGTGGCTCTGCCAGAACCTAGAGCAGGCTTCAGCAAATTTTTTTCTTAAAGGAATAGATAGTAAATATTTTAGGCTTTACTGACCATAAGATCTTAGTTGCACCTATTCAACTCTGCCTTTGTAGTATGAAGGCAGCATAGATAATACATAAACAAATGGGTGTGGCTGTATTTCAATAAAACTTTATTTACGAAACCAGGCACCTGAGCCTAGGGCCTCAGAGTCTTCCACTGGATTTCTTCTCTCCAACTGGGGACAAAGAAAAAGAAAAAAAAAAAAACACTTTCTTGCAAGATCTTGCAACAGGTTTAGAAGCCCCTAGGATGGTGTCAGGTTTAGAGGCGAGGCCTGGAAGTGGTATATATTACTTCTCCCACATCCCGTTAACCAGAACTCAGTCACCTGGCCCTGCTTAATGGCAAGAGAGCAGAAATGTGGTCTGCCTGTCTATCTGCCAAGGAGGAAGAGGAGAAAATCAATATCAACAAGCACTCACAATCTCAATTACACTACTACTGTTTGTATTGTGGTATGATCACAAAAGTAAATACAAATGCAAACACAAATGTGTCAGATACACTGGATATTGGCCAATCTACTGAGGGGAGAAATTAAATGATTACTAAAAACTGTAGCATCATAAAGGGTATAGAGAGAGATACTAGATTTTTTTTTTTTTTTAGTGGCTCAGCATGGAGCGCCAGGAGCGCCGCCAGCACCGACCCACAAAATTTTTTTTCTACATAGAAGAAAAAGGACAAACTCTAAATGTTGTGACAGTCAATCAATACACCAAAGGCTCTGGATGATTTGGAAAAGATCTCAAAAATGTTAAGTGTTGGTGGGTTCCAATCAATTACGCAGCAGGCTCCCGTCACAGACATATCTGTCTCTGCCTCCTTGGATCAGCAACTACCCCTGCCCCACTAGCCTTGAAGCCACATGAAGGCAGAGACCACGTCTGCTGTTTTCACCACTTATCCCTGGCACTCAGCATTCGTGGGCAGTCAGTAAATATGAAAGGAAGGAATGAGGGGAGGAGAGAGGAAGAAGGTAAAAAGGTAGGGAGGAAGGAAGATGTTCTGCAGTTTCCCATACTTTTCTGAGTCCCTTAAGGGAAGTGAAAAACTAAGAACAGAAAACTATTCCTCAGATCGTCTCTGGAAGGAAGAGTCACTAGGAGCCAGCCATATAACAGATATAACTGCAAAGGACACAAAAGCTACAAGCCCATGGACGTACAGACTCAAATAGAGGTCCTACAGTTGGCAGGACCGGGACAGAGAGAGGCTGGGGCTGACTCCCAGAAGCCCAGACACAGTCCCTGAAAGGTGTCTGTCCCAACCACTGCAGCGTCAGGGTCACCCAGTTGAATCTGCAGTGCTACAAAATCAAATCTTCTCCAAAAGCCTCTTTTCTATCAAAACATTTCTCAAGTACCAATTCCAGAAGCACTGGGGATCTCCAACTAGTGCCTGATATTATCCCTCCCGCCCACTTAGACCAGGATTATTTGAAGTGATTTCCTTTGAGCTGATTATCTTTCAAAGAGTAGTAAGTTGCTACTGCAGTAAAGTTACAGACAACTATGCTGGCAGATGGAATCTCCTCTCTGAACAGCATCATAATAGCAGCATGGGCTTTCAAAGGCACTAGCCCAAGGGAAGCCCCCCACACTGTAGCTCGAAGTAGGGAACACAGGTTGGCCTGGGAAAGCCAGTCTGAGTCGCCGCCTAGAGAAACTAGTGCAAAGCCCTGAGCTGGGCATTTGAGGCCTCCACAGCGTGGCCCTTGAGTCCTCCCAAGCGAGCCAGCTGTGAGCCCCTGTGGCAGTAGCCATCCTGGCAGATGCTGAGCTCTGCCTCCTCTGTCTGCCAGGGCTGCCCTTCCCAGTCAGGTCCAGATGTCTGGCTTGCCTCTGAACCCAGCCTTTGTCCAGCCACCTTCTCAGCTGTGATCAAACACGTGGGGAGTTACAAAGAAGCCTGCCAACCAGTGGATGGATCTCAATTATGATACGGCCACTGGGCACTGCTGGAAATGGAAGAAGGATGTATGTGCCTACACCTCCAAAGCCAGTCTGATCTCTGGAAGCTCTTAGCATTTTCCATTCATCCCACCCTCCTCTCTCTGCCCTCTGGCTGTTCTTTTTTATGCTTTAATTTTTTTCTGGTCATTGATTGTATATTTTACCACATAGTTACTAATAATATTATTATAATTAACCTGCTTTTTAAGCATTGAGAACAAAATTTACATTTCCAGAGATAATATGACCTGAAGGATTTTTTTTCCTCCATAAATACACACAGTACATGATGTTGATAAACTCAGACTGGTGTCCCCTGAAGTTGTGCAATATAACACAGGGCACTTGTAGGATTAAACCAACAGTTACAATCAATTGAAGGTAGGCACCTACACAGCTCCAACAAACTTAAAAGAAAAAATGTCATAGACATGACGGTTACTTCTTCAAGATCACTCTGCTCCCTAACCTTGTGCACTGTCTGTACAGTTTGGGGGATGGGCTCCGGCTCCATGGTGAGTTCCAATCAGACTAAGTCAAGGTAACCCTATGCCTTTGCCAATGATTAGTTAAGGGAAGGGCGCGCAATCCATTTAAAGCCAATAAAGTAGGAGGCAACATTTACTGGGGCTTTGGGGGAAATTCTTCTAGCTTTTAAGGGAAGGCTAAAAAAATAAGTGGCCCTGTTTTTGCTTCTGGACAATGTCCTGCATGGATGTGAACCATAGAACTGCTGCCACCACCTTACTGCCAACCTGAGCATGAAGCTGCCACATAGAGACAGGGAGGGCCAAGAGGATCACAGGAGCTAGGGGGGAGCCACCACTCAGATAGCCTGGAAGCTACCCCACCTAGACCACCACAATATGAGCCAGTGCAGCTCCTGATGGCTGAAGCCCATTTGAGTTAGGTTTGCTGTTACTCACACCCCAAAGCATATTAATTAAAGGAACTCCCCCATCCACCTGCACAATTATAAGATTTTTAGATACTCCACAAGCCTACAAAGCCATTTAATTATTTGATCACAGTAGGGAGCAAGTCTTCTCATTCTCCTCTATGTTTTTTGGTTGTAGTTCATCCTCAATATATAGACACTGGGACTTCACTCTTGCATAAAATTACTGAAGCCAAGATTCTAATTCTAACGATCCTTGAAATAATGGGAAAATGACTCAACCCAAGTGAATAAAGTTAAGTTTATTGGGAAAACAGTCAGTTTGAGGTGGGGAAGTAAACACTGCAATTGAGTTGCAATTAAGTAGAGTAGAAAGAGGTTTAGGACTCAGTAGACATCATTACCACCACCGTCATCATCAATAAAAATAATGGTTAATATTTACTGAGTTTTTTATTTTATGCTAGATACCATATTAAGGGACTTTCATGCAGAAATCCTTTAAACTTTTATTTAATTCTTGAAAAAATCTTATGAAACAACTATTATTATTAACTCAATTTTACAAATGAGGAAACTGAGACTTAAAAGAGTCAAGTAATTTTCCCAGATTAGGGTCACACAGTCATTAAATGGTAGAGCCTCTACTCCGGATCCTACTGACTCCAAATGCCTGCTGTCATCCCCTGCACCACGCTGGGCTTTGACAATGGCAATAACGACTTCCACTTGTTGAACTGGAGACCAGAGAGTCCTGTTTATTAACCAACATACTAGGTAAGTACCATTCCTATCTAATAAATAAGAAAATGGAGCATGGAGACGTACCCAAGGTGACACCGCTAATGATACTGTATCTGGAATTCAATATCCAATTCTCTACCTAATGTCTCTCTGGGAAGTTGAGGTAAGGACAGTATAGGCTGTACTTTGAAAGTGGATAGAAACTCAAATAGTCCTATCCCTTGGGTATAAGGCTGTATATGTGTTTCAGTGACTGCAGGTACACATATGTGTAGGGGGTAATAAGTTCATGCATGCTTCTGCTAGATTCCATCTGCCCCCTCCCCCAGGCATGGCTCTATGTCTTTATGCCGGTCTGTGTCGAGGAAGCAGAGCTGTGGTCAGTGGCCCTTTCTAACTAAGTACAGCACTGAGTGGGGACAGGGCACACTTTGGCTTGGCACAATAGTCCTGGGCCTCCCCAGGCAGCATCATGCAGTATCACCACAGAGCAAGCTCTGGGTCTGCCCCAAGAAGTATGGGAAAGAGGGGGTGGGGGTCATCCTTGTCATCTTGTCATCATCTGATGAGAATCAAGTGATGGCTCTGCTCTGGGGTAAAACAAGGAGGAATGGACAAAATGAGTCTCACGATTCTTCCCACCTCCTTTCCTGGACCCTGTGCTCTCTTACCTCCTTATACCCCTATCCTCCAGCTGCCAGGGCCTTTATGCCAAATTCGTGACTGTCTTCACCATAATCTTCTGTAAAAGTCTCCCATGATTATGGCAACCCTACTTTTCAATCCAAAAATGAAGACAAATGGTCTAAGAGAAAACTTTTTTCTGATTTGCAAATTTATACATACAAGAAATGTCTCATCTAGTTACAAAAATTAGTATACATTTAATTATGCTAACAGATCATCTTCATGGAAAATATTAATATATAATGATATGAAACTGAGCCATCAATTGTCACACATGAGCTCCAAGGTGGCCCATCCTACCTTTCTTCTACTTCTTCTTCCAGCCCCAACTCAAGCCCCCCAGGGCCAGGCTCTTTGTTAGAGATGAACTGAAATCACTTACATATACTGGCACACTCTAAGCTGCCAGTGTTTCCGGGAGCTGGGCTACAATGATTCCGAGAGGCGAGGGAAGAAGAAGGGCCTCTGAGCTGCTTGTTGAGTGTCAGGAAGACTCAGTGCTGTGAATACTACTATTCACTGCCACTTGCTCCTACCGTACATCTTTCAAGCATTTTAGTCTGGTGTTTCCTATGTAAAAAGCAGTGTAAATTTCACTGGGACTAGTTGAATTATAGACAATATGGCAGTTCTGTGGCAAGAAGCCCTCCCTTATCATATATAAACTATCTCTTTTTGAGCTAAGCACCATATTGGAGGCTATACAAGCCTTATTAGCTGATCTTCTCAACCATCTTTAAGCTTTTTCTTTAAGTGAACTGAATCATTCACTCATACATCCAATCGTCTACTTATTCAACATGTTGATATGAGCACCTGTCACAAGCCAAGCATGTGCTAGGCCCCAGAGCTAAACCCAGACAAGTAAACAGACTCTGACATGACACCACAATTTGTGCTCAAATAAGAAAAAGAATAAGGTGCTCTGGGAGTCCCTAGAGGGTCTTGGGGAGCTGGGGAGGCTGCCTAGAGGGTCTTGGGGAGGGCAGGATATTTAAGCTGAGAACTGGGTATTATGTCAGAGTCAGCCAGGCAGGATGGGTGGGAGTCGGGGTGGGCTGCAACTTAAACAGTATGGTCAGGGTAGGCCTCATTGGGAAGGTGACATCTGGGCATGCTTGAAGGAAGAGGAGTGAGCAATTCAGATATAGGGAAGACAGAAAAGGCAATGCACAGGCCTAATGAGGGAGCATGCCTAGGACATTCTAGGAGCAGCAAGGAGGCCAGTGTGGCTAGAACAGGAGTAGCAAGAGATGAAGTCAGAGACGTAATGTGGAGAGCAGATCTCGGAGGGCCTTTGCTTTCTGCTCTGAGTGAACTGGTAAGCTACCGGAGGGTCTCACGCAGGGACTGCACCATCCCACTTGGCAGCGGGTGAGGCAGACTGCAGGGGAGCAGAGGAAGAGGCAGGGAGACCAGTCGGAAGCCGCTACAGCCATGATACAGCAGAGTGCCTGCTTCCTCTCTCGAACCCGGGGCGGAGACAGCCTTGCAAAGTGCCTTGCCTAGGAGCTCAGCATTCCCCAAGGTGAAATGCAGACTACCCCATGCTTTGGGAATCGCTGCCCTGGCTGGCACGCAGGATCTGCTTGGCGGTGCCTGACCTGTTTGGCACCAGAGACCGGTTTCACAGAAGACAGTTTTTCCACCGACCGGGGGTTGGGGAGTGGTGAGGAGCTCAGGTGGAAATCCGCAGCCTGTTCCCTAACAGGCCACCGACCAGTACTGCACGGCAGCCCCAGGGTTGGGACCGCAGATCTGCATAAGGTTAACCAGTCATCTCAGGTGTTGATGCTGACTGTGAGGCGGAGGACAGGAAAGGTCCCTAAGCCACCCTCCTGTCACTGCTTGAGTCAGCCCTAGCACACTCCTGCACCGTCCTTCCGTCTCTGTTTGAACACCTCATTGACACGGATCTCACTGCCCACCCCCAGGCAACTGTTCCAACTTTAGATAGCTCTGTTAGGGCGATCGCTCTTCCTCTGAGCTGAAATCAATGTGTGTCAACACAGAAATCAATGGACTATAAGGACAAGCAATTCATTCCCCTCTGGCGACCTCAGACGATCTAGAAAAAGAGCATGTAATCCGCAACAAAAACAATGAAGAGAAGCCAAAAATCAATGTGTCTCCCGTTGGAATCACTCTCTACTGAAATCACTTGGCATCTTCTCAACTGACCCAGCAGACCACAAGAGTTGTTGGGTGCCTCTTTTTCTTTTTCCACCTCCACTCCTCTAAAAAAAAAAAAAAAAAAAAAACTCTTGGAGCTTTCTTCCCGGTAAAAAGCTAATTGTAGCTTTCCTGCAAGCCATTACTTTCTGACTCAGGTTATTTCAGGAAGAGTCGACTCCCACGACTTCAGAGGAAGGGCAGAAAGGTCACCCTAGGAAAGAGTCCCCAGAGGATTGGGAGCTCTGGGAGGGGAGCTCACTCAAGGCCCCGGGTGCAGACCCGGGAGAGGAGATTCTCCCTCGTATGCACGTCCTCGCGGTGCAGACAGAACTTCTGAAGTCACCCTCCCCGCAGCAGGACTGCCTGGAAGCGAGGAAGGGAGCCCTGTTTCCAGCCGCCTTTCCACTGCCCTTTGCCCTTTGATCAGAAGAGAATCCACCACCTCCCATGCCCATACCTGCCCACCGCCCCCAGTTTGTCCAACTCTTCCCATAGATGAGCTGGGCACGCCTCCATCTAAAGCCAACACCTCCTTCTTGCCACTAGGTCCTATCCCTCTCTCCTGCCCCAGGACAATGCTCCGGCAATGCTCTTTCTCTTCCGCATCATCTATTTTTCACTCTCTATTGGGTTATTCCCACCAACACACAAACATCCTGTTATTTCTCTCATCTTAGAAAAGCTACTTTCTTCACTATCACCCAGTTTCTTTGTTCCCTTTGTATTAATAGAAAACACCTCAAGAGAGTCATCTCTCTATTCATGTCCCAGTTCTCCTCCTCCCCTCCCCTCTCACACCAACTTTGATCAAACTGTTCTCCCCACTGCTCTTGTTAAGGTCCAAAATGCCCTCCACATTGACAAACCCAGTGATCAGTTCTTCTTGTCTCGCTTGATATGGTAGCCAGCTTCTAAGACAACCCCCACCTCCTGGTATGCACAACTTGGTGTAGTCCCCTCCCACACTGTCCCAGGGTTGGTCTGTGTAACCAAGAGCATTCAGAGGTGATGGCATGACACTCCCAAAATTAGGCTACAAAAGACTATGACTTCCATCTTGGGTGCTCCCTTGCTCTCTCTCTTTCTCTGGGATTACCCACTCTGTAGGAAGCCAGCTGCCATGTCATGAGGCCACTCAGATAGCTTATATGGCAACGAATGGGGGTTATGTGGCCAACAGCCAGTGAGGAAGTGGAGGCTGCTAAGAACTGCAAGAGTGAGCTTGGAACAGGATTCTCCGGCCCTCTTTGAGCCCAGCTAATAGCTTCACTACATCTTGCAAGAGATCTTGAGTCAGAACTACCCACCTTACCTACGCCCAGATCCCTGACCCTCAGAAACGTTGTAAGATAATAAATTTTTGTTGTTTTAAGCTACTAAGTTGTAGAGTGATTTGTTACACAATGACAGATAACTAACACACTGGACTCGTCACACTATTTGACACAGTTAATCAATCTTCCCTCCTTGGAACACTTTCTTCATTTGGCTTCCATGATACCACACTTTTGGTTCTCCTTCTAGCTGACGGATCACTTCTCAACTTCCTTTGTTGGCTCTTCTACTTCTGCCTGACTTCTTGGAGTGGGAGCCCTAAGACTTGGCTGCTGGTCCTCTTTTCTGTTTGCACTCACTCCCTTGGTGACCTCATCTAGTCTTGTGACTTGAACTACCATCTATATGTTGTCAACTCCAAAATTTATATATCAGCTCAGATCTCGCTCCCAAACTTCTGACTCCTATAACCAACTGTCTACATGACTTCTCCACTTGATATTTAACATACAGCTCAAATTCAGCATGTTCAAATGTGAACTCCTAACTTTTCCCAGCCAAACCTGCTTCCCATTCTTCTCCTGAATTGATGACAGCTGCATTCTTCCAATTGCTCCAGCTAGCTTTAACTCCTATGCTTCTCACACACTACATCCATTCATCAGTGTCATGGAATCCACCTGCAAGATATCTAAAAAGATCCAGTTACTTCTCACCACCCACAGCTACCATCCTGATTCGAGCTGCCCTCATCTCGCACCTGGATACAACAACAACCTTCTAATTAGTCTTCCTGTGTCCACCCTTGCCCCTCTACAGTCCATTCTGAACACAGCAGCCAGTGTGCAGAGTGTGTCTCTTAAATAGGCAGATGACGTCATTCTTCTCTGTTCAACACCCTGTACTATATCCTCACTTCACTTAGAGTAATAGCCACAGCTGTCCTGGTGGCCAGCAAGGCCCCACACTACCTAGCTCCCTGTCACTGCCCTGACTCCATCTCCTTCCCATCTCTCTTTCCTCTGCGCCAGCCACACTGTCCTCCGAGTTGTTCTTGGAACATGCCAGACACAGGCCCACAGCATTTGCACTTACCGTTTCTTCTGCCTGGGGTGCTCTTCCCTGAAATATCATCATGGCTAAGCCCCTCGTCTTCTTCAAGTTTTTGCTCAAATATCACTTTGCCAGTGAGGCCTGTCTTGGCCAACCTACAGCATCCTGCATGCCGCCCCACCCCCTGTCTTCCCAAGCCCCTTATCCTACTTTCCTTTTGTCCCCTCATAGCACTTATCATCTTTGAACACACTAGAAAGTAGTTGTTTATGTTAGTTCATTGTCCATCTTTCCCTGCTCCAATCTAAGCTACAAAAGGGCAGGTATCTATGTCTGTTTTATTTGCTGAGATACTCCAAGCCCTTAAAACAGCATTTGGAATATAGTCAACACTCAAAAATATCTGTTGAATGAATGAATATTACCTATAATTATTACAAATGGCTCACAAAATGTTTTTTTATTGCTCTATGAATTTTGTTCAGATAAAAAAATATAAGAAAAGAAAACACAATGTTTTTTATTATCCTCATTTTACAGATGAAGAGACTGAGAAAAGGGAATTAACATTTCACAGTCTTACTATGTGTCAGGCACTTTAAATACATTATTTTATTTAACCCTTCCATCCTATAAGGCTCAGAGAAGTTAAGTAGCCTCCTAAAGTCACATAAGTGGTAAGAAGCCAAGCTCCGATGTGAACCCAGGTCTGGTAGAGAGTATACTCCACACCACTCCTCCTACTCTCCCACCAAACACTGGCCACATACCTATACTGAGTCAGGAACCAACTGTCCCCAAGACAACTGGCTTTAGCTAACAGAAGCCACCACATCTCTCTCTTGTGGCATCTCTTAAGGACCCTGTCTGGAGACCAATAGCCAATCACTACTTTTCTTCCTGTCTCCAGGTATAAGCACTGAGTCCCACCTGTGACACACGGTGACTGACAGTCACCCAACACAACCCCAGGTCTTCAAACCCACAAACCCAGGAAGAGGTTCTTGGTACCCCCTTTTTGAAAGTTACAAACATTTTTCCAAATATTTGAAATGTCAGGGTTTTTGAGGTCTTTGAGTCCAAATGAGCACACACTGGCCCATGCCTTCTCACTGCCTCCATCAGAAAAGATCCCTAGCCCTTCTATCAGCCCCATCCTCAAAGCTTTGAAGACAGCATAAAGAACAGCTAATAGTAGTAATAACTAAATAAATAACAGAAGGTCTCACTCTGTTGCCCAGGCTAGAGTGCAGTGTGGTGTGATCCCAGCTCACTGCAGCCTCAAACCCCTGGGGTCAAGCGATCCTCCTGCCTTGGCCTTCTCAATAGCTGGGAATACAAGTGTGCACCACCAAGCCTGGCTAATTTTTTAAATTTTTGATAGAGATGGGGTCTTGCTATGTCACCCAGGCTGGTCTAGAACTCCTAGGCTCAAGTGATCCTCCCACCTGAGCCTCCCAAAGTGCTGGGATTACAGGTTACCATGCCTGGCCTAAAAACTAATATTACCAATATATTAGCTCTTACAACATGCTAGACACTCTTGAATCCTTTACATATATCACATCTTGTTTAATGCTCATGAAAACATAAAGGAGGTACTATTATTAACCCCATTTTGAAGATGAGAAAAACTGAGGCACAGAGAGGTTTAGTAACTTTCCTAAGGTCCCATACCCGGTAAGTAGTAGAGCCAGGACTTGAACCAGGCAGCCTGCGCCCACGGCCTGCATTTAGCTGATAAGTACACTTCCACACGCAAGCGTGTGGAACATGTAGCAACACCTGCAGCTGTTTCTGCCTCCAGCACTCCACAAAGAAAATCCATTCATACTCGAGGCAATATCTAGATTGGTAAACAAGTTGACGTTATAACCTCCAATGCCAATACCCACATTTAACTTCTCATCATTTCACAAAACCCATTCCTGCCTCCCTGAAGAACCAGCCCTACATTTTCCACTAGATCTCTTATCTATTATTCATTGCTAAACATAACTTCTCAAAATTGCCAACAGTACACAGGATCTTTGTGCCAAGCTTCCTCTGCCTGCTCCCACCTCAGCCTCTCTCCCCACCTCCCTTTTTGTCCCGCTTCCTGTTAACTCAGGGCAGCCTCCTTTCCCCAAGAGCCACAATCTCCCATTTGGTTCCAATGACTGCATTGCTCTGTCTTATTTCTAAAGCACTGTTTTTTTGGGGGGGAGGGGAGAAACGGGGTCCCTCAATCACTGATCATACACATTTCTACCTGCCCAGCCCAGCCTTCTCTTCTTTCTTTGTTTTGATAACACTGACTGCTTGATCTTTAGAATTGCATAAATTTCCACTCCACAGCTGTTGGTCAGGCATCCGCTGTGTTTCTGCACATAGTGACGGCATCTCTGAGCAATGCAAGACTTACTGACTCGCTGCCCCAGCGGAGCCTGAAATATTTTTGGAGACATAAACTATTCCTCTTTGGCAACGCTATGATTGAACCAAGTAGTCAAAGCAATCTTAAAACTTTTAGGAATTCTGAGAAGGAAAGAAAGATCCTTGTAGGCTGGAGGAAACCAAGAAGGCTTTATGGAGGAGGTGAGGTCTGAACTGTTCTTGAAAAATGGATAGGAATTGGATGAAGGAAATCTTCCAGGCAAAGGCATGGAGGTTGAAACTAGCAAGTCTTAGTCAAGTGTCAGGAAAAATATTGCAGTTAGAGAAACATGGGAGATAAGATTGGATGAGATCCTAAAACGCTTTGGTGCCAGACTAACAGACACTGGGATTATATCCTGGAGGCACCAAACTGCCTGTTCTTTACACTTTCGGTGCTGATCGCCATGGAAATTTCCTGAAGAAGAATATTCTGTGCTTGTCCTCTCAGGGTCAACAGGAAGCCGAGAGCGGCTCTTTCTCATCCACCCAATCCCTGGCCCAGGAGAGGTATGTCCCTCCACTAAGTCTGTCCACCAAATATACAGAGAGACAGAGACAGAGAAACATCTGGAATTGCTGACCAGACTCCTGGCGCTTTCTGACAGACAATCCAACAGCCTTCTATTCCGCTCGGGAGCCAAACCCAGTCTGCGTCAACGGTTCAGCCAGGACTAGATGTTCACTGCACCCCTTCTCCCTGGCAGGTCAGCTGCCACCCTTCAGCGTGTCCAGACTCCCTGGACAACTGGCTTCTGACAAGGCTGGCCACTGGGAGGTCCCAGACGGAGACTGGATGATGGAAAGAAGGAGAAGCCAGAGTCTACCTCCCTCCCGCTCGTGGCTCTACCTGGCACTTATGGCAACGGCGGTGTCTCCTCCTGATTAAGACCACTGGGACTTAGGGATGCTTTGTCTGAGGCTGTGAGAGGATAGGAGGCGAAGGAATTGCCTGAGCAGAAGCCTGAAAATAAGTGCAGATGTTAACTGCCTCGTTGGGGGACATATATCAGCAATCTAGGAGTACAGCAAAGCATGCTCCACCCTCAGAGCCTAAGGGGTCTCAAGCATGAAAAGCCACAGGCGGCCTGACATGAAAACTTCTCATGGCTGTAGAGGTAGATTGCAATATGTCAGCCCGGGAGAAGGGTCTCAAGGCTTCCATAGTGTTTGAACCCTGGGCCAAGTTCCTTCTCTCCCTTTCTCTCAACAATGCCTCAGTTAATGTAAAACCAGTCTTCCAGTGGGAAGCATGTAGTTCCCTTGTTTCTTGATCAAATGGGTCGCAGCTACTGACATTAAAGATTGAGATCCATGTACATAGCTTGAGCGTGGGATAAATCAGTTTACCTTGATCCAAAGGGTTGTACCTACTGAAGAATTATGTGTTTTTCACTTCTAGAAAGGAGAAGGAAATTAGCTAGGACACCTTGTGATTTTTGGGGGAGCCCCGAAACCTTTGATCATTGTATCCCGTGATTTTTTCACATGAGATCATTGTATTTTGCAACATGGCAAAGAGAATAAAAAGCAAGTGCTGGGGTTCAGTCACTGCCACCTTAGCACCGGAGTGCTGGTGGTCCCCTGACCTCCCCGCTTTCTTAACTATTATTTCTGTGTCTGTGTCTTTGTTTCTTTTATCTCTTGCAACACAGTCTGCCAGGGGACCCTATCTTTATTGGGGACGTCGTGAACCCCTGATATCCTCCGTCACTGCAGCTCCCTCCAGTGATGGTCCCAGCTGCCCCCGGGCAGGACTCACCACGGCTGAGCAGCCTCTGGGTGTGCGGCTGGGGTCCCTGCAGTGTGCATGTGGTAGTGGCTCCCTGCTCTGGGTCACCTTCCATCCTCTGTTCATACGTACCTAAGCAACCAAATCCCTGTGTTAACAGTGCCAGTTTGAAATACCTACATATGTTCACTGCCTGGACCTGACTAATAAGGGAAGCCACAGAGGTTTTCGAGCAGAGCGGTGGCAGGATCTTGAATTATCTTTTTTTTAAAAAAGATTATTCGGATTGCTGCAAAAACTACTGATAAGAGAGGAAGATAAGTAGAATTTTTTTTTTTTTTTTTTTAGAGACAGGGTCTCACTCTTGGTCAGGCTGGTTTTGAACTCCTGACCTTGAGCTATCCACCCGCCTCGGCCTCCCAGAGTGCTAGGATTACAGGCGTGAGCCACCGCGCCCGGCCCAAGATAAGTAGAATTTTAAACCAGGTAGGAGGCTCTTTCAACAGTCTCAGCAACAGGTGGTTGTACTCAGGGCGTTAGTGGTGGCCGTGAGTAAGGAGTAAAATGGGGAGAACTGAGCTCTATTTTGGAGACAGAAGCTAAGCAACTTGGTGATAGACTGGACGTGGGGGGTGAATAAAGAAAAGGAAAGAATCAGTGATGACTCGTCTAGATTCCTGGCTTGAGCAACTAGGTGAAAAGTACAGAGAAGGGAATGAAACTGTCTATATTAAAATACTGTAGAGCCATAAGGTATAAACAGGAATCAGAGTCTGATTGTTACAGAAGTACAGATATAGGCAGAAGTTAACCCACCATTGTTCCCTGACTTCCCTACTGCTGGTTTCTGCGGAATGCCACTATCCTCCCTGATAGGTACAAGACCTGTGACTTCCCCCACTACTTCTATGGAGAACATTGCCATTGTAAAGCCCAAAGCTTGGGCTTCTAGAGAAAACATTGCTATTTAAAGCCTAAGACTGGTCTTTGAAGTCTTTTTTCAGACCCTGCATTCTGGGGGGATCCAATGATGCCAACAGGTGGCATCATTGGATCCCCCCAGAATGCAGACCCATGGGAACGGACCCAACAGCCTTAAGACACCCCCCACCCAGGAAATCTCCCAACTGAGATGATAATCTCTGCTTTCTAACCCCCACCAGTCAGCAGACACAATTCCCTAGCCCTCTGCCCTCCAAACTATCTTTAAAAACCCTTTCTCCCAAATTCTCAGGAAGACGGAGTTAAGAAATTCCTCCCATCTCTTCACATGCGCCTGCAACGTTAAACCCTTTCTCTGCTGTAAGCCCTGCTGTCTCAGTGTATTGGCTTCCTCTGAGCAACAGGCAATGAACTTGGTGGGGCTGTGACAGGAAGACCAGGGCAGGGGTCAAATAGTGTATCAGTCACCTGCTTCCTCACGAAACCTCTGTCACCCTTCCAGTAGGTTCTCCCTCCTCTGTCATCACGGGACAGTGGAGACATACGATAATTACACTATTACATGACCATCTGACTTATTTCCTTGCTGGGGTGCAATGCATTGTAGCTCGCTGTATCTTGTTCAGCTCTGTGAACCCACAGCACCGAGGGCTCTCGGATGTTGAGCTGTAGGGAAAAGCACCGAGCTGGCAGCCTAATAGAATGGAACCATTTCTAGGCAACAGACTTCAAGTTCTAGCCTCTTGCTACATAAAAGCATATGACTTTCGGCAACCACTTTGCTAACAGTCCTGGATGTCCTTCCCCAACGCATGGATTCAACTCACTCTCCTACTACGGGCAGCTGTCCTGGACCCGCATGCCCAGAGTTCTCTCTGCCCAGCCTATGACTCCATCCTTGGTGGCAGGAAGGACACACAGAGGCTCAACAAATGCCTATTGAACTGAATCAGACTGACATAACCAAACAGCACGAACAACACGTCTTCTTTTAGGTGCCCATTCAACTAACCTCTCATTTAAAAAAAGGAAAAAAGGGTCTCCTCCCCTCCACGATCACTGAATTCAACAGAAGCAGGTCAACAGGGTAGGAGCCCTGGCACCATCACTGACCCCGTTCCCCTGGGGGGCTGCTTAGCCCCTAACCCTTTGCTCATCTCAACAGTGGACATGGCAGCCCCGCCCAGTCTCGGGGCACTTGGAGGGGAGGCCTCGTGTCCTCAGAAGGAACAGAATGGAAAACAAACACTTCTCACCAGTCCCACCCAACACACAGTCAGCCTCCCCCAAAACCATCTTTCTGTGGCCACAGCCCCTTCAGTCTCCCCCTTTGCTTCCTTCCACTGCCCCTCCCTCCCTCGGTTTTTTGAGTCAATCTAAAGCACTGTGTCCTCACTCGAAGTGCCCCCAGGCCCCAGGCACACACCTTGTCTTGTTGCGTTCCCTCCCTCGTTCCCTCTGCTCTAAGCCAGCACTGGTGTCACCCCCAGCATTCCCCATGACAAAGATGTAGCGAGCGCTCACTCTGGGGTGAGATGCTGTACCAGCCACAGTCAATGAAAACAAGAGGGTTGTCCTGCTGGAGTTGAGCACCCATCTGAGGACATGAGACCAAAAGTAAGACACGCTTAGCAAACAGACACGGAGCACGACATGGGACCTCCCTGTGACACACGCATGCGTGGAATTTCATAGGAACAGTCCACCTCATTACCTGAAGCTTTCATGTTTGTGAATTAGCCTATGCACTATTTATTTATAACCCCAAAATCCATACTCAGGGCTCATCTGCAGACATGCACAGGGTGACCAAAACTTGGGGTCACCCAACACACTCATTCCCAGGTGAGGTCGGACAAGGTAACACTACACCTCCTTGTTTCAGCTCTCATACTGTAAACGTGTCCCTTTTGTGTGGCCTTTATTGTCTGTTTTTTGCATTTTTGTGCCTTTTTTTGGTGACTGTGCTGTTACAGCAGCCCCCAAACACATGGTGATGTGCTGTCGGGTGTTCCCAAGCACAAGGAGGCTGTGTGCCTTACGGGGAAAATATGTGTTAGGTAAACTTGGTTCAGGCGTGAGTTATAGTGCTGTTGGCTGTGAGTTCAGTGCTAATGAATCAATAATATATATTAAATAAGAAATACACATAAAACAAGGTTATATATTGATCACTTGATGAAAACATTGTGGCCAGAGGCTCACAGGAACCTAACCCTGTGCAGTAATGTACTACATAACGATGTTTGGGTCAATATGGGACAGCATATATGACCGTGGTCCCATAAGATTATGAAACTATTTTTACTGTCCCTTTTCTATGTTTAGATACACAAATACTTACTTTGTGTCACAGTTGCCTGCAGTATTCAGTGCAGTAACATGCAGTACAGGTTTGTAGCCTAGGAGCAGTGAGCTATACCATATGGCCTAGGTGTGCAGTAGGCTATCCCGTGGGGGTTTGTGTAAATACTCTCCACAATGTTTGCACAAATACAAACTATGCATTTCTCAGAACATACCCCACTATTAAGCGACACATGACTATATTTCCTATTTCTCTAGGAGCAACGACTCAGCATTGGCTGATTCAGTGTTCACAGTGACCTTATACAACATCACTGCAGATAAGGGATATCGACCACAGCTGGAGCTCTGTGGTTTCCAGGGTTCCCTTAGGCTGCACTGGAGAAGTGGAGAGTCTAGAGCGAGGAGGCGATGGCTCTGCTCTAGCTGCTCAGCTGAGACGCCGCGGCAGTGTGGAGTTCAGCTCTGGGGGCTCCACTCTCTGGGGAGAACCGACTGTCAGCCAAGGTGACCACGGGGCTTGAAACCTTATACTCCAAGAAACTGTTGAAAGAACTCTGGGAACCCATCTTGAGAAGGAAGGACTCAGCTATCATCAAATACCTGGGGGCGTTGACGTGGAGGAGGGACAATCAGGCTCGGTTTCTAGGGTCCCAAAGGGAAGGTCGGGCCCCAGGAGCGAAACACTGCAAAGGCAGATTTTAGCTCAGCCCAAGGAAGTGTGCTCCAGTACTCAGGAGGGGAGCCTTATAAGGTAACAAAGTCCTCATTACTGCAGGTGACGACCACCAGAAAGGGACACTGAGAAAATGCAAGCACTGACTAAGTGATATTTGAGAGTCTGTTATTCTATAAAAATAAGTTCTCCAAGTAGGAGAACCGAGACTAGGCCAGGACAAGATCGCTGTTCCAGCACTAAAATCCAGTCTCCTAGTACTCTGGAAATGTGGTGACACCACCTGCACTTCCAGCTAGAGAGGTTCAGCCGCGGGCTCTGCGTCCTGGGGCCCTCCGCTGCCACATGGGAGAGCCGTGTGCAGGAGCAGCCCTCGGGGCAGGAGCGTCCCTCATCTGGGCTCCCACGGTTGAGGGAAGCGGCAGCTCATGGATCACCCCCAAGTCCATTCAGACCATGACCGTGAGAACATTTCCTTTTACGCCTCAAGCGGAGCTGCAAACATAAGCGTGGAAATGAGGCCCTCTTCCAGCCATTTTAAAACTGCAGGCCTCAGTGGGAAACGATTTGACTGCCCGGAGAAAACACAGGAATGGAAAGCAAGCTTCCTGTCACCATCAGGCACTCAGAAAAGCAGCCCAAGTGTTCCCCAGGGTGGTGACAAGGTACCATGAGGTGACACCTTGCCGTTCTGGGCAAGCAGAGAACCCTTCCACCTCACCCCGTTTACAGCATGGAAACGTCCAGGACGGGGCAAGCAAGCCGCTGCAGAAGGGCTCCCAGAGGCCGCGTGGTGCAGCTTCTCATGGGCAGATGTCCCCAGGCAGCCCCAGGGCTGGGGCACACGGCCTCACCGGTAGCCCGTCGGCAATGCTGGTACCTGCATTGCTGCACTTTCTACCTATCGGCCCAGGAAGGAAAACAGGAGTCCACCAATCGAACAAAATGACTCAGTGAACACAGGCCATGTGGCCTGCCTGGGGACAAAAGCAAAAGCCCACAAGAGCACAGGAAGACTCATTGAGGAGAAGGGGGAACACACATAAAAACTGTTAGAAAACAGCTACTCCATTAGCTGAGAGATTCAACTGGTACAACAGGCCTCGGTGGTAGGGGAAGGCTTAAGGATTATGGAAGGGTTCGCATGGTGGTGCTGCGCGGGAGGAGTTTGATTGTGTTCTACACATGATGAGCAGACCGTACTGATTTGCACTGTCCAGTGTGGTAGCTACTAGCCACATGGGGCTATTTAAATTGAAATAAAATAAAATCTAAAACTCAGTTCGTCTGTGACACTAGTCACAATTCAAGCATGTAATAAATAGCTCCTGTGGCTAGCTGCTGCCCTTTCGGCCATAGAAGAATTTCCATCCCAGAAAGTATTGTTGGATAGCTCTGACCCTGACTGTCCTTACCCCTTTCAGCGTCCTTCAGATGCCCTAGAATGAGCTTCAGACTCACCGCTGTGGCTCAGGCGGCCCTTGGAGATCAGCGCCTGCCTGGCTCTCTCAGGACGCACATTGCCTACGTGATGTGCACCAGCCAAGCTGAGCAAGCTTCTTCCTGCCCTTCTCATAAGCAGCTCCCTTCAGCAGCTAGCTGAACCATTTCCCTGGCCCCTCTTGTCCACCCAGCTCCTTCTCACCCCGCAGCCTCAGTCAGAGCATCCCTTCCCTGGGGTCCCTCCTGATCCCCCAACAAAACGAGGTCTCCTCCTTTGCATTCTCAGAGAATGTCCACCAGAGCCCCACCATCAGTTGTTTGCTGATATGTGCTGAGTGCCTAGAACACCGCCTGGCCCATGGTAAGCTCTGTATCATGATGTGTTGAAGGAAGGAGTGAATGAACAAACAAATAACACTGCTAGAATTCCTTGTACCACTGGTTGTCAACCATCACAATTTGCAAATTACATGAGGGCAGGAACCTTATCTATCTAATTCACTACCTTATCTCTACTCTCTTCAGTATATATAGTAGCTATCAAAATTATTGAGGAATGATGGTAAAATAAATGAAGGAAGAGAGAGAGGGAGGGAGGAAAAGAAGAAAAGAAGGAAGAAAGGATAAAAAGGAAGGAAGGGAGGAAAGAAGAGGGAGGGAAGGAGAGAAGAAGGAAGGGAAATGAAAGTAAGGAAAGCAAAAGAAAGCAAGTGTTAGGCATGGAAATGATGCAAAATCGCTGCCTTAGGAGACAGGAAAAGCAACGGTGTTACTGAGCAACAGAATAGCTGGAGAGTTCATGGCACCAAGCAGCCAAGCTTTCACTGTACACAATGCTAGAACAATCATCTCCCATCACCAGCTCAAGGACAGGCTTCTAAAGCTTCCCTGAATAGCCCCGTCCCTGTCACTCCTGCTCCCCAACCCAGTGAAATGAGAAATAGAGCGAAGTGCAAATTAAGCTCTTTACTACAATTAGCAGCCTAGCACAGGCGCTGCCTGTCTTGCTGCAATGTGATATTTCATCAGAGACGCTCATAATCATAACCCAATGGGGGAGACTGTGAATCAATTTACTGCCTGTGTCTCAACAGCTTTATATGAAATATTTTTATTCTTTACATTTGCTAGTTATCCCCAAGGAACTCAAGGCAATTTACAAACTTTTAATTGTCATGACACCCTGGGAGTAAAGGAGGTAAGAGTCTAGAATTTATAGATGGAGGGAGAAGAGCCATGTGACAGGACTAAGTGTCTTTCTTTGCTCAGCGAGGAGACACTCACCCTGTCCCCAGAGCCCAACCTTTCAAAGCTAAAGGGAGGGTCACTACAGTGACATTCCTAAAAGCCATGTCAGCAGAGATGTTGGGGCAAAAGCTGGGATGGAAAGGGTGATGCTGGGAGCGAGGCAGGAGGCAGTGGCGAGAGCGAGAATGGGCATAACTGGGGGAAAAGGAAAGAGGCAGGGAAGCAGAGAGGATGGCCAAGGCAGAAGACAGGGGCACATAACCGACACATGAGGGTCTGGGAGGGGCTTAAGCCAGGAGCACCAGCAGTGAGGTCTTCCCTTCCAAAGGAGGACAAGAAGCATAAGGGTGCAGGAAGTGAGCAGCTATTTGAATGGAGCCATTTAGAAAAAGAAGCAAAACCAGAAATCCCCATTTTAGAAGTGAGGATGCCAATAACCACAGAAGCACTGTGACTTGCCCAAGCCACACAGTCAGCTGCGATGGAGGGGGAATCAGAACCCTGAGCACCCTCTGCTGCCCTATACCGGGAAAGGACGTGGTACTTGCCTAGTGGCTTCCAGTTTTTTCCCAATACAATAAGGTGGGGCAAGATTGGGAGCTCAAGAGAGGTGAGAGAAGATTAGATTTTCCATTTAAGAATGACATTAGACAATCGGATTTGATATTAGATATTGGGTTTGTCCAACCACATTGGTACCCAGCTAAAGATGGATACCATATATGTTCAGTATGGGTGAATCAGCAGGTAGCCCTCATTTTATGGAACAGATCCTGTCTCTTGGTGTCTTAACACAGTATCTATTTCTCATCACTTCACCAAGCAGTGCAGGTAGGCAGGAGACTCTCTGCTCCAGCCAGTCACTCAGGGACCATGCGCCTCCATCTAAAGCTGTGCTGCCCAGTGTGGTAGCCACTAGCCACATGGGGCAGTTTAAATTAATTAAAATGAAATACAATTAAAAATTCAGTTCCTCAGCCACATGAGCTACATTTCTGGTGGTCAGAGAGCAGATGGCTACCATATTGGACACAAAGACGTAGAACATCTCGTCATCAGTCACGGAAAACTCTACCGGATGGCGATGCAGGAGGTTCATGGGTGAGGCCTGCAGGTGCCGTATGTCACTTTTGCCCACATTCCACAGGCAGAGCTTGGCCACACGGCCACACGGCCACACCTAGCTGCCAGGGGGACAGCAAAATGTAGTCGAGCTCTGTGCCCAGGAAGAAAAGGAACGGGTTTAGTGAGCATTTGCCAGTTTCTGCCACAGATATAGTCTAGCAAATTCTTAAAATAAAAACCTAATTTCCCAACTGAGTTCTGTAACAAAATCAAATTGATGATCCTAAAAGGAGAATATCTCCCCAAAGACTGTTTTAAATTTTAAACAAGGAAGAGTTAAGATGGTGGTCAGGCTAATGCTCAAAGTCACAGTTCTCTAAAGGCATCTTGCCACACAGACACTTTCCTAATCCCGAGCACTCCCAAATGCCCCATTTACTACCTCTACTTCCTTACTGCCCCTTGGCTCATCATTTATACCTGTGCAGAGATACATGAATCAGCATTCACAGGCGAATCTTAGCTCCCTTCTAATTTTTCTGTGTACCTAGCATGTCTGAAGCATGTATTTGAACTTGAATGGGTTCAATTCAACCCAACAACCTTCACTTGACTGTGCTATATACATGACCTACATGCACGAGGGGCTCTAGGGAATACAGAGGTGAAAGACACAATAGCCCAAGGAAAGTTGGAAACGCTTTTAATACACTGGGCTGAGATAAATGCCCAAACAGAGATACAGAAGTTGGCATTCAATAGCATGAGAGATGATGTCAGGGAGGGAAGCAGGGAAAGACTCCATCAAAGAGAAAACAACATAACACAGACTGTTAACACTGAGTCTGATTTCAACAGGCTAGAATGTTGGGGGGAGGTTTCAAGAAGGATAAGTGGCTTTCCTAGCCTTGCCCATAAGACAGGATGGGTGGCTGTGCACCCAGGGTCAGTCTCTGGAGGGGAGTCACTTCCCTAGTTTCTGTCCCACCATCTGAGCCTCTTCCCTTCCCCATAAGTCTCACCACCATCCCCTGCACCTGACTACCAAGATATGCCCAAATTAGCTGTAGCAGAGAACCTGGACAATGGGCTGAGCTAAAGGGAGGGTGAGGCCACATTCTTGAAGGAAACATTGATTACGAAAACACATCGGAAGCTTTGAAGGACCACACAAATTTGAGATAAGATTGCTATTGCTATCTGCTAAGCTGTCTGCATGGAGCAGAGTGGGAAATAAAGTCAAGGAGTTCCACTAGGCTATCCCCAGCATCACTTCCGATCTAAAATTTCAAGGCCCAATGGTTTTTGTCATTAGCAAGATTCCTGAGCACATTGGGTTTTAGTAAATCCTTCTCTTTCTATGTTAAATTCTTCCACTCCACGGCCATTATCCTAGCTCAAGTCACCATCATGCCCTGCCTGAACAACTAAAAGAAACTCCTATCTGATCGCTGCTTTTACTCTTGCCTCCTCTACAAGAACGTATCCACCTGCAGCCAGAAAGACCTTTCTAAAATCAATCCATGACTTCCTGTTACCCTGAAAAATAAAACCTAAACTCACCACAGCCTATCAGCCCAACCAAGTCTTGTACTACTTCCTCCTCCTCACCAACTCTAGCCACACTGGCCTCCTAGACAGTTCCTAGAACACATGAAGGTCTTTCCCATCTCATGGCTTCTGCAATTGCTACTTCTCAGCCTGGAACACTTGTCCCCAGATCTTCACATGGCTGGCTCAGCTCAAAGGCTACCATTTTGGATGACGCCTAAGTGCCTATCCCAAATAGCTCCCATCCCCAGTTGCTGTTTCAGAATTTTCTGGGGCTATCCCTAGGATTCTTATCTTCCCTTGTTCCATGTTTTCCTGCCAGAGATCTCATCCAGTCTCCTGCCTTCTGCTCTCACTTCCATGCTCATTTGCACATTTTTGTGGTAGCACTCACCTCTCTGCAGCTGTAGTTCCACATTCTCAGCTAGCTCCTGGGTGTTCCCTCCTATATGTACCCACCTATATTTTCCCTGTATAGATCTGGGAAACTAGAACTCACCATCTTTTGCAAACCACTTCCTATTCATTTCTCCCTTATTTCTGCTAATCCTACCACCATCCTTCCAGTTTCATAAGCTTATAACTTCACAGTCATCTTTAATAAACTCTTTATATATAATTAATAACTAACTTTTCTAGAGTATTATACAGCATATAAAGGGCTTTCACATGTCATCATATTAATCATTGAAGTTGTCATTATTATAACAGCTTTACTGAAGTAGAACTGAATATAATATGAAACCATTACTAAAGTCAAGATAATGAACAAATCCATTTTCCCAAAAAGTTTCTCCATATCCTTTAGCAATCTTTCCCTCACTCCTCTCCACTTTCCCATCCTTTCCACACAATCATTGATATGCTTTCTGTCACTATATATTGGTGTGAATTTCTTAGAATTTTACATAAGTCATACATTACATACTCATTTTTGCCTGGCTTCTTTCATTCAGCATCTAATTCTGAGATCCATCCCATGTTGTAGCTGATATCAATAATTCATTCCTTTTTATTGCTGATTATTAGTATTCCACTGTATTGATATGCCAGTTTGTTTATCCATCTATCTGTTAATGGATATTTGGGTTGTTTCCAGTTTGGGGCTATTAGAAATACAGCTTCCATGAACATTTTTGTACAAATCTTTATATGGATACATGTTTTCATTCCTCTTGGCTAAATAATTTGGAGTGGAATGGTTGTATCATTTTGTAAGTATATGTTTAACCTTTTTAAAAACTGGCAAACTGTTTTCCAATGTGATGGTACCATGTATATATTCCATTCCCATAGAACCAGAGTTCTAGTTCTTTCACATCCTCACCAATATCATCAGTCCTTTTAGTTTCAGCCATTCTAACAGGCATGCAGCAGTGCCTTGCTGAGGTTTTATTTGCATTTCTCTAATGACTAATGATATTGAGAATATTTTCATGTGCTTATTTACCACTCATTTGAATTCAATTTGCTGAGATTTTGCTCAGAATTTGTGTAACTATGTCCATGAGGGATATTGGTCTCTAGTTTCCTTATGATATCTTTTGTTTTGTTTTGGTATCAGTGTAATGCTGGCCTCATAAAATGAGTTGAGAAGTATTCCTTCCTTTTCCATTTTCTAGCTGAGTTTGGGTAGAATTGGTACTATTTCTTATTTAAATGCTTAGTAGAATTCACCACGAAGTTATCTGGGTCTAGAATTGTCATTGTGAAAAGGTTTTTCATCAAAAATTTTATTTTTTTAATAGATATGCAGCTATTCAGGTCATCTATTTTGACTGAGCTTTGGTAGCTTGTGTCTTTCAAGAAATTTTTCCATTTGATCTAAGTTGTTAAACTTATTGACATAAAGTTGTTTATAATATTATTCTTTTTTCATAATATTCTTACTGTCTTTTTAATATCTGTAGGCTAGTAATGTCACCTCTCTCATTCTTAATGCAGGCTGAGTATCTCTTATCTGAAATGCTTGGATCAGAAGTATTTTGGATTTTGGAATATTTGCATTATATTTTCTGGTTGACCATCTCTAATCCAAAAATCCTATATCCAAAATACTCCAATGAGCATTTCCTTTGAGCATGACCTTTGAGTGTCATGTTGATGCTCAAAAAGTTTTGGATTTTGGAGTGTTTCGGATTTTGAATTTTCAGACTTAAGATGTTCAACCTGAGTTGGTAGTTTGTGTCTTCTTTCATTTTTACATAAGTCTAGCTATAAACTTACCAATGTTATTGACTTTCTCAAAGAACTAGCTCTTGGTTTCATTGATTTTTCTCAGCTTTTCTGTTTTCTATGTAATTTATTATGGCTCTGATATTTATTATTCTCTTATACTTACTTTGGGTTTACCTTGCTCTTCTTTTTCTTATTTCTTAATATGGAAGATGAAGTCATCATTGATACCTTTCTTCTTTTCTAATATAGGCAATCTGTGCTATAAAGTTTGTATCTTTATGTTTACAGTATGTTTCTTGTAGGCAGGATATAGTTGGGTCTTGCTGTTTTATCTAATCTGACAATGTCTGTGTCTTTCAATTGGGGTATTTATTGACATGGTTGGGTTTAAATCTATTACTGCATTTTTTCTATTTGTCCCATACCTTCTTTATTCCCTTTTTCTACTTTTTCTGCCTTCCTTTGGATAAACTGAGTAGTTTGGATGTTTCTATTTTATTTCCATTGTTGACTTAATAGCTATAACTCTAATATTTTAGTGGTTGCTTTAGGATTTATAGTATATGTATTTATCTTATGACTGTCTACCTTTAAGTGATAGCATACCACTTCACATATAGTATAAGAAGCTTATAAGAGTACATTTCCATTTCTTCCCTCCCAACTTTTGTTCTATTTTTGTCACAACTTTGACTTTTACATATATTATAAATCCCACACTACATTGTTACTACTTTCATTAAACAGTACATTTATTTTAAAGATATTTAAATAATAAGAAAAAATTCCATATATTTATCCAAGTAGTTACCATTTCTGGTGTTCTTCATTCCTTTTTGTATACCCAGTATTCCATCTGGTAGCTTATTCCTTCTGCTTGAAGGATTTCCTTTAACATTTTTTGTCGTGTGGTTCTGCTGGTAATGAATTCTTTCAGATTTTTTAGGTCTGCAAAAGTCTTTATTTTTCCTTCATTTTTGAAAGATATTTTCTCTGGACTTAAAAATCTATGTTGGAAGAAGTTTTATTCTTTCAGTACTTTAAAGATGTTGTCACTGCCTTCTTATTTACATTGTCTCCAAAAGAAATCTGCTATTATCCATATCTTTGTTCCCTTATACATGATGTGTCTTTTTTTTTCTTCTGGCTGCTTTTAAGATTTTCTCTTTATCAGTGTGCTACGGTCTAAATGTTTTGTCCTTCCTCCAAAAATTTGTATGTTGAAACCTAATCACCAGTCTGATAGTATTATGAGGTGGAGCCTTGGGGGTGGTGATTAGATCAGGAGGGTAGAGCTCTCATGCATAACTGGAATAAGTCCCCTTACAGAAGAGACCCCAGAGAGCTAGCTACCCCTTTCCACTATGTGATTCATTGTCTATAAGCTAGAATGTGGGCCCTCACCAGACACCAAATCTTGAGGTTTCCACTCTGTCTACTGAGAATAGGCACTATTTATAGCCCTGTGTAAATTCTGGGCACTGTTACCTCTAATCCTTTCAGGTGGTTATTTCCACAGCCTTGGGTAGTTTCTTCACACACACATGCACTCAAAAGTACTCAGCTAAATATCAAAAGGGATCTTCTACAAATCCCTGAAGTTCTCTCTATATACAACTCTCTCCTCTCTGTTACTCTGTCCTGAAAACTCTAGCCACTTTGCTCTCCCCGGGGCTCTCCGCTTTGTCTCCTCAATTCAGGAAGACTGCTGGAACCTACCTGAGTTTTCATTCCCTGTAATGTGGTCTGGAAACTCTCTCAAGACAGTAAGCTGGGCAATCATAGGATTCAAGTGCTTCTCATATCTCAGAGATTACTTTCCTTTTTGCCTGCTGTCCAGTATCTTGCAAACTGTTGTTTTATATACTGTGTCTTATTTGTTGTTGTTGTTTCAAGTGGGAAGTTCAATATGGTCCTTTTTACTCCACCTTGACCAGAAGACAAATCTCTTTCATTATTATTGTACTCACATTAGGAATGTGAGTAAATTGAAAAGAGGGTCAGTCCAAGCTTCCAAATTGTAAGTGGTCTCAAATCTAGCTCCAAGTTCTGTCAATTATTCCCCTTTTCTCCATTTCTATTACCATCACCATGGTTCAAATCTTGTCATCTGAACTAGCAAAATAGTTGCCTCTTAACAAAGTGGTAAAGGACAAAACTATGTGCATTTTACTTATGTTTATATTTATGTGTTGCTAGCAGCTCCTGCATGTTGGGGTGTGATAAATATAGGGAGAATGCATAGTGTAGTATTAAGAGTATGGCATGCTGGAGCCAGACTACCTAAGTAATGTCCTGGCTCCACAATTCACTAGTTACATGACCTTGCGCAAGTCACTTAACCTCCTTATGCATTCGTTTTTTGCCTATAGCACTGAAATAATAGTTGTATCAATCTCAGAGAATTCTTGTGAAGATGAAATGATTTAACATATGTAATGCATAGAACAGTGCCTGGCACACAGTAAGCATTGTTTAAGTATTAGCCAGTATTATGGACTCTAATTCAACTGGCCTTCTTGCTTTTCATTTCTCTTCCTTTAATTTATTCTCCAGTAGGTAATTCTTTTAGAAGACACATCCTAAAATCCAAGTTTTATCCTAGTACATCCCTGCTATAAAACCTCTGATGGCTCCACTTGTAACCTCCAGCCCAGCCCTCATCTCTAAACTCTTCTCCCTACCGCCACCAGCACCACATGAACTCTGGTTCATTTGCCAGACTCCACTCATTTCTTCTGGCCTTTGTTCACACAATCACCTCCACTTGAAGTTCCATTCTACAGCACTCCTCCACCCAAGTCTACCCCCAATCATAATCCTATCCATCTTTAAAAGTCCAACTAAAACTCCAGCTCTCTTATAAAGCCTATCCTCATCACTCTAAAAATATTTCATCTGTGTGTCCTCTCCACTCCCTTGGCAACAACTGTCCATGATTTTCATATGACTCTTATTTACTTCCTTTTTTAGTACTTTTTATCATAGACCTATGTACCTAGAAGGTACTCAGTAAAAATTTACTCGATGAACAAATAAATGAATTAGACTCAACTAATCAAGGCAAGGGACCATACAGTAAATTCTTTCCTTAGCCAGTTCTTCTTCCTGGGAGAAGTTAAGCTCCTCATCATGCAAATGGTAGGGAGAGCTGAGCCCAGAACAGTCACAGTATCCCTGGCAGCCTCAGGGATACAAAAGTAGCAAAGGCCACAAAACTCCTGTCACCAGTTTCCGGGCTCTTAAATGTGTCTAATTAACTCAGCCTTACTGAGTCAAATGTGCCAAAGAGAAGAGAACATCCCACCAAATATAGACTCGGCCACCATCCTCCCCTGGAAATAGAAACTGGGAGGCAGCAAAGCTTAGGGTGCAAAGGAAGAGTGACATGATGGCAAAGGACGGAAACTGGTTCCCATCCCTGCCAACCCTGCAACAAGCAGGAGAGAAACCACTCCCCATCATCTCCCACTTCGAGCTGCAAGGACCTTCCCTAAAAGTTGGGAAACAGGGAACAAAGGAAGATGTGACACAAGCTACCTCCCAGCTTGAGGTCCTCTATGCCTCTGTCTCCTAGAGACTAAGGGAAGAAAAGAGAATTAAGACATAAAAACCTGTCCCTGCAGGCTCTGCACTACTATCCTGGCTCGGGAAACATCTGGCAGGCCAATGCTGCCATAGAAGGCAAAGTGGCATGCCCAACCCTCCTTCCCATTTTCTTGTCTCTGCCCCAGAAAGGTAAATAGCTTACCTTCCTGGGTCGGTAATCATGGTCAGGGTTTATTTTAAAGCAGATAACAACAATATAAAAAAAAAAAAGGTATGCATATAAATGGTGTGATTTGTAGAAATGTTGTCCCAAAATATCTCTGAACCCCATGCCCACTCTCTCTCCCAGGCACCTTAGGTTTCTGCAATCTTCACACAGCTCCGGCCCTTTCCTGGCTCCACTCACTTAACAAATATTTATTGAGTGCCTTCTGTGTGCCAAACTCTTGCACTAGAGATCAAACAGTGAGAAAATGTACACATAGTTTCTGCCCCAACGGAGATTACAGTCTACAGAGAAAGTCAAACATTAAATAATTTATATTTATATACAATATAGATAATATAATATGTAATAATTAATTATATATTAAAGTACAAGTAATTTAGTAAATTAAATGAATAACATACAAGGATAAATATGTGATTATACAACATGGAAAGTTCTAAGCAGGGCTAATACAGGGTGCTGTTAGAAACCTGCAACCAGAAAACTCAGCCTCACCTGGGGAATCAGGAAAGATCTCCCAGAAGAGACTGAGGGATGAGTAGGAGCCAGCCAGTCATGGAGAGGGGTGGAGGAGGGGCTCCACTGCTTGACATCGCTTACCAACAAGGTGCCCTGGGGCATGGTGCTTAACTTCCCATTGTCTCAGTTTCCTCATCTGTAAAATGGGAATCATCACAGTACTACCTACTTCCAAGAGCTGTTGTGAGGGTTAAAATGAGTTAACTTGACACATATTGTATGCATAACGTGTTTAGAATAGTTCCCAACCAAGTTAAGCGCCAAGTGTTTGCTATTGTTACTGTGGCTGTTCCTGATCCTCACGTTTCTGGGAGACCCCACCAGATGCCCCCAGAAGTCTCGGTTCAAACCTTGCACTTGGGGGTTAGGCTTCAACATATGGATGTAGGGGGGGACATAAACATTCAGTCCATTGCACACTGTCGGTACCTGGCATGGTAAGCGCAATGGGCACATTCTATACACATGTGTTGGATAAATTAACAAATCCTCATCACGTTGTTGCCCATGGAGGCTATCTGTCCACGGAATAGCTCAGCACCCTGTGGTCTCCCCACCTTCAGTGTCTGGAAACCTTCTCTAGAGCAACTGTTTTTCTTTTACCTTACGAAAATGTGACACCTGTGACTAATTGGCTTCTTTTTTTATTCTGGCTCTAAAGCAGCTCAGAGCCAAATGTGAAGTCCACTTCATAACTGTGAAGACGTTTACAGCACACAATGTACCAGCTCTCTGTTTAGCCTTAACTATGCTGTAGTCTTTTCCCTTCACTCTGGCAATTCTTTTGTATTTTTTATATGTATTATTTGATATATGTAGAAGTGCAAAACTTATACACACAGCTCAGATGCATGCAAACATTTAAATATACCTCTTTTTTTAAAGCCAAAATCGGTTTTATTATTGAGCCCTAAATCCTTCTGGGTAGTGGAATTTAAACTTGCTACTGAAAGTTATTTAAGGACTCTACTGTGACTTTTATGGTATCTCAACCTTTTAAGGGCAAAAACTTAAAGTTGAATTTCCTACCAAGGCTGTTTCTCCTCTTTTCTCCTAATAATCGAATGATGTCTGACTTTCAGGAGGCACTCGGGCATCCTGGTGGCATTGGAGAAAGGACTTGTAGGTCTTCGTGGGTCTCTAGTGCAGGGTGGTGGGTCTGGCCTGGGCCCGGGCAGCTGGAATTCACTGCTCCTCTTTCGGGTGCCACACTTCAGCCTGGCACCAGCTGCTAAGAAGACGCCTCCAGGTGTGAGGTCCCCAGCTTTGAGGCCTATGTTCTAGAACCATAGGATGGCTATCATTCAACAAATTCCCGTGAGAGAAAGTTCTGCGATGTGGCTTTTTAAGCTTCCCGAATCCCAGGATGCCTTAGTAAATGTGTGGAGAATTACCTTTCCTCCCAGGGGACTCTGAGTGACTGCCAGAGCAAGGCTCATGACACCAGCGCCATGCATTTTTCTCCTGTGGCCCAGTCAGACCGCGAAACAGAGCCTAAGGAATGCAGCCATGAAAACGCCTTGGTAGCAAGCCAGGTAATCTCTCCAGTTTCCAGCCCCCACACTGCGTTTTGTGTGAGGCTTGAATTAGTGGAAATTTCCAAGCTAGAAATACCTTGGAGCCTACTAGCTTTGAAATGTTGACGTGCAACTATTCACTGGTGTACTTCGAGTCCTGCATAATCAAGTGAGGAATGTCCCAACCTGAACTAGTGCAGTGACTTAGACGAAAGACTCCACCGCTCTATTCCACAGCATGTGCTTGGACCCTTCTGGATCATGCTTCTGTTAGCATGCAGGGGTCCTCAAACTTTTTAAACAGGGGGCCAGTTCACTGTCCTTCAGAC
>VBSM01002937.1:18643492-18689368 GCA_008086735.1 Cheirogaleus medius | reverse complement strand
TGAGCTAGGCTGATGCCACGGCACTCTAGTCCGGGCAACAGAGTGAGACTCTGTGTCAAAAAATTGAAAAAAAAAAATTAGAAAAAGATACAGGGAAGGTATTCTGAGACCCACTCTAGGAATGTGGAACTGAAAAATCTGACTCCAAAACCATGTTCATTTACCCAGCTGCCTTCAAGATATTTCATTTGTCTGCTTTCTTGGAAAGTTGGAAACAAATTCAGTGTAAATAAAGACAAAAAAAAATCTTTTGGGGGGTAAGGGGCTTTCTTTACACAATTTTTTCAAAGTCTGTTCTGTGGCCACTCCCATTGATGCTGACTATGGCCAAAACACTGCCCCCTCCTCAGTGGTCCCATCCCTTGCCCCCACCCACGTTTTTCCATCCTCACCAGACAGAAGACAGAAAATGTCAGATGTAAATTTTGAAAAGCAGCTCCTACGGAAGCTCCATAAGGATGTCTGAATTGTTCCTGTTATACAACTGAACGACCTTCTCTTGCTTAAATTGATATTCTTATTTCAAGCTCATTTTGATTTTCAGCTGCTTTTATCATTTCTAATTCAAATGACTTTAATGACTTTAGAAATCTTTTCAACAATAAGATCTGCACCACAGGTTCTCTGTGGAAACAGTTTTCATTTGTCACCTAGTTATAAATACCTTCTTTCCGGTTATTCTGATAGATCTGTGATGCATTTTCTTTTGCCAAGTACTTCGCAAGACAATCTATCAAAAGCATTGGTAAGGTTATTCTGAAAGCTATATGAGAAATACAACATTATTTTCAAGGAAGGCAGAGTAAGTAACAAATAAGGAGGCATATTTCTCCTAGTTCTGGAACAGAATTATATCTGTTGCATTTGAAAATGATGAAAATATGAAAGCTAATTTACCGTATCTTACCCATCTCTTATGAAACAATCTTTTAAGTAGTCAAGTTACTATGTTATTTTTACCTTCTAATTAAAGTATAAACATAATTATTAAATCAAATCAAGTTCATTTGGAAAGCTGCAAGCTTTGATTTCTTTTTTATTAATTTTCTTTCTAACTCTGGGACCTTGAGGCAACAAGTGAGAGCTCCCTAAATGTTTTGCCAGGTTGCAGCCCATAGCAAAAATAAATGTCCAGGTGGTCCTGTGAAAAACTGAGAAAAAATATTCCTGGGGCCCAAAATGGGAAAAAGAAAATTTGAAAGGAGAAATGAGACAGTGCCAATGCAATTAAAAAACCAGTTTCTTAAGCAGCACTTTGGATGAAGCACCAGATCAAAGGTCTTCCACAAATTTTAAATTTTACTAAGAAGCTGCCTGGATCCTGATGAGCGAAAGGGTGGCTGAGTACGGAAGGTGCGACCACAGTTCTCTTTCAAATGGCCACCCTCCAGGGATGGGAGGGGAGGAAATGCGGATCTGTCCCAGGAAGCCAGGTGTCCAGGGCCTGGCCTGAGCCCGCCCCGTGCTCCCCCCAGAAGTAGCTAAAAGGATACCTGAAGAATGCAGCTGAGGCCTCCTTCACTAGACACACAGTCACATAATAGAAAGAGGAGCAAGTTTTAAGGGACGCAAACCTCCATGCCATTGCCCCTTCAACTATAAAACTGAAACAACCTCAGATGGCTGTTGTGAGGCTTATAGATCACACAGGTAAGTGCCAGGCACAAAATGAGCCCTCAAGCAATTGGCAGCTACTACTATTATCAGCGTTAGTGCCATCTCTGCAGTGATCATTTCTGAAAGAAATCTCAGGTTCCGAGAAGTGAAGCAAATTGCCGGGAGTCACTCAGCAAAGAGGCAGCAAGGTCAGGGCTCCCAACCTTGACCCCCCGCAACTGCAGGCTGCCACTGAGCCCGCCAGCACGCCAGGATGCACTCCCCTCCTCCAGCAGCTCCTGGGAAACCCCGTGGCAAATGCCATCCTCAAAGTGCCCCAGGTGAAATCAGTGTCATCAGATGCATTTATTGAGTCCTACCATGAGATAACCCGTTCTCCTGCAAACCAAGAGGATCCGGTGGGGGGAGGTGGAAGGGAGGATGCAACCTCAAAGGGGTGAGGTGTGCGAAAGGCTTCAGTTCTCTCCTCCAACTTTAAAACAGAAGGTGTAAGATACGAATGACCATTCAGAGAGGCAGTCAAATGAGAACCAGGTCCCCAAGGGGGGGTCCCGTCTTCTGGGGGCCCCAAGCCCAGGTTCCATTTGACAGCCCTTCTCCCCCTCTCACCACCCTGTGGGTGTGGAGTCACAGTAACAAGGATACTCCCAAGTTCACAGGCTCTGGCAGGCCTTGGCTCCCCTGCAAGGTCTCCCAGTTACAGCAGAAAGTCTCCAAGAGCCACCTCCCGTGTGCTCCCCGGCCAGTTTCCACAGGACATCCGCCCTAATCTTCCTCCCTCACTGTGGCCCCCGCATCTGCTTCCTCTCGTGAGGATGCCTGTGGCTGCCAGCACCACCGTCACCGGCCTCCATAGCCTGTCAGCTGTGCCCAGGTGCCATTTCCTGCCACACGTCAGGACGCCAGAGCAAGCCCACGGCCCCCGCAGCAGGGAGGAAACCCCCTCTCCTGTCGGCCAAGTCCACTGCAACCCCTGGAGCTTCCACCCGGGGTGCCCCGCTACTGTCCAGACTCTGGAGTTAGGGTAGGAAATTAGAACAGCATATGAAGTGGCCACTGGACTGTCCGCCCCAGCCCAGGTCGCCTCTTGCTCGTTTTTCAGTAGAACAACAGCAAATCGTGCCAATAGGCTCAGCTTCCCTTACCCCAATTCACTGCCTCTGAACCCCAGGGGCTCCCAAAGGCTACAGTGGCCACACGGGAGGTGATGTCCGCGCACACTCACTGTTAAACGGTTCTCCCTCCCGGACTGCGTGCTCGGTGCGGCGACCTGCCTAGGCCAGAGCGGATGAGCCCTCCCAGGCCCTCGTGGACTGCAGGGGGACAGAGGGGCTTGGCTGACGAACGCTTGCAAAGGCTTGTGCAGAGGAAAGGCTGGGGAACCACTCATGATCCCGGCGGCCCTAACAGCAGGAAGGAGGTCACGGGCAAGGGAGCAGGAAAAGCCTCCGCCCGCTCTTGCGGTGACACCTGGCTTTCCCCAGAGAGGCGGGAGACTCGGGCCCAAGTGGATCCAACAGCAGCTACTTCCTCCATCCACACCCCACAGCCTCCTCAAGGGAAAATCTGCTCCCTGGAACCTCACTGTATTGCGTGTTCCACCCAGAATCCTGTCCCCCCCATGTCACCACGCACACTCCCCAAGGCACAGCTACTCACCAAGGCCATAGCCTCATTCCACTTTCCCTTGTCCAGATCTTCATCAACTTTCTTGTGCCCTCCTCAACTCAACCCCTGTGTCGACCCATCGTCCCCGTTACTTCCCCAAAATGTCTCTGAGGTCTGGCCTTCCTACCCAGCGCCTTCTCGGACAGCCTCCACCCCGCCTCTGCCTGCAGCAATTCATCACACAGAGTGTCAACTGCTCAGGGTGGGTCGTGAGCACAGCTGAGCGCCCTGCCGCACAGGGCCCACGCTCTAAGGACAGAACGCTCCCCACAGGCTCGGGAATTAGGTGAGGCAGCTGATCAGCGCTGTGGAAAAAGGAAACCAGGGAGCATAAAGGGGAGTGTGTGGATACAGGGAAAGTGAATCTCAGAGTCCAGTGCAGGAGACGGAAGGCTTTGATGAGAAGGTAAAATCTGAACAAAAACCTGAAGGCAGTAAGGGAGGCAGCGCAGCCAATCAGATTTACGTGGGGAAAAGCATTCCAGTTCATGGAACAGCCAGTGCAGATGCCCTGAAGGGAAGAGCATGCCTGGCTTGGCCTGCCGCCAGGCCCTGCCACCTCCCACTTCCTGAATGTCACTGTCTGTTTTCCCTGTGCTGGTCACCTACTCGGGAATTTACAAGGGCTTACAGGCGAACAGAGGACCAAGCCCAGACTTCCATCTCTGGTGATGGAGACGTCCCACTCTCTGGAGTGCATGCTGTGGGTGCCTTGCTCCTGATGACTGGCCCTGCCACCTCACTGAGAGCCCTGCCCTTGGGCCCTTCCCACATCCCCATGCAGAGAGCCGGGAGCATAGGGGAGTCTGGGTTCCCCACCCCACAGCAGCCTGTAGCCAGTGATTAACTGAGGGGACTGTGTCGCCTGTCCTTGCCTAGTGGTTGACAAACTCCTCCATGTCATTTATGCTCCCAAGCTCCCTGAGGGATCAGGCTGACGCTGGGATGTCACCTGAAACTGCACCCCACTTGGTGTCTTCCTCACCCCATCCTGCCCCTTAGTCCTTCGCCCGTTTCTCCTGGAAGCAGTTCCTTAATAAATCACTTGCATATCAGTCTTTATGTCAGGATCTGCTTCTAGGGAAGTGACCTGAGACACCGTCCAAATCCAGCTGCCACTATTTTCAAACATGGATTCTCTACTTCCTTCTGTCACCATTCCGGCTGGGGCCATTTCCCACCTCTGAGCTATTATGGCAATGGACATTCTCTCACACACACTTTGGCAAGTCTTCACAAGTGGGGTTGGTTTGGCTTTTGTTTGTGCACTAGTTTTCATATAGCTACTTTTTAATTTTCCCAGTGAGATCATGAGTACTTTGAGGGCAGCGATGATACTGTAGAGTTTCTGACCTGCTGTGTACCGGACTAGGCACAAAATCCTGCCCTCAACACCTACTGATTGGAACTGAAGCGATGCGGGTCTCACTGTCTCCTGTCTGTGGTGCAGCGACGTGGACCCAGGGGCTCGAGGGAAGAGCATGCGAGGCGACCGTCTGAGCCACACAACTGGACTCCACTGTGACATGTTCCCCCAGGCAGAACTGTGCCCACGGGGTGTTTGGGGGCCTATGCGGTGTACGGTGTCAGGCCTGTGATGGGACACCTACGCCCTTCCAGGGTCCCCCAACCTCTCCAATAACTCATCACGGGGCTACTAAGGAGCACCCCAGGGTGGGGGTTACAGCCGGGGGCGGGGGGCGGTCAGCCCAAGGCAAGACCATCAGCGCCTATAAAATGGCCAAAGAGTCTAACTTTGCTCTCTCCATCTCCTTGCTCACATGCCCTCCAACTTGCCCACTTCCCTTGATGTTCCTTTCTGAATCCTATTCCCATCATGGTTTGCTCTAATCTCTACTGTTCTAATCAGAGCTGCCTCCGGGAGACATTTTTGTTTCAAGAGAGTTGGCAAAACTTTAGGTAGTCACCAGAATAATAATCCCTGACAACCGCACAGTGTTTGACAAAGCACGTAGTATTTTCACGCTCATGCTTCCACTAGATCCCAGTAGCGACCCTATAAGATGGGCGAGGCAAACACTGTCATCATCTCTGTCCCTCTGACAAGGAAACCGAGGTCTGGAGGGGTTAAGTACCTTGCTCGAGGCCACGCACCTACTGCCCAACAAAGCCACAGCTGGATGAGAACCATGCCCATGTCAGAAACAGCCACGGCGGCAGAGACTCTTCCCCACCATGCCTGGGTCCTGCTGTCACCGTCAGCTGCGAGGACCACACACGAGTCCACTCTTCCCTCTCTGCTCCTGCTGGGAAGACACATGAGACTTTGGGCTTCCGGGGCAAAGAAAGTCAGCAGTAAAAGAGAGGGGTGTGTGCTCACGACGGGGACAAAGCTCCTCTCCTTTTGGTTTCTAATAAGGAAAAATCAGAAGTTACTGGAGAAAACCTGGAAAAGGTGGATTAAGGATCGTCTAATGGATACTGAATGCCAGGTGCTTCAAAAGAGTCCTACAAAGGAAGTGATATTAGCCCCATTTTACAGACGAGGAAACAAGCTCAGAGAAGGCAGATGACCAGCTCCAGACCCTAGTATAGCAATAGCAACGTATCAGCCGTTCATCGAGCTCCTGCCATGTGCCAGGCACTGTGCTGAGTAGTATATACACTTAATAATTCTAATGATCACTGATTTGTGGACTGGAGAGACTGCATGAGTTGAGTAATCGTATCACCATTTACAGATGTGGAAACTGAGTCCTGTTAAGTAATGTGCTCAAAGCCGCTCACTTTGTAGGCAGCAGAGCCATCCAGGAGCCTTAAAGATCAAGTCGGCCCCCTTCCCCATTACAACTTCACATAGAAACTCAGCAGTCCTCAGTCACAGGTGGAACTTCAGACACCAAAGTGGTAGGAGGGGCACCTGGTCACTAAGGAAGATAAACTTGCAGGTGAGATGGAAGAGAGGAAATAGCTCTCTCACAGGGGTGATTTCAGGGGCAGCCCTCCCGCAAGGACTCCACCTTCACTTCAAATGAATGATACTGGAGTGTTCCCAGCGGGTCGTGGGAAAGGCATCCAACAACCAAACCTCCTGGCCTGGGAAACCTGAGACCTCCCCTGCTACCTCCAGGAAAGTGGGCCCTGCACAAAGTGGAAGACTGAGCAGCATGTGGCAGAATCGTATTTTTAAATATTAGCCAAGGTTTCCAAACCCCCTCTGGGTTTCGCTATTTTACTTATTTTATTTCCTTCGTCCTTTCCTCCCTGGGTCTGCTTAGCCAGCACATAGCCACAGGGAAGGAAGAGAGTTAGCTCTTGGCTTTTGAGTTTGCAAAGTCCAGCCATCCAGGAAGGAGCTGTAAGGATTTAGCATCCAGACCACACACTGAGGTGCCACAGGAAGCAGAGGTTCATTTTGGGACTTTTAGATAGAGGCCATTCTCCCTGGAGTTAGGTGGTAGCTCATTGTAGTTTTGATTTGCATTTCCCTAATGATTAGAGATGTTAAGCACTTTTTTATATGTTTTTGGCCATTTGTCTGTCTTCTTTTGAAAAGTTTCTGTTCATGTCCTTTGTCCATTTATTGATGGGGTTGTTTGATTTTTTTTCTTGTTGATTTTCTTAAGTTCTATATAGATTCTTGTTATTAGCCCTTTATCAGATGTGTAGAAAGCAAACTAAGGTGTTCACAGGGTAGTAATACTCTTGGGGTGCCAGTCAGGCAGAGGGGTAGCGGGGGGCGGGGGCAAACCCACAGCTAATGGAAGCGGAGCGCACTGTATGGGGGAAGGACGCGCTTGTAGCCCTGGCTTGGGCGAGGCAAACGCATTACATGTAACCAAAATGTTTGTACCCCCATAATATCCTGAATTAAAAATACATAAATAAATAAAAGAAGCAGAGGTTCAGAGCTCCTGCTGAGGGACATCAGGGGTAAAACAGGACGGGGAAGATGCAGTGAGTCCCTGAGAAAGGGGAGCCCTGTGCCTGCCCACCTTATACACTAAAAAAATCCTACGTCAAGGCCAAATGCAAAGGTCGCTTCCTTCAGTGAGTCGTTTCCTGGCCCTCTCAGGCAGAATTAACCCATCCCTCATCTCTGTCCCCTTCGCATGTTGTACACTTTGCATCGTACATACTTGTTCCCATGCCTCTGTCTTCTGTCCCAGCTCCATGCCCCGCTAGCTGAAGGGCAGTGTCTTATCCCACCGTGCACCCCATGCATTTAGCACATCCCCAGCGTTCCATAAATACCTGTTCAGGGAATGAATGAGGCCAAGCCTCTATTGTACAAACCAGACTGAGGCCAAGAAAGGTAAAGCACTAGGCAAGGATTGCAACAGTCAGTGGGGGCTGGGCCATGGCTTGAACCCAGCACATCCAGGGCACTTTCCAAGGAATGGCCAGGAGCTGCATCCAAATAAACACTCCACTGTCATCCAAAATTCCTGTCAGTCCCACAACTGTTTTCTGAGTTGCCGATAAAATGATAAAAGTAAGGAAATGTCACAAGGGAGGAACATCACTGGCATATGCATTAGGCTGGTATTTGAGGAAAAGACATATGGGGGAAATGTTACAAGGACATTATGTAGTGTGCTGGGTGTACTTCTGAGGGAGGACAGTTTATAGAAGCCTGCTTTACATTGATGTGAAATGACGGTTCATTATGAATAAATCGGATCTAACACGGCTCTGCAGTGGCCAGATTCCCCACTCGCCAACACTCTTCCTGCAAAATAGAATCTTCACATTCAACTTGTTCCAAAAAGCAGGTGACTAGGCTTTTCCAAGAAATCTCCATGGAAGGAGGAGTCTTAATGTTCCTTGGTTCCTTGGATCACCAGCCCATGATAAGGATATCTAAAATAAATATCTGATATCTAAAATAAATGCCTCCTGCAGCCTTTGCAAACTATCATAAGATTACACATAGAATAAGAGCTCACCAAATACTCTTTAAAACATCCCTTTATACAGTGGAATAGAAATCATTACAAACCTCACTGTTGCATCTTCCAGCAAAACAAAATTTGGTGTACAACCCTTAGCATGATTTTGCATGTTTTCCGATGTCCTGGCTGAGTCTCCAGAAATAGTTCCTGACCCAGGAATAGGAGTAGCAGGTAGAGCTCACCTGCTCCAGACAAGAGAAAGGCTACTGCCAGCTGGGTCCCCTCGAAATCTGAGGCGTGTAAGACTGCTCAGGCCACTACAGTGAGAAAGGCCGGGCACCCCACACACAGAGCCGGCTGCGGACGTGGTCTGCTCTGTGCTGACAGGCAGCGCTCTTCTGTTCTGCTGAAGGGGGGTGTCAAGCCTCTCTGCTCTCCTCAGTCTCCATCCTGTCGCTCCCCCCGGACCTGACAGAGGACCAGTCCTTCCACTTTCTAGCAGGGAGAACCCTCCACCAGCAAATGTCTCACCTCCCTTCCATGGCAAATGTCACGAAAGCTCCACCCACCCTGTCCTCTGCTCGCCATGCTCCCTGCCACCCTCATTCATGATGCCAAGAGCCAGAGATTCAGAGCCGCTGTCTAACCAGAGTGGGCACCTGAGGCTACCCCAGGGGCCAGGCATCCACAGCATCTAGACATCAGATGTCATCAGCTATTTGGGGTTAGCCTATATAGCTTAGAAATCCAGGAAAAACCAAATTCCCTTTTGTAGTCCTTACATTGAACAGTGGTGGTTAAGGCGGGGCTGAATTTCCCCATGGAGCAAGGAGGAGGCTTTCCTTTGGTCATACACAGGCAATCCTACCTATGAATTATCAGCATCAACTAACACCACTGAGCTCACACAGGGTGCCTGGCCGCATCCTTTATCTCAGAACAAGAAACAAATAACAATAGGGAGCCAAGAGCAGGAATCTATCCTCACTACAGAGGGTAGTAGCTCAGAACAGGGGACAAAAGGACAAGCTCTGCTCACCAGGTGGCCTGAGACGAGTCGGACGTATGCACCGACCTCAGTTTTCTCATATGGAGATGGGAATAAATAGTAGTTTGGACATTTAAAAATCCCCAGAGTGCCACAGTGAGGACTTCAGAGCATGGCCATGGTGAGGTCACACTGGTTGGTGGGGGTGGGGGTTCTTAACTGAGAAAACGAAGAGTGGGCGTCAGCTCGGTCAGAGCGGGGGAAGCTGAAAGCCAGGCCTTCCAGAGACTTGCCCAGACCACCGTGTGCTCGGCCGTGCTCAGGGAGCCGCTGGGGTTAATCCAAGAGCGAGACAAGAAACATGAGCAAAGACTCCTTTCCAGCCGTGGGCGCGGGAGGCAGCGGGTGGGGGGAGGAGGGAGGCAGCTCCAGTGGAAGCAGCCACACTTGCTGCCAAAAAGAAGAAGAGGACGCCTGAGAGAGGCCAGCTCCAATTAGCGGTAAAATAACCAGAAAGAAACCGTTGTTACCCAAGTACAACTGCTCCATACCCTAGAGCTGAGCCTCTTCGCTGCCCTGGTTATATTTAGAACTGATTGGAGCAACCAGGTTATTTTGCCCACTGGAGCCAAAGAATACTCTGAGAGCTCCTACCAGGGCTTAGGAGGGGCAGGAGGAAGGGACGAGAGTGTAGAGATGCTAGGGTCCCAGGACTAGGAGAGTCCCAGACGCAGCAGGAGCCCACCCTGCTGGAACAGACGCACAGCAGGAAGCCGGGACCAGCCTCCACCGCCGCCACTTCCAAGGTGGCTCTCTCTCTGAAGCTGGCAGCAGAGGAGTTTCGACAAGGCTGAGGCCTGCAGGCCCCCAGTGCCCTTCCGAGCAGACCTGGATCTCTTTTCCCAGCAAGGCCTGGTGCAGGCTGTGCAAAGTCAAGAGCATGCATGTCTTCTAGGGACAGCAGGGCCCTGGGGCGGGTCCAGCCATGAAAGGACCAAGTCGAACCAAGAGTCAGTCTATCGTGCATCTTTGTGTCCCAGATGTCACATACAAAGTGATACATTAAAGTAGGGAAAGGGGAAATGGGTTAGCTACAGAGCAAACAGATGATATGTTGGAGCCACCTTCTAGGACCTCACAATCAACTTGGACACACACACACACACACAACTGAAAGGCAACAGCCAGGGAACAAGGTGGCTGGGGGGAGTCCTGCTACTTTTCTCCTCCCCTGAATCCTCATGCTCCATTTCCCAAAAGTTCAGAGAAAAATAACCCGGCTGCAAGTACCTCCACATCATCCAGGACTGGTAAATCCATTCCTGCTAAATCTGCAGAAGCGCACGTTGGCCAGAGAGCCCAGAATGCAAGCATGTCCCACATGCCTGCTTCCACTGAGCGCCAGACTCCACAATGGCCCTGGGTCAGGCTGGCAACTTCGGAAGGGGGTGCTCCCACTATGGTGTCGATAAAAATGTAAAAAATGAGCAAAAAAGGAAAGCGGGAAGTGAAACATTGAAAACAACTTGGCATATAGCATATGAAATTTTGGATCAAGAAGTATATGCAAACTACTCGCTTTACAAATTGGGTCTTAATTCCCCACGGTTTGCCTCGAGTCTCCTTCATTTCTGATGCCTCCACCCTCAGCATGGCCTCCTGTCGACTTTGCTATCCCGTCCTCCAGCGACCACCAAGAAGCTGCTCGTCTGTAGACAAGAATGCGGCGCAGAGCTCTCTCATAGAGGGGGCCTTGCAGATTTTTTTAAATTACTAATGAAATGAGCACTGAACGCATGGAAGGCCCTGGGCTCAGCGCATTGCTCACGTTGCTCATGGAACCCTCACCACCACCCTAGGAGAGAGGTCTCATTATTTTTTCCACATTTTTCAGATGAGGAACTGATATTTGAAAGGCTAAAGGGCTTGTTCAAGGTCACCCAGCTAATGCATGGTGGGGCCAGCATTCAAACCCAGGCAAGCACCTGGGGCCTCACCCCGGCTCCTTCCCTTGGGAACTGTCTCGCCTATGCTATGACGCTGTGATGCTTGCCCCTTCCTCTGGGGCTTCTCGCAGTGGGGCTTGCCACTCCTCAAAGGCAGGCTCCAGCAGGCTCCACCCATGCTCAGGCCCTCCCCAGTCTCATCGCACGACTGGACACAGTCAGAGAGTTCCTACAAGCGTGGCTCAGATCCTGAACCCCCTTGACCATGCCACCCACTAGGCTTGGGGCAGACAATTTTCATCTTCTGTTTTGGTTTCTGCATAGGCAAAATCCTCCTTTTTCACCCACCTCCCTTTTCCTCTTTCTACAGTGGAACTTAGGCCCCCTTGCCTGCCCACATCACAGCCCTGCAGACAACCCCAGAACCTTCTAGGCACCAGGGCTCTCCTGCTCTTTTCCCCGCTCCCTCCATGAAAACCACGCTGGCGGGGGGGGAGCTGTGGCAATACCTGCCGCTTAGTGTCCCTTGGAAAGAGCAGACCTATTTGCACAGTGGTAAGAGAGAGACAACCCAAACTGCAGGACAGAATCTTTAATTGGGACCTTTCTGTCCCCAGGAAGGATAACAGAAAGTATTGATTTTGATGAGGGGGACTCACCAGTGCTCCCCAAACAACCACGTAAGCGTGTTCACTCATTTTTTCAGGTCCACACACATGTCACCTTCTCAGCGAGGCCTTCCCCAAGCACCCTACTTAAAGGAGCAGCTGCTCCCTGCCACTCCCTGTCCTCCTGCCCCAGATTTTCTCCATGGCACTTATCAACATTTAACATGCTGCAGGTTTTACTTATTTATTCTGTTTATGGTCTCTCTTACTCTATGCCCAGAATGTGCCTGGCTCATGGTAGATACTCAATACATATTTGTTTCATTCATTTATTCATTGACTGAGTGCCTGCTATGTGACAAGCACTGTTACAACAGACTCAGGATTTTTTTTCAAAAAAGTCCTCTGCCCTTATTCAGCTTCCAGTCTAATATAGAGATAAATATTAAACTGAAATAATACACAAATTAAGACTCCAATTTGTGTGTCCCCAGGGAGGGACCCATTCAGCCAGGGCAGTTAGATGTCATGCAGGGGCTCAGGGAAGTGGCTATGTACCAAATATGTATTGAAATCCTTGCATTTTTCACAACCTAGCATGGCAATACAGGCACATACCAATTAATTATTAATTGTAATAGTCAGGGAATCTCTTCAAATTCCTTGTCTATGAATAAGAATAGTCTTGCCTTCTAAGACCTTCCATCACCTTCCTTCCTCAGCACGGTAGTCATAAATTTATTGACACTTCCTCCATTAAGAGGTGGAGTCTACTATGCCCCCCACCCCTTGAATCCAGGTGGGTGGTTCTATGACTGCTTTGGCCAATGAGATCATTGGAAATGACAGTTTATTTACACTGTTGAACCCTTTCATGACCCATTGCTGCAATGCCCCACCCAAAGTACCTTCCCTACATTTATGCCAGACCGCTACTGGTTCCCCAAACACATCATGCTCTCTCTCTCTCTCTTTTTCTCTCACTCTCAAGAACTTGCCCATGTGTTTTTCCCACTATCTGGAACATTCTCCAGCACCTTTTACTTGACTAATCCAAAATCATCTTTCAGACTTCAGAGTAGAGATGACTTCCTCCAGAAAGCCATCCTTGACTCTCAGGACTGGGTTTTGCTCTCAGATCACACTGAACACTGCACGCTGCACTCAGGCCTGTGGCATTCTATTGTGACCGCCTGTTACTTGTCTGTTTCTCCCATCAGACAAAAGCTACTTGGGGGCCACGCCTGTATCATGCCTTGTGGTAGCCCCAGAGCCTGACTCATACTAGGCCCACTCAGAGCTTGTGGGATATACAAACCAAGGGCCCTCACAGGCCCCTAGAGAAATGATGTTCTGCAAGCCCTTCAAGGTTAGTGGAGGAAGTCATTGGTTCATCAGAAGCCAAACAGCTGGCCATCCCATTAATGCCCAATACGTGTGGCTGGCAACAATCTGCATTAGATAGAGCAAACACTAGTTCTGCCTGGGGCCAAGCCCCCTGCTCCTCTCGCCCAGCCCACACTTACCCTACTCCCCATCCCAATCAGAACAGATGTCTTATCTGAAAGGGCTCACCAACCTATGTCCTGCACTGAGACAGGTCAAAAGAACATTGGCACGGTCCCTAGGAGCTTACAGGCAAGCACCCTGCACCCACCGATCATAACCACCATCTCCACCCACAAGCCAAGCGAGCAATGTGGCTGATATCTATTATACAAACTGCCCTGCCACTTCTCTGATCTATTGCTTTCCTCTCGGTACCTTAAGATGATATAGATGCTAACAAGTGGCAGAGGAGGCGGTGAAGAGAGAGACCCAATGCATTAATTATTCAAATTTATTCTTGTTTAACTTCAGAAATAATAAAGAGAAATTCAATATTTCTGGAAAGGCTGTCTAAGTAGGAGAACTTAAAGTTCCTTTGACACAGCTAAGAAATACAGTATTCTTCTCTTATTTATTTGATCTTATCTCATAATTATTTAAGTCCACGAATTCCTAAAATCTAGCTATAAATAACTGAGAACTGAAGTCAGCCAAGGACCTTGCTATGCTTGGCACACCCCATCCTCACCCTACCCACCTGGACACCCCCCTTTCCCACTGCTCTGTGCCCTTCCACTCCTTGTCAGGAGCCTTTTATTAGAAAACATGAAGAGTTGATACAGCTGAAAGGCCCAGCACTTCTGCCATCCCAAACTTCTAATCCCTCTTTCCTGCTGCTCAAATCCTCTCCTGGGACTGACGGGATTAAGATGTTATTAAAACTTAAAATATCATAGCTGCTGACATAATCGAGTATAGGCCTGTCACCTCCAGTGGATGGAGGAGTCTCCGATGCCATTTCCCAGTGCTTGTCGGGGCTCCAGCCATGTGCCCAGCACTAGCTACTCCAGATGTGAGGTCCTGCCCCCACGGCCCCCACTCACCTCCTCCTTCTCCTTTTACAACCCCAATCCCACCCTTCGTAGGGTGAATGACAGCCCCCAAATATGCTCACATTCTAATCTTCAGAACCTGTACATGCTCCTTATATGGCAAAAGAGATTTTGCAGATGGGATTAAGTTAAGGATCTCAAGACGGGGAGATTATCCTGGATTGCCTGGCTGGGCCCAAATGCAGGTATCCTTATAAGAGAGAGGAAGAGGGAGATCTGACAACAGAAGAGAGGGCAAAGTGACCGTGGAGGCAGAGGTAGGAGTGATGTGGCCACAAGCCAAGGAGTGCTGGCAGCCCCCAGAAGCTGGAAGCCAAGGAACAGAGTCCCCCCTGGAGCCTCCAGAGGGAGCTGGGCCCTGCTGACAGCCCAGGGATACTGATTTCGGACATCTGGCCCCCAGAACTGGGAGAGAATAAATTTCTGTTGTTTTAAGCCACCAAGTTTGTGGTCATTTGTTACCGCAGCCATAGGAAAATAATACAACATCCAAATCACTTTCTCTCCATACTAGAAACCCACAGTTCTGCCACTCCCGGGAACTTGTGGCCATTTTCTTCAGCCTTGGAGAGGCCTGGGGTGGACCATTCTTTCCTCCACCACATTCTGTGACACACTCATGGACCCTGAGCACTGCCCGTGGGCCTTAGGGCTGCAGCCCCAGAAGCTGCGCAGGCTGGAACTCGGCACACGCACTTCCCGCCGTGTGAGGCCCGCCCTGCATGGGCCCCGCTACTGCCCAGAAGGAGGAACCCGGCCCACGGTGCCCAGCACCACCGCTCCCCTATCTGCAATTCTGCTCCTCCAGCTCTTCAAAGGGCTGGCTCCTTCTTCACTCTAAACTGAAATGCCACCTCTTAAAGGGTCCTTGCCTGCCCCCTTGTCAAAAAGAGTCCCCTCCTGTTTTTCTCTGCCCGTCCCTGTATGTTTTCTTCACAGAGCTTACCACCATTTATCATTATTTTACTAATTTGCTTGCTTACTTGTAGTTTTACCTTTCGGCTGTCTCCTCCCAAAAGTGCAGGGACTGCCTTTGTCTCATCCATCCCTGTATCCTTGGTGGCAGCACAGAGCTTAGTAAACAGTAGGTGCCTACCAAATACTTGCTCGATTAATGAATCAATCCCTAACCTGTATAAGTTATGGGTGAAAAAAAAAAACGGGGAGAATATAGGGCAAGTAGGGTGGGCATTTCTAGTCATTTCCAAGCTGGAGCCGTGGGGGTATGACTCTGCAGAGACAGAACCCCAGTGTGGGTGGGGTGCCTCTCGTAGGGGTGCTGTCCTGGAGTGACTCTGGCTCCCAGGGGTCGGGTTAGAGCAAGCACATGGCTGACACGTGCGGTAAACCAGGCTGCCCAGGGACGCAGTTCATCTGACATTGTCTCAGCCCTCGGTAACCTGGGGTCCATCAGACACAGGGGGCCAGTGACCCACCCCGTCACCCCCACCTTGGTCATGAAGGGAGTGGAGGAGGACGCAGAGCAGGAGAGGGAGGAGAGAAGAGAGGGTCAAACCCCCGGAAGAGCAGGGCTCCCTGTTCCTGGGGCCAGGCTCCGGGAACTGCCCCGTCTGATGATGGAGGGCCCCTGGCGCCGGGAGCCAGCGCTGACATCCTCCGCGGGGCTCCAGGGGAGTGATTTCAGCCTGACTGATGGCAGATCAAAGGAAGAAGAATATCACAGGGGTGAGTTTCCCAAAATTAAAATGGAAAATGGGGCCTTAGGGAAGGCTGCCTGCATAATTAAAGCATCAATTCAGGTTCTGGTTTTCCTGAGAACAACAGGCTCCCGAGAGCCCACTAAATCTCCCGCAATAACTACTAGCGGCTACACGGGCTCATACAGGACCCCTCCGTGTCCACACTGGGCAGCAGAGCCGGGCAGCTAAGGTTGTGCATGCAAAATGTCTGGCTCAGAAGTTGGGTCTGGATTCGGTCTGAAAGGCCAACTACACCCCCAGATACTGAGGCTCAGAGACGACAGTGACTTGCCTGAGGTCACACAGCTGTGGGTGAGTAAGAGTGGAGAGCAGAGCTCAGGTTCCCCAGCATCACTGATCAAGCATCTCTTGGAGGCTCGTCCACAATAGCCCTGCACACATGCCCGCAGGCCCGGGCCCTTCCCACAGGCTGTCTCCTCGCTGTCCTCAGCACCTCGGGCCCAGGCCACCTCTGTGCTCTGCTCAAGGCCCCCCACGCTGCAGCCCCGCACCTGCACTGTCTCCCCACTTTCTCCTTCCTGGTGGCCTCAGTTCAAGGCCTCTCTCTCCACTGCCTTCCCTTTCCATGCCACTGCTTCTTGCTCCTCCTGGAACTCCTCCAGCACTTGGAGTTTTCATAAAACACAATTTATCCCTGAATTCTAGCCTAAATCCATGGGGCAGGGCTGTCTTATCTCATCTTCCCAGCAAGACTGGGATTCCACAGGGATTCCTCTCTGGAGGCCCCCCGAGCCCAGCACACAGTGAGGGTCCCATCACCGCCTGCTCCTTGGCAGTCAAGGATTTGAGTCTAGGTTCAGTTGACTTTTGTGGCCTCGGACAAGCCCCACCCTTGGACCTGTGTTTCCCCAACCTGTGTGACCCCACCCAAACTATGGGCATAAACTCCACCCAGGGCCAATTTTATTCCACACTGTGATGCTTCTCTGCACCTTCCCTCTGTCCCTAACAGCAGCCTGCCCAAGCCTGCCCCGCCCTGCTCTCTCCATGTGTCCACAAAAACACCCCAGGGATGCTGCTGTCAGAAGTTGCCTGTGACCACGTGTTAAACAGCTGTCCTGCTGAACCCACTGAGGAGGAGCTGTGTAGCTGGCGGGAGCCCGTGGGAGGTCTGTGCTGGGTCCTGGGTTCCAGTCTCGCCAGCACCGCTGCCTGGCTGCAGGACTCGACCGCATCCCGCAGGTTCTCCATCTGTTACATGAGGATATTAGATTTCACTGCTGCTCCCTAAAGGCTCCACCACTCTGTACTTTTTAAAGTCTTAAGTAGACATCGATGTGTCCACCCACAGATGCCAAGCAGAGCAGCTGGAAGCAGAAGGTGGCCTCAAAGTCTGGCGCATGTTAGAAGAGAAATAGGAGAATTCGTCCTTTTCCTGGAAATCTGGCTTGGATCTCCCAGAAGAGAGTGTGCAGTAAACACTAGAAGGCATGAGAAGGGCTGAGCAACAATACGCCCACCCAACACAGACACGCAGTGGATCCCCACCGAGCGTGGCTTCCCGGGAGCACGGCAATGGTTAATTAGATCCAGGGACCGGGAGGCTTGTATCAAGGTTCATCATTAAGATAATAATGAGCGTAACTGCCAGGAAGCAAAGCATATTGGCCCTGGAAGTCCGCTCTGGGATTGCACACGCTTTCTTGGGCTGGATGCAGGGAAGGAGAGGCAAGACCCAGCCTCTCAGAGGCCTCAGGCTTGGAAGCTCCAAGTTTAATGTGACCTGCCTTGGGACCCTCCACCCCCACACCACCCCATGACCAAGCGTGCCCACATCCGAGACCGAATGACCCTTCATGTCCACTGGAAGGCCACCCTGGCCACCAGGCTCCATCTGAGCTCCAAGGATAGCTCAGTGCTGGGGACGCCACCAGCATGGGCACCCACTGCCCTGGAGACAAATGACTTCGAGGATTAGAGTCTGACGGTCAGCTGCAGCTACTGCTCACGGGAGGAGCCCAGTGTGGCCCTAGGCGGGCACTGCTGAGGGTGTTCTTTGTGTTCCTGGCGGTAAGGTGAGTGCTGCCTCTGGACAGGCACCCCGAGGTGAGCCGTTGTGCAGCCACAATAATTACCACCCATGCAAGGTGCCTTTTATACCTTCAACTGGGATATTGTTATTTCTTGATAAGAAGGGGAAATATTTACCATCTTAGAGCACGTCTAACCAGAAACCTGACAGGGCACAATACCCAGAAAAGTCTTTGTGGTAAAGGGGCTGCCCCCGTCCCCCACCCCCTGTCCCCCAGCAGGCTGGGGCCCATGTGCTGTGATCAGCTCCGTCACCCGGGATAGCGACATAGTCATTGAGTTGAGACTGCCACGAGCCCCACGGATGACTAAGACAGGCGATGTGAGTCACGACAGACCCAGCATCCCTGTGGGGGAAGGGAGTGTGCAGAGGCACTGTGCGTCCTCACAGGGACAGTCCCTGAACCCGCGGGACTTTAGTCTGGCATCGGAGATGGACAGAGGGGCTCCGAAGCTCTTCGGGCAGGAGCCTTCTCGAGTGGGAATTCTGTCCGCCTTGTTGTACACTGATGCGCAGACGAAATGCCACACAGCCCTCTGGGGATGGGAGGCAAGAAGAAAAGGCAGGGAGGGGAAGAAGATCTAGACCTACTTCTAGTCTTTCATTTCTCATCTTTTATCTCTTCAGCTTGGGAAGATTCCTGGGATTTTCTGGCTCTGTGGACAGTCAGGCTTTCTAGAAAATGCGACCAGTCCTAAGCGAAATCAGGTTAGAGATAAACAAACAGTGTGTGGGACCAGCCTGTGGAGTGCTCTAATGCTATGATCCCGGTGAGTGGACAGGAAGGTGGTGGTCTTTCTTCAACATGGAAGAGCAGGTATCTGGATGCAGGAATTCAGGAGAGTGAAGATGTCCTTTGCACAAAGGGTAAGGCCATCCTGAGATGTTTCCACTAACAGCTATGCTCCTTGATGAGCCCAGGACATTCAGTCAGCAAGCATCTATTGGTACCTGCCAGGTGCCTGGCTCTATCCTCACCGAGTTTGGAGAGGACTCTGTCCATCAGGGGCAGGGCAAGCCCCCTCGGAACACACCTGCCAGGGCCTGCTTCCGTAGAGTGACTTCTGTGACTGTCTACGCAATGGTCTCACGGCAGGAGGGGTCAGCAGCCACTTCCTCCTGCACCTGAGAGGCCACCAAGGGAGGCTGCCTGTCACTCCTTACAGACTCAGCCCTCTGCATGAAGGGAATGTGATCCCGAGAGCCTTTGATTAAAAGGTAATACTAATAAAAAATAAAGACAAGAACCCGCACCTCAAACTGGCTGACTCTGCCCAGGGAAGGGTGCTGAGGGAATGGAAGCCTGCCTGGAGAGTCGCAGGGAGGAATTTAGGAAAGGTTGAAGTGACCTGCACTGACTGGGGAGAACAGGGACCCACCATTTCACCTACAGGTGACGGGGAAGTGACAGGGTCTCAAAATAAGTCCAGGCTGACTCCTTGGTGGTCCTCTCCCTCCTCCTGGGGGCTGACTGGCCGTACTGTCTTACAGCAAGCAACAACTCAGACAAAAAACCCTGTCCTCCTGTAGCCTACATTTTGATAGGGATACCAAGAATATAGGAAATGTTTCTTAAAGTCCAATAAATGGCATTTTACATGGTGATAGGGCTAAGGAGAAAAACTAAAGCAGAGAAATGTATTGACCTGAAATTTTACAAAGGATGACTAAGGAATATCTTTCAGAGAAAATGGCTTTTGAGCAAACATCTGAAAGGAGCAGGGGCTGAGCTATGGAGATATCTAGGGAGCACACAGACAGAAGAACTGGTGCGGGCACCCCAAGAAGGTAACGCTGGGGCCCTCCCTGACCGTCAGTGCCCCCTCCCGCCCCTGCCATCCCAATGCAGGGACCTCCACCGCACACCCTACAGGAGCTTGGGTGAAGCCTCAGGCTTAGCCCTTGCATGTTCAATTGCCCATGTGACATGTCAAGTGGCCTGTCCCTCAGGAACACCTGGTCCTGCCTGAGCAAGGTGTGAAGGGACAAGCTTTGGACATCGCTGTGCGGCAGGTGACGCTGGCCCTCTGTGCCTGCAGTCCCTCCTTCCCATGGCCCTCCCTCCCCTCCAATAGCATTTGGTGGTCCCGGGAGCCTGCTCCCCCTCTCCCTCTCTACCAGAGGCCCTGGTTGGGAGGTAGATCGAGGCTCAGTCCTGGCTCAGCCACTCAAGGAGCAGGTAAACTTGAGCAAGTCACCGGACCCTCCTGGGCCTCAGTGTGTCCATCTATAAAATGAGGATGTTGAATAGCTCGTCTCTCACATCCTTCCACCAACAAACTGACGTTCCACCAGGGGCCCTCTAGTCACACAGCCACACGTCCAAGGGAGGCTCCAAAGCCAGCAGCCCCTGGGAGTGATCTCAGGCCCGCAGCCTTCCCAGCAGCCATCACTCCGCAGACACAGCCCCCGGCTGCCGACTCAGCGCGTGGCCGCGTGGAATAATGAGGAAAACAAGGCGATTCCATTCGTGGCCAGCCCTTTGTCGCCAGGGTTTCCGACTGCGGAGGTTCACACTGACTGCGAGAGAGTCCAACCCCCAGCTCTGCGCTGCTCTTACAAAAAGACTTTACAAGGAAATAGGCCACCAGCACTCCAAGGCAATCACCATCAATCAGCGTAGCAGGTGACAGCCCACCTGCAAGGCAGCCTCTCCCAGCTTCGCTCTCCAAGGAGCAGAGCCGGGCTGAGTGCGCAGACCCTGCGGAAGGATGGGCCGTGGCCGAGAGAAGGGGACTCTCTGCACTGGCTCCGCTGCTGAGGGAAGGGACGGGGAGCTGGCTGAGATGACACTGGGGGCATCCTGCCAGCCCTACGCACTGTCGTTAACTCAGTGGGTCTGGCTGGGATCACTTTTCCCTGACAGGCATGAAATTCAACTTGTCATACCTTGGCCACCTAGGGATGGTGCACAGCAGGGGAAGGGACGTGGATTAATGACAAGGATCCCCTCTGATCCAGGTAATGCCCTAGGCTGACCTGGCCAGTGAAAACCACAGGGGCAATTGCAGCTCTGCCAGCAGGTCCTTAAAAGCAAAGACAGAAGGTTCCCAGGCAAACAGCCAGCCTGGGGTCCTCACCACTGCCAGCCAATGAAAGCCCCTCCATGGCCCGCTCTGTGCTCCTGTCCCACTGCTGATCTTCTGGAAGTCGTGTGAGGTAGAGGTGGGGTATGCGGCAGGGAAGATACGCATAGTGTAATTCCTCTGGTCTGGTCCACTCTGTCCCCGGGACAAACAGGGTTTTCAACCACTCAGACCCCTGGTTTTTCCCCCGAGGCCACTGTTTGGGGCATTTTTGTCTCTAAGGGTAGCTGGAAGGCTAAGTTCTGTTCCTCCCTCTTTTGCCTGTAGCTGATGACATCTCTGCCTCTTCTTGGTGACCTTTCAAGACCCTGAGGCAGAAAAGCACCTGCCCTCTCAGCAGACTCCAGGGGACAGCACTGGACTCCCCATGTCTTCTTGCTAAAGGTCTCCCTACGATGGGATCCTTGCGAAGGCAGCAAGACCAAGTGCGCCTTGGGGTGGAGAAAAAGTCCAAGTGGTTTGCTGGTGAAAGAGAAAGCACGTGCCTGGAATGTGTGCAGCAGGCATCTTAAGCTCTACTTTAGCAAGAGATGTTAGCGGAGAGTTTGCCATAACAGGTGTGGTGTAGCTGTTTGGGATCCAGCTGTGAACAGGACCTAGCTACTGCCCTCAGGCCCCTTACAGACACACGGGGGAGGCGGAGGCGGGAATGCAGCGACACCTCCACAGCAGGGGACGAGTGCTAAAGGGACAGCCAAAGAAAGGGGAGTTTGAGAGAACACAAGAGCGTGCCTAATTCTGCTTCAGGGACTAAGAAGCAGGGTGACAGGAACAGCTTCCTATGGAAAGAGGTATACAAGGTGACTTGTGTGTGAGCTGGAGTGGCCAGGTGAAGGGGGAGGGGCGGGGAGAGGAGCTGGAGACAGAGAACAGCGTGGGCAAGAGCCTGGGACTCTCTCTATGGCCAGGGTCGGGGAGGGAGGAGTGAGCAGGGGAGGCAGAGCCCAGTCAGGCTCGCTGGGGCTGCAGGGGGGCACTTGGCCTCTACTGGCTGGTGACAGTGTCATTGCAGGGCGATTCCGAGGAGAGAAGCAAAAGCACCAGATTTCTTTTTAGACAGATCGCATGAGCACGGGGTCAAGGATGAAGAGGCCAGCTAGCCAGCCAGGACATTGTCACCTACTTGATTTCTCTACTTAACACTGACTGCCACACTAGAAAAAAAATTTTTTTTTCCTTGGGGCCACAGTGTTTTATTACAAAAATAGAATAAAAACTTTGAAAACAACGATCCTTTCTAATGTAATGAAAAATTTGTTATTTTTTATTGTTTTCTGTGCATGAGTTATATGCAACTTGAAAAACAGTGCAGAGATGTGAGTTACACATGCTTCATGAGGCCCTGAGCTCAAACGAGCATGAGTTAAATACAACTCACGTGGCAGTGAATGTGTTAAGGACATCATAAGCATCTCAAACATGACAGAACTCTTTCTGTCAAGAAAGAGCAGATCTCTTTCTTTCTCCCTCCCAGCCTCCCCGCCCCAACCCCAGTCTTCTGTTTCTCAGTAAATGGACCCTCTTCTCTCCGGTCACTCAAGCCAACCAGCAGGAGGCATCACTGTGTCCCGCGTCACCACCGCTAACCACAGCTGATCTCTCGGCAGGGCTTGGACGTCACCTCCAAAATACCTCCCACCACACCACCCCAGTCCCAGCGATGCTCCTCCCTGCATCCACTCTTGGTGTCCTTCCACCCATTTGTCACACGGCAGCCTACGTGAGGCTTTTACACCTTTTTTGGTCATGAAGTATAACACATATGCAGGAAAGTACACAAAACAAAAATGCACAACCCAGTATTTATCACAAAGTGAGCACCCATGGAGGTTCCTACAAGGTCAGGAAGCAGAACATGACCAGTTCTACCCAAGCCCTCCTGTGTCCCCTCCCTCTCGCAGGCCCTCCTTCTCTGCCAAAGGTAACTACTATCCTGGCCTTTAAGGGAATTACTTCCTTGAGTTATATTTTATCACCTAAACATGCATCCCTGAAAGCACCCAAACATATATCCCTCAAACTTCTAGTTTGGGTTTTGGCTGGAATTTAAAATCTCTATAAATGGAATCAGACCGCATGTATTCTTTTGTGTCGGGCTTCTTTCCCTCAGCGCTATATTTGTGAAATTCATCCATGTGGTGTGTGCAGCTGTAGTTTGTTAATCCTTATTGTCCCATGACAGTCCATTATTTATCCATTCTCTTGCGGATGGGCATCTGAATGGTTTCCAGTTTTTTGACTGCTATGAATAATGTTGCAACAAGCAGTCTGATATATGTCCGTTGGTGTCAGAAGAGTCTTAAACATAGATCAGACCATGTTCACTACTCTGCTTAAAACTCTCCAAAATCTTCCTGGCATATTTAAAATCCAAATTCTCTATAAGGCCTTCCTTCTCTGACCTCCTCTTCCTCCTCTCTCCCCCTTGCTCACAACATTCCTGCCTGACCAGTTTCTCTGTCCCTGGAACAGGCCAGGCATGCATCTACCCCAGGGCCTTTGCACTTGCCCCTCCCTTTGTCTAGAATGCTCTTCTGCCAGATCTTGGCATAGGCGGCTCCTTCTTCTCATTCAATTCTCAGGTCAAATATCACCTCTTCAGACAACTCCCTTGACCCCCTAATCTGGAAGAGACCCCCACATCGCCCTCTTCCACAAGCCCTTATTTTGCTTCCTTTAAGGTGCTCTTCAGTATGGAAAGTCACCTCCTTTACATGTCCAGTTACTTCCTTATTGTTTATCTCCTCCCACCTCTGTCTCACTCACTGCTGTATCCTCAGCTCCAGGAACCGTGTCTGGCGTCGAGTGAGCATTCCGCAACAGCTTGTGGGATGAATGAAGGGATGAATCCCCAAGAAAGAGGCCAGGTAACTAGGCAGCTGGAGGGGAGGGGAGTAGAGAGCAGCATATACTTTTGAGAACCACAGAGGAAGAATAAAAGAAGGAAGGAGGCAGGAGATTGACACTGATGGAAACTCTGTGCCCTTGGCCCCGAGCAGGGCTGTCTGCCCCTTGCAGGCCACCTGAGCCTGGTGCTCGGAGCAGGTTCCCTGTGAGGCAGGGGACACTGGACCTCCTTGGAGCACAAGCCAACCTTTGCTAAAGCAGGAGAATAATGGAGGCTGCTTTTAATCCCCGTCTAGACAAGGAGAGAGGAAGGTGGCAGTGTTTCATTATCCCTCAGGAGAAGCCAAGCCATCAGTAGGAGACAATTCAGGTGTCAACTTGCCAACGCAAGCCCTGGGAATGACAACTGCCGCCTCGGTAAACATGCAGAGAGTCGCAGAAGCCAGCGCCAGACCTCGATGTCTCCCAGCCAGGCTGTGGGGAGTGCTCCAAGCAGCTGGAGCCCATCCCTGCACAGACAGACCCAGAGCTTGGGGGAGGGAAGGCTGGAATGAGAGCAATCCTAAAAGGCAAGACAGAAAGGCTCTGCTTGGAGGTGGGACAGGAGTGCAGGGCCACCACGAGGAAATGGGAGTGACCTCAAGAACTGCAAGGTGAGAAGCCTGAGGTCTGCCCGTCTATCCTTACCCGTGAGATCTCAGGCAGGCTTCTTAATCTGCCCAGTGTCCATCACTTCCTCTCCAAAATGAACACAAATGAATTCCCTGTTTGTCAGCATCTCAAGGTTCTTCTAAGGATCAAATGAAATCACACTTAAAAATGAGTTTTGTAGACAAATATGAGATGATAATAATGGGCCTGAAACAGACTCATCACTCAGAAACTAAAAGCAGACAGTAAATCACTGGCCACGTCTGGAGTGAGTGGACCAGTCTGGGAGGATTTTTCCTGTAGGGACACACGTAGCACCGCAGGTCAGGAGAGTGGGAAACTTGTAGTGACTAGGTTTCCGCAAGCACGGTAAGACCTCTAGTAGCTAAGAGTGTGTGTCCTTACAATAACAAATGAAAACAAAACAAAAACCCTAGGAATGAATTTAATAAGAAATGCACAAGATGTATGAAGAAATTTTTAATTTAAAACACTATTTAAAGATAGAAAAGAAGAACTTGAACAAATGAAAAATCATATCATGTTCATGAATAAAAAAATTTAATATCATAAAGATGTAAATTCTCTCTAAACCTGATTCATAAACTAATTATATTCCCAACAAAATTACCAATAAATTGTGGGGAGAGCTAGATAAATTTAATCTGAAGTTCATATGGAACAATAAATAAGCAATAATATTCAGGAAAATTCTGAAAAAGAAATAGGAAAGATGACTAGCGCTTCCACATATTAAAAGCACATTATAAGATTGTATTAATTAAAACATGCATTCTGGCATATGAATAGATAAATAGATCAACAGAATGGAATAGAAAATGCTGAAACAGACCCATATACCTATGAGAAATTGAATTTCAGATCATTGAGGAAGAGATGAATAATTCAATAAATGGTATTGTGACAACCAAGCAAACGTGAAAAAAAATTAAGTAGGATCCTTCCCTCAAGTCTTATACCAAAATAAATTATCAATGAGTCAAGGATCTAAACGTAACAAATGAAACCATGAAAGTGCTAGAAGTAAAAAAACATGTAATTTTTGTATCTGTGAAGACCTTTGTTAGAATAGTATAAAACCAAGACACAGTAATAAAAAAATTGATACATTCAACTGCATAAAAATGTAAAAACTATCATAAAAACATAAACAACTTCAAAAGGCAAACTACAAATTGGGAAAATACTTTCTGCATTTATACTACAAAAGACTAATTTTCTTAATATACAAAGAATTTTTACAAATTAATAAGAAAATGTACAAAACATATAAACAGTCAATTCACAGAAAAAGAAATATAAATATCTCTTAATATTTGCAAAGATGGCAAGTCTCACAATAAGAGAAATGCTCATTAAAACTAGGAGATATACCATTTTTCATCTCTGGGATAGTCAAGGGCCAAAATAGTTTGCTAACACAGTATGTTGGCAAGGAGGCAAGGAAACAGGTACTATGCTGGTAGATGAATTAAACTATACAATTTCCATGGAAGGTTATTTGGGACTATGTACAAAATTTTTACCCTTTGGCTCCACAATTCTATTTCCTTCACATATATTTTTTTCTTCACATACATTTGCATGTGTGTAAATGACATTTATATGTTTATTCATTGAAGCACTAAATATAATAGCAAAATATTTTTTAAACTATATGTCCATCAAGAGGGGATCAACTATATAAATTATAGAATGCATACAGCCTTTTATTAATAAAAAATAGAGGCAAATCTCAGTGTCCTGAGAAGGATTTAGAAGGATCTCCAAGATCAATTTTTAAATGGAAAAATATCTCTATGTGCTTTTGAAAAATCTATACATATAATTTTATTTATATATCTGGAAATGGAAGAATACACAAGAAAATGGTAACAATGGTACAATTTCAGTGATAACAGGTGGTTGGGGAAATTTTAAAAATAAAGAGACACTGAAAACTACAAAATGTTGCTGAAAGAAATTAAAGACTACACACGTAAACAGAAAGTCATCCTGTGTTCATGGACTGAAAGAATTACTATTCTTAAGATGTCAGTATTACTCAAAGTGATCTATAGATTCAATGTAATCGCTTTCAAAATTCCAATGGCATTTTTCACACAAATAGAAAAGTCAATCCTAAAATGCATATGGAAATTTAAGGAACTCAGAATAACCAAAACAATCTTGAAAAAAATCAAAACTGAAGGCCTCACACTTCCTGATTTCAAAAGTTATTGAAAAGCTACAGCAATCAAAACAGTGTGGTACTAGCATAAAGACAGATGTGTAGACCAATGGAATAGAATAGAAAGCCCAGAAATAAACCCTCACAATTACAGTCAAATGATTTTCTACAAGGGTGCCAAGAACATTTAATGGGGAAAGGACAGTCTTTTCAACAATTGATGTTGGGAAAACTGGATATCCACATGCAAAAAACCTGAAATTAGATCCTTACCTTACACCATATGCAAAAATTAATTCAAAATGGATCAAAAACCTAAATTTAAGAGCTAAACTATAAAACACTTAGAAGAAAACAGAGGGGGAAACTTCAAGACATTGGATTTGGTAATGATTTCTTAGATATGACACTAAAAACACAGGCAACAAAAGAAAAAAAAATAGCTGAACTTGACTTCATCAAAATTAAAAACTTTTGTGTATCAAGGGATACTTTTAAAAGAGTAAAAAGGCAATCTACAGAATGGGATAAAATATTTGCAATCAGATAAGAGAGTAATATCCAGAACAGATAAAGAATCACTATAACTCAACAACAACAACAAAACAAACAACAATTAAAAAATGGGCAAAGGACTTGAATAGACATTTCTCCAAAGAAGATATACAAATGGCCAATAAGCATGTGAAAAGATACTCAGCATCACCAATCATTAGGAAAATGCAAATCAAAACCACAAGGAGATACCACTTCATACCCATTAGAATGGCTATTATTTAAAAAAAAAAAAAAAAAGTAATGAGAAATGTTGCAGCCACTGTGGAAAACAGTGTTACATTTTCTCAAAAGAACTAAACATAAAATTACCATATTATCTAGAAATTTCACTTGTGAATATACATACATTCAAAAGAATTGAAAGCAGGGACTCAAACAGATATTTGTACACTTATATTCATAGCAGCATTACTCAAAATAGCCAAAAGGTAGAAGAAACCCAAGTATCCATTAATACATAAATGGATAAACAAAATGTGGTGTATATATACAACAGAATTTTATTCAGCCTTAAAAAGTAAGGAAACACTGACATATGTACATATGTATCATGTACATATATCAGATGGTATAAACCATATATATAAACCATGTATATGATATCTACATGATATATATGATATATATAAACCATGTATATGATAAAGGGTTAATATTCAAAATATGAAAGGAACTCATACAACTCAATAGCAAAAAACCAAATGACCTAATTTAAAAACAGGCCAAAGGATCTGAATAGACATTTCCAAAGAAGACATACAAATGGCCAACAGATATATGAAAAGGTGCTTAACATCACTAATGATCAGGGAAATGCAAATTAAAACCACAATGAAGTATCTCCGCATACCTGTCAAGATAGCTATTAAAAAAACACATGAAACAAGTTTTCACGAGGGTGGGGAGAAAAGGGAACCCTTGTACACTGTTGGTGGGAATGTAAATTGGTACAGACATTATGGAAAACAGTATGGGAAGGTTCCTCAAAAAATTTAAAATAAAACTACTATATAATCCAACAATTCCTCTGCTGATTATATATATATATATAAAGGAAATGAAATCAGTGCCTTGTAGAGATAGCTACACTCCCATGTTCATTGCATTATTCACAACAGCCAAGATATAGAAACAACCTAAGTGTCTATTGATGGATGAATGGATAAAGAAATTGTGTGTATAGATATACAATGGAATATTATTCAGCCTTTAAAAAAGGATATACTGTCATTTGAGACAACACAGGCAAACCTGAAGGACATTACGCTACGTGAAATAAACCAGACATGGAAAGACAAATACTGCATGATCTCACTAATACATAGAATCTTTAAAAAGCCAAATACATAGAAACAGCGAGTAGAACAGTGGTTACCAGGGATAGGAAAGAGGAACAAATTCAAAGAAGTGGATCAAAGGGTATAAACTTGCAGCTATGTAGGATAAATAAATCTAGAGATCTTACATACAGCGTTAGGACTATAGTTAATAATATTGTACACTGAAATTTTGCTGAGACTAGATTTGAAGTGCTCTTACCACAAAAAAGTAACTATATATGGTGAAGAATATGTTTGCTTGGCTGTATGAATCACTTCACTATATGTATATCGAAACATCGTGTTTTACACCTTAAATGTACACAATAAAAATATTTAAAGAAAATTAAAATAAATTTTAAAACTTTGTACTTTTTTAAAAAGACATTATGCTAAGTAAAATAAGCCAGTCACAAAAGGATAAATATTGCACGATTCTACTTATATGAGGTACCTAGAGTCATCGAATTCATAGGGACAGAAAGCAGAATGGTGGTTGCCAGGGGCTGGGGGTGGGGGGACGAAGATGGAGTGTTCTCTGATGGATATGCAGGTCCAGTTTGGGGAAATGAAAAAGTCCTAGAGATGGACGGTGATCATGGTTGCACAACAACATGAATTACTTAATGCCACTAAACTTTACATTTAAAAATGGCTAACAAGGTAAATTTTATGTTATATATACTTTAGCACAATAAAAATAAATGAAGAGAAAGACATTAACCACAAGTAACATGCAAAGTAGAATATGAATTCTAGAGGCAACCCACCTGGGTCGAAATTCTTTCTTTAATAGCTGTCACCTTAGACAAGGCGCTTAGCATTTCTACACCTCAGTTTCCTCATCCATAAAATGGCAATAACAGTACTGCATTGGGCTGTTTTGAGGCACACACAGGGCTTAGAGTAGTGCCTACTACATTGTAAGTGCTTGATAAGTACCGATTTCTAATTTATCATTGTCTTTAATAAACAGCTATGGAGGACTTACTAACCCTGGGCACTATGCCAAGTGCTAGAAATACAGAGATGAATAGGATGAGTTCTTGCCTTTAGGAACCCCATGTCTTAGTAAATGCGATCTCAACTGATTCTGTCTTCACTCAAGCCCTCGCTTTAGGAGGAAGTGTTGGAAAAGTCACAGTAGAAGTACCCCTCAAGAAGAAAGACAGGAGGCTCAATTAGACTGAAGGTCTAAATTGTTTGCTAACAATTAGACCTGTCTGGAATAGAATGGGCTGTCTGGAAAAGTAGTGAGGTGGCCCGGACATGTTAACAGACATGTTGCAGAAGAGATTCAGAAGAAGGGACTATGAGATCACTAGGGCCCCATATGGCTCAGAGAGTCTGCGATGCTGTAGGTGGGGGCCAAAGACTGCACTGTCAGCAGCTTGGCTGGGGAAAGACTCCAGGGTGTGAGCCTTGCAGACATCTCTGCTTCATGACATCATTCAAATTCCCCCCAGCAGGGACCCAAAATGTCCATATGTCAGGTGCAGATTCAAGTTCAAAATGACAGACACGATTTCCACATAGATGAATGGAGAGGGACCAAGGCACTACCTTGGATGGATAGAAAGGCCCGAAGAAGAGGCCACCACTGCCTTTTTCTGGGCCAGTGCCTGCTCTGGGCTCCAGGCGTTATAAAACTGAAGCATCACACAAAGTGAAGACCTGGAAGAAAACACCCGAGGCTGGCTGTGAATCCAATGAGGGTACCCTCACCCCGTCCTCAGCATCAGGACACCACGGGTAGTCCAGCAACCAGAGACTCTGACAGCTTGTTATCTAAGCAAAGGGAAAACAGATCTCTTCCTTGGAGGTTTGAGGGCATCCTGCACAGGGACAGAAGGAAAGACAGAAAGCAAAAATAAACACACAGGACTACATCAAACCAAAAGGCTTCTGTGCAGCAAAGGAAAAATCAACAAAATGAAAAGACAGCCTAGAGATTGGGAGAAAATATTTGTTAACCATGTATATGATAAAGGGTTAATATCCAAAATATGAAAGGAACTCATACAACTCAATAGCAAAAAACCAAATAACCCTTTTGGTCTTGGAACATCATCTGCTTTCAAGACTTCAACTGCAGTGTACAGTCAGGGCTGAGGACAAGGAAGGGCGGGGACATAGTCTCCACATGGTCTGCAACCAGACGGCTTCACTGAGGGAAAGACAGTGCAGCCCCCATATGCTAGACTCCTGACCTTCTCTCCAGGAGTGCATGGGCGTGGGAACAGCAGTGTGGTCAGGGAAGCCCTTGCGGATGAAGTGACGTTTGAGCAAAGACCTGAAGGTGGTGAGGGGCAAGCCACAGAGGCCTCTAGAGAAGGACACACGGGACAGAGGGGAGAGCCAGTCCAGAGAGCCAGAGGTGAGTGTGGCCAGCATGGGTGGGGTGCAGCCAGGCGCCTGTGCGGGTGGGGTCGGGGGAGATGGGGAGAGGTGTGGATGAGGTGGAGAGGTAGGGGTGAGGGCAGGGCTCAGACCCGATACAGCTCCACTGGCTATTTCAAGGATCCGACTTCTACCTCTGATGAGATGGGAAGCCATGGGAGGGCTTCGAGCAGAAGACAGAGACAACTTGACTCACAGTTTCTAAAGGGTCTCCTGGCTGCTGGGCTGAGGACGTCCTCCAGGTGGGGCAGCACGACCACCTGCTCCAGTGAGTGGCAGGAGAGGGGCGACTGTCGCTTCAACCAGGTTGGTAGCAGCGGATGTGGGCAGAAGTGGATATACTTTGAAGATAGAGCCAACAGGCAGATCCGTTGGCAGACTGGATATGGGGTGAGGAAGAAAGAAAGGTGTCGAGGATGACGCTAAGATGTTTTGGCCTGAGCTATTAGAAGGATGGCACTGCCATGAACTGACAGGGAAGACTGAAGAAGGAGCAGGTTTGGGGGGAAGATCAAGAATTCATATTTGCACATGGAAAGTTTGATGTGCCTCTCCAACATCCACAGGGAAGTCTCTCCTGGGCGGCTGGATGGACATGCGTGGTGTTCGGGGAGAAGGCCGGCTATGTATTTAGTGGTCAGCTGTGCACAGGTGGTATTTAAACTCAGGGCCCTGGATGAGCAATTGTAGATAAGAGAAGAGGCCTTGGACTCAGCCCTGGGGTATCCAAGGCTCGTGGGCTGGTTGACGAGGAAAATTAACAAAATCCACTGAAAAGGGGTTACCAGTGGGGTAGGAAGCACACCAGGAAAGGGTGGTGTGTCCCAAAAGCCAGGTAAAGAAGTGGTCAGCTGTGTTGATGGCTGATAGGTGAAGTATCTCAAGAGGAGAATTGAAAGTGGACCACTGGATTCAGCTACATGAAGGCCATTGATAATTTTAGAAAGAATGGTTTTGGTGAGGGGAGAGGAGAGGACAGCCTCATGAAAGAGGGTTCAAAAGAAATGGATATAGCCAAATATTGCAAGGAAAGTTTCTCTTGATAAATGCGTTCCAACTAATAAATGAAGAGAGAATGACAGGGTTAGAATATCAGCATATTGCAAGCCCCTAATGAAACAAATGATCTAGGCAGGGGTCAGCAAACGATGGCCCCTGGGCTACATCTGGCCTGGTTGTTTTTGTAAATAAAGTTTATTGGAACTCACCCAGGCTCGTTCATTTATGCACTGGCTGTGGCTGCTTCCAAGCGATGCTGGCAGGATTGGGTAGTTGAGACCGAGATCACATGGCCCACAGACTGAAATGTTTACTGCCTGGCCCTTTATAGAAAAAATTTGCCAGCCTTGATCCAGGTAATGGGTGTGGGCTTGGAAGAAGTGAGAGTCTGGAAGATGGGCAGAGAGGAGAGACTGTGGCCCTTCAGGAAAGAAATGAGTAAGGGCTGAGGCCTGTGAGGGAAGCCCCTTTCACAGACTTCTAGAGTGTTCGTGCTGGAAAGGGCTGGGCCCCCCCTCCCTCCTGACTCACTGTGGATTTCTTCCTGGGGGCCTACAGCTGGGGAAGGAGGCCCTCTCCTTCAGGTACAGGTGGCATCCTCAAAAGAGAGCCAGTTTGCATGCTGGGAACAGAAACGCCCCTGCCTGTGACATGACTCCTGTACCACCAGCTGCCTCTCCGCCCAGCGTCTCTGTCCTCTGAGCTCCGCGCAGACCTCTCGGGGCTGGCTCGTGATGGATACTCTTGATCAGGAGTGATCCACCCAGGCTCTAGGTAGAATGTCTTTTGGGGGACTTTGGAGTCCCCCGATGTCACATGAGTATTTGGGATGTGCATTTCACCAGCAGGAGACCACTGCTTTCATCAGATGTGTGAAGGGTTCTATGACTACAAAGGTTAGGAATCATTGCATTTGTGGCCTAGTCATTTTTTGATGTACTGGATTTCGGGGGAGGTCTGGGGTATAATTACATCTGTTAAGCCTCCTTCAAATGTCAGTATGTGCTCCCTGCTCCCCATATAGAAGATTGTTTCTGGACCAATGAAAACAAGAATTAAAATTCTCCTACGTCAGGCTGATAGCAGTGCAAATCTCAAGCGTCCTCTACCTTTATGGGCTGAGCAAAACAGCAAACCTATCAGGAGACAGTTCCCACGTAACCACTGATGTTATACAGATTTTACAAGCCCTATAGTTTACAAATTATTTCATTGGCACTTCATATTTTGGCTTTGAGAATTTCACCATGAATACTTATAAAAGGAGAGAAAAACAATAAAATCTGTGCAATTTGTAGTTTTTAAGTCAATTGTGTTTAAGTGTCTCGATGGTTTGAGTGACCTCTACAAATCAGCGTCCCCCAGGCCCTCACAACTTTCCACCCTATGCTGGTTAATTTGAGGTGTTAACTTGACTGGATTAAGAATGCCTAGAGAACCGATAGAGCATTATTTTGAGGTATGTCTGAGGGCGTGTTTTCAAAGGAGACTGGCATGTAAGTCTGAGTGAACTGAATGGGGAAGAGTTGCCCTTAATGAGGGCAGGCACCATCCAATCAGCCAGGGGCTTGGATAGAATAAAAACAGAGGAAAGGAGGCAGGGTGCAGTGGCACACGCCTGTAATCCTAATACTCTAGGAAGCCGAGGCAGGAGGATCGCTTGAACTCAGGAGTTCAAGACCAGCCTGAGCAAGAGTGAGACCCCTGTCTCTACTAAAAATAGTAAAAATTAGCTGGGCATGGTGGCACATGCCTGTAGTCCCAGCTACTCAGGAGGCTGAGGCAGGAGGATCACTTGAGCCCAGGAGTTTGAGGTTGCTGTGAGCTAGGGTGATACCACGGCACTCTAGCCTGGGCAACAGAGTGAGGCTGTCTCAAAAAATAAATAAATAAAGGAAAGGTTATCCCTCCTGGAGCTGGGACACGCTCTTCTTCTACCCTTGAACATCAGAAGCCCAGGCTCTCCAGCCTTCGGACTCCAGGACCTATACCAGCTCCCCACCTCCCTCACACCAGGTTCTCAGCCCTTTGGACAGAGCCACATGACTGGCATCCAGGATCTCCAGCTTGCAGACAGCTTGTCATGGGACTTTTCAGCCTCCAAAACTGTGTGAGCCAACTGCCCTAGTAAATCCCCTCTCATATATCTGTCTGTCTGTCTGTCTGTATCTACCTGTCCTATTGGTTCTCCATGAACCCTGACCCATACACATCCCTACCATGGCCATGGCTGAAATGGTGTGGGATCGAAGGCGATCTGCGCTGTCTGCCTCCTGCAAATGTGCTATCTGCTCATTTGGTCAACTTGTCCTGGGCTGGAGGCTCTGAGAAGCTGTAGGGCAGCAAATGAAGAGGGCAGGCATGAGGACGGCCCCAGCCAGAGTCCTGCCTGTCCCTCTGCCCTTCCCACGAGAGCTCAGCACCATGCCCTCTTCTCAAACAAGCCCCGATCATCTTAGCCAATATCTGCTGATTAGTTTTCACTGATTTAATCTTTACACAAACCCTGTGAAGTGTTATTCTCCCAGATATCAAGGAAACTAAGAGAAGATAAGTCGCCTGTACAGACCACTTACTGGGAGAGCCAGGGCCCATGTGAAAGCCGTCTGGCCACAGGGTTGGTGCTCTGAGTCCTGCACTGAAGCACTGAGTCCCCACCTGCGTAGTGACTGTCTCCTCACACCACGCTGGACTCACCTACCCATAAGGAAACCCTGCTACAGGGACTGGTGCACCTTTATGTTTCAGCGACAGAATTTCAATGGCATTTTCTAGGATGCCAGCAGGTCTTGCCTCCACCCCAAGAAGGACAGAGCGTGACAAATCTGAGGTCAAAGCTGTGGCAGCCATGCATGGAACTCGGGCTGTGTCTACCCCATTCCCCAGGCACCTTCCTCCGGGCTGACCGATGGGCGCTCTGCTCCATGACTCCCGTCGCGGCCAAGGCCAACATGACTGACAACTGACGCCTGCTTAACACTTCTGAGATGCTTCAGCTTTCCCTTTCGGCCATAAGGAATTGCAGGCGGGCAGAGAAGAGGCAAAGAGACGGGGCCGGGAGGAGGTGGCCATGGCAGGGCAGGGTGCTGGCAAAAGCCAGAGGATGCTGGAGTCAGAACGCAGACCAGGGACTGGATGCCCCAGAGGTCAGGGTGAGCCGAGGAAGGGGAAGGGGTCCTGCTTCTCTGGCACACCCTAGAGCATCTGATCAGCGGGGTCATCAGTACGGAGGCACCCCAATCTGAGGGCAGGAGGAGAATGGGGGACTAAGGCAGCGAGGAGTACGCAGGGAGAAACAGTGCTGTGTCTTGACACAATTGTCCCTTACAGGAGCTCACATGCTAGAACTAGAACAGTGTCAACTCCTCCTGAGCCAGGGACTGGGAGGGCCAAACCCACACATCCCGAATCTCCCCTTCTCCCCTCCACTCCCTTGGACCTGTGTCCATTCAACCAACAGTGACTGAGCTACTGCTGTGGCCAGGCACTGCGCTGAGCTCTGGGACACTGCAGTGAAAAATACAAACATAGTCCCAACCCTCAGGGGACTTTCTGCCCAGGAGACACAGACACTAAACTAACCAGTAAATACAGATACACATAAACTGGGGTGGGTGCTATAAAAGTGAAGGATGCTATAAGGGAGAGTACTAGAGAGACCTAAATTAGATGGCCTGGCGTGGAGGGTGGTAGTTGTCTGCAAGACAGAAGATCTCACTGAAGAAATGACATTTAAATTGAGAACTGACTGAACAATGAATCGGCACTAACCAGCTGAACGGGCAATTAGAGGATGGGAGAACCGCAGAGAGGGGAAACAGCATGAGCAAAGGCCCTGCAGTGAGAAAGAGCTTGGCATATTCTACAAGGAGGCCAGAGTGGCTGGAAGGTGGTGGGTGAGGGAGAGAGATGCAGGAGTTGAAGCTGGGGAGGGCAGGGGGCTGGAAAATGCAAGGACAGAGGCCATGGCTAAGAGCTTGGATTTCAAGCTGAGAAGTGGCATGATCGTGTTTACACTGCAAGCTCACACAGGCGACCGTGTGGAGCACAGAGCTGTGACGGGGACCAAAGAGTTGAGTTAGGAGTCTGTCGTGGTTGTCCAAGTGAAGGTAAAGGTGGCTTGGCCTAAGTGGTGGCAGCAGAGGTGGAGAGAAGAAGACAGGGTTGATAAATACTGAGGCTTCATAATGGATCACACTGGAGGTGCAAGTATCAACAATGACTCCTGGGCTTTCGGTGGATGAAGGTGCCATTCACCAAGACAAAGAAAGCTGGAGGAGAAGCAGATTTGGAGGTAGAGATCAAGAGTCCCATTTTGGAATATTAAGTTTGAGATATCTCTGAGACCAGCAAGTGCAAAGATTAAGAAAGCCACTGGATATAGAGGTCTGGAGCTTCGAAGAGAGGTCTAAGCTGGAAGTATAAATTTGAAAGTTGTGATAAATTGTTTAAATAATGACCCTATGGTGGGCGTAAGAATGTGCCTATCAGACTTCTAGCTATGGGGTGATTAACTGACTGAGAGCCACAGCTGCTGAGCTCTGAAATTCATACCTGCATTTGCACAGAGAGAGCAGGGCAGGGATGCTTAGACAGGCCCACTACTGGGAGACACAGGATTTTATCTGACAGCCAGCTTTGGCTTGAGGGCTTCCTGGCAGCCATGCTGAGCCCTTAGACTGAATGGTAGGCTGGGAGACTTGCACTCACCCTCTCTTCCCCCATCTGTCACTCAGGGTTGGACGTGCATGGTGGTCTGATGGCTCTTCCAGCCTTTCCCAGCTCCCTCCCCATTACTTCTCATAGGTGCTTTCCCTAATAAAATCTGTGCACATTTCATCCCATCTTGGTGTCTACTTCTCAGAGGATCCATCTAACGCAAGGCCTGATTGGTTCACATCTCCTTATATCCACACCTTAGGTAGTCCCTTCCCATACTGAGTCATTGCTTTAGGCAGTGGAACAATAGCAAATGTGACATAAGCAGAGGATGGAGAAAGGCTTGCACACTGGGACTTGCCTTCTCTTTTTGCTGTGGTCTGAATGTTTGTGTCCTCCCAAAACTCGTATGTTGAAACCTAATCACCAATGTGATGGTGTTAGGATGTGAGGCCTTTGGGAGATGATTAGGCCATGAGGGTGGGGCCCTCATGAATGGGATTACTGCTCTTACAAAAAGGACCCCTGAGAGCTGCCTTGCCCCTTCCACCATATGAGGACACAGCAAGAAGACACCAACTATGAACCAGGAAGCAGGCCCTCACCAACAATGAATCTCCCAGCACCTTGCTATTGGACTTCCCAGCCCCCAGAACTGTGAAAATTAGATTTCTGTTGTTTATAAGCCACCCAGTCTATGGTATTGTGTTATAGCAGCTCAAACAGACTAAGACACTCTAGCTTCTGGGAACCTTCTGTACCCATGAGAAAAGGCCTGGGCCAGCCTTTCTAAGGATGAGAAACCATGATGAGAGAGGCTCTCACCATCCCATTGTCCCACTGCCAGCCGATGACCCATAAATGTGAGTGAGGCCAAATGATATCCCCCAACTCCAGCCAAGCCAGCCCAGAACAAAAGGGCCACCCAACCAACCCACGGAGTTGTGAGAAATACTAAATGTTGTTCTAGGCTTATGAGTTTGGGGATGATTTATTATGCAGCAAAAGCTAACGGATACAGGAGTGTGGGACATAAAGCTGGTATTGAAAGCCACGGGAATGAGTGGATCTTAGCATGGATTATCAGGTCTCACCCTCATTCTTCCAACCCAAAACCTTTCCTAGGGCTCTTGCCATTAGCCAGAGCCCTCTCTGAAAATTTACTTAGCACTTAACTGTGTTCCAGACAATATACCAATGAGCTATGGGCAGACAGTGATAACCAAAACACAATCTTTACTGAAACACAATCTTTACTCTAAAGGGAAAAAATGGGGGTGATCACAGAAAAATGCTTCTTCAATTTTCTACAAATTAAAGATTGTTGGATATAAAGTTGGCATGAATATGAAATCTGCCTGGATTCTTCCACTTTCGCTTCATGGCAACACTTTCTACACACACACACACACACGCGTGTTCTCTCTCTCTCTCTCTCTCTCTCTCTCTCTCTTCATAGTATTTCAGCCTCAGTCAACTCCCCACTTTCTCTGAGAGGAGCTGATGGGTCCTTGCTGTCACTTCGAAGTCACAGTTGGTGAGTGCGATGCTCCAGTCACAGGTGCCGTAAGGGAGGGAAGGAGAATTGGCACTTGGCAAAGGTTCCAGAGTGCCTTCTTTACCTGCTTACGCATTCAGTAAGCTTATCAGCCACTTAGAAAGGACAAAACATTGAAGAGACATAGATAAAAGACACAGTCCTCACTATCACGGATCTCACGGTCGGCTGGCGGTGGGAGAAGGAAGCATACACGCTAAGGGAGTACAAAGGAAAAGGACCTCGCACAGCCTGCAGGGAATCAAGGAGTCTTCCTGGAAGAGGGACCCGAGATGAGAGTTTAGCAGGATGAGCAGCTGTTAGGCAGGCCCCCTGGGCAGGGCGGTGGGACTGAACCAAAAGGGATGAACAGCAGGGCAAATGGGAGGAAGACGAGGCACACGTGACTCCCAGATTTCTAGCCTGGGATGGAAGGTGGTACCATTTGCTGAGAGGAGGGCAAGATTTGGTAAATAATGATAAGGTTCAGTTCTAGGCAAGATGAGCAAGAGATACTATGAGGTATGGAAGTATAAACATCCAGTATTCAAGTGGAGAGAAATTCTGAAACTCAAAATGGAATCTCAGGGAGGAAAGCAAATTTGGAAGTCATCCGCATGTGGGTGACGGCTGGAGCAAAGAGAGATGTGGGGACCATAAGAAGTGAGAAGGCCAGGGTGGGGCTGGGGTGCACTTGCACGCAAGAGCGTCACGCAGCTCCCATCTGGAGGAGGATCCTGGCCAGAGCCAAGCAGAGGAGAAACTGCCAACCACGCGAAAAGCACCCACAAGATGCCACCGAGGTATCCAGGTGCTGCTCCAGCTCTCTTCTCAGCCATCTATTGTAAATGGCCGGGAAAGGAATTAGCACAATGATGTTAATGATTAATAATAGATGTCTCCACAAATATTTGCATTTTAATTAGGGGTCCAAACCCCATAATAATGCTAACTTTGAAGCCAGTATTTGAGTCAAACTCGGGCTCTGCCACCTACTATGATCTTGGATTCTGGAGGCCTTTTTGCTCATCTGCAAAACAAGAATAACAATTCCTATACCCCAAAAAGGTGTACGATAGTCCAAGTTTCTGGCGCATGGGGGGTGCTCCCTTCAGCTAGCCTTCTAACAGCCTTCTCAAGCTTCAGCATGCACCAGACCCACTTGGAGGCTGTGGCCCCACACCCAGAGTTTTTGATTCAGGACATCTGGGGTGGGGCGGAGAACATGATACCTAAGAAGTTCTTGGAGGTATTGGTGCTGCTGGTCCAGGAAGCATACCTGGGGACAGGGTGTTCTCCCCAAGGACTCCTCTAGTGTGAGTGAACACTCACCCCTGTACCCCAAAACTTGTCTGTGGCCCTGGGGAAGGGCCTCGGGATCCGAGTGCTAGGCAGCAAGCACAGGAAGCATGATAAAGCAATGGCAGAGGCAGGGGCAGGCGCACAGCCTTCTCCCTCAGCTGTCACCCAAGACATCTCCAGGGCTAGAAGTTGAGTGATTCACACGTCTGTGTTTGAAAAGCTGTGACTCAGGGCCCTGGCTGCAGTAGGGGGCTGCATTGACTCACCCTCAGGGAGGTGACAAGGGGAAGGGAGCAGGTCTGCAGAGTCACAGCCAACAGTCAAGGCAATGGACTGAGGTCCCCTCCCTATAATGAGCCTGGCCCTGGGCAGAAGAGGAAAGAGGTACAGCGGCGCTCCTCCCAATTTCAGGTAAGTTAACCTCTGCCCTCGGTTAAGAAGACTCTGAAAAGCAAGAATGCCACTCCTTCAGCATCACCTGTCCCTCTCCATCCCTCTGTGCCCTGGTGATGCCCAGGGACCTCGCAGCACTCCCAGGGCATCGTGTATGGAAATCTCCAGGAAAACCCAGCCGCAGCAAGAGTAGAAGGAATAGTATCTTCTTTTGACAAAGACTTGTCACAGGTATCATCTTATTCTATTTCTTAAAACTCTCCTCTGAACTCTCAATTCACATTTATAATTTAAGTCAACTCACGTTCACTACTATGCTAGGTACTGAAACTGCAAATATTAATCACAATGCTTATCCTCAAGGAATTTTGCCTAATGAGATATGAAATGTGTTGCATTTATTTAATAGTCTACAAAACACAACTTATTCCTCATACTAACCACAGAGAATTAGTGATATGGATCTTGTTTCATGTCTCATCACTCTGATCTTCAGCTTAAGTCTCACCTCCTCAGAAGCCCTCCCTGATGTGCCAGTCTAATGAGCTACCCAGTCATTGCCACGTCACCTTCTATTAATTCTCTGAATGAGGCCAGGCGCGGTGGCTCACACCTGTAATCTTAGCACTCTGAGAGACCAAAGAGGGAGGACTGTTTGAGGTCAGGAGTTCGAGATCAGCCTGAGCAAGAGTGAGACTCCCATCTTTACTAAAAATAGAAAAATTAGCCAGGCGTCATGGCACGCACCTGTAGTACCAGCTACTCAGGAGGCTGAGGCAGAAGGATTGCTTGAGCCCAGGAGTTTGAGGTTGCTGTGAGCTAGGCTGATGCCACGGCACTCTAGCCCAGGCAACAGAGGGAGACTCTGTCTCAAATGAATAAATAAATAAAATAATTCTCTGAATGACATTTATCATGGTTTGATGTTTTTTTTACAAACTTACTTATCAATTTTTTTCTCTCTCCCTGCAATGGAATGTCAATTTCATAAAAGCAGGATATTCAGCTGTCTTGTTCACTGCTGTATTCCCAGTACCGAGATCAGTGCCCAGCCCAGAGCAGGCACTCAGGATAAGTCTGCAGAAGGAAGGAAGGTGGGATGGGGGTGGGTGGATAGGAGGGAGGGAGGGAGGGGGAAGCAGGGAGAGGCTAAGTGACTTTTCCACTAAGTGACAGGGATGAGGCTTACATCTGGGGCTTTGCCCCCCAAATCCAGGCTCCTTCCTCTCCAGCCACCTTGGGGGTCACTGGGGTTCTGAAGTGGGAAGGTTGCCTGTCCTTGCCCAGCTACAGAGGTAGATGTCTCCAGGACTCTCAGACTCCAGCACTGAATAGCTCATTAACCCAGGGCCTGAGATCCAACAGAGAGAAAAGGTGCAAGTCGGATATGCGTTCACCTGTCATTATGAATCCCTGCACTGAGGAAAGGGTGGAACTTTTTCTGTATTTAGGATCATTACCTTCAAGAAAACATCAATCAAGGACCAAATAAGTCAAGAAGAACTCCATTTACTTTCTTTTAAGTTGCAGAAATGAAAAATGTTCCTCATCACTTTTTAAATTAAGAACAAAGAATAAAATTCCTATTCGGTAAATATAGCAAACAAAAAAAATTCTATTGTATGACTAGTCAAGGGTGGAGACAAAGAACAGAGAAAGAGAGAGAAGGGAAAGGAAACAGAACCACAGAACCATCACTGATCTTACAATGGGAAGGGGCCTCAAGTGACCCTCAGCTCCAGGCCCCCTCTCTGTAAAACGGGGTTCTGTGCCTGTGTCTTGACAATGTAGCTGAGGCCCAGCAGGGCGAAGTGATTTTCTTGTGGTCATATAGCCAGTAGGGACTGGCGCAAGACTGATCCATGATGCCATCATCAGAGAATACATAATTTGGTAAAAGAAATACTTTCGTAAAGTACAATCACTAGAGAGCAAGGACCATCTCATTTTCAGATTTATTTTCCCACTCCTCCTGGCGAAAGCTCATGTACACATTTGGTTCATGAGAAAGGAGAGGAAACCCTAAGAGACACAGCAGAGAGGCGTACACACAGACACCCTCTGCAACACAGTGAAACACAGAGAGCTACTTTGATACCAAGCTGCATTTTTGCAACTACAGTGATATTTCCACCATTAAGTGTGCCCATCCGTGTAGCCCTAGACTTTGTTACCCATGTTAAAAATTACATAAAAACCCACAGGGATGGATGCAGTCGCCTGAAGTACTCAGGACAGCATCACACTTGGAAGCTCCTCGCGCCCCCAGCTGCTGTCCCTTACTTCAACCCCCTTCAGCCACGGCTGCCACCACTCACTCTATGGAGAATCTGGAGCATTCACTCTTCACCTCAATCCCAGACTAGAGTTTAAGGGGGAAATTTTGTTTCAAGTATGGTCAATGTAGTTACAAAGCCCTTGTGATTCTAGAGACCGAATCTTCCAAAGTAATACTGTATAAACATAAATGGGAAGGGGTTTCCTTGGTGAAGTCCCATTCTATTCTAGAACATCATTCACAGCCATTCCCCCAACCCCAGGCATGTCCTGCACACAACAGAATCCTCTAGAATCCTCATGTCAGGGATGAGGATTACAGCCACAGCTCTAGTTTTGCAGCTACAGTGAGAAAGGTACCACCCATCTTTGCTCCTGCCAGGAAGGTACTTGATTTGCACATAACCAATTCTGTACTACAACAAATGGTTTTGTAATGGGCTTTTTGGTTCCAAATGGCTTGATGGCCTGTAACACGTATACTTGGTCCATGGCCTGGACCCAGGCTCCCCACCACACTGTCGGCACCATGAGGACAAAGGCCATGTCTCTCCTTTTTTTGTTTGTAGACCACCTTCTCCCACTGTCCTACCTCCCACCCCCAACCCCTGCCCCAGGGCTCGGCTCATCATTCAGGGTGTATTATAGATAATTGTTTGCATAGTTTTGTATTTCCTTCTTTTCCCAATTCTTCCTCACTTATTGGGGGTGCAAGGTAACACAGCAGGAGGGAAGGCTCTCCCCTGGCCAAATAAACCACTCCCCATTTTTCCAGAGGAGAATTGGACTCAGGCCTGCCCACAGGAGACCAAGGGCAGTCGCCACTCCTGCCAGGACACCTCTTCTATGGTCCCTCTGTTTAACTCCTGTCCCCATCGGCCCCTCCGACTCCCCACCTAGAGGGGAGAAGAGAAATAGAGTGCCTCTGCCTCGGATCTGCAGAGCACAGAGCACAAAGCCACCCTGAGTGGTGGGATCTTACATTCCTGAAGCTGGGAGATCCCTGGGGAACATCTGCCCAACCTTCATTTTCAGACAAGTTTAATGAGGCCCAAGTAGGTTAGTGACTTGCCCAAGGTCACATGGCTACTTAGTGGGGCTGAGTCGGGGCAGACATGAAGTCTCCCAAGCCAATGCTCTTTGACGACCCCACCCTGACCTAATCCCCCAGCCATGCTGCTCTTGGTCTGGGAAATCATTGTGCTACAGAGTAAATAGGAAGGATGAGTAATTGGAAACATTGTCTAGAATTACCTGATTAAGTCTCTATTTTTGCCCTCATAATGAAAAAGGATCTGAGGGACCTAACCAAGACACTGACAGCTGGGGCTGGTCAGGTTTCCCTGCTAGTCTACAGAATTAGGTCTGGAGAAGCCCTTTCCAAGTCTAGAGCACGGTCAGTCTCTAAGATAACTGGACTCACCTAACTGTGATCCTGAGAGCAGCAGGTGTCAATTACTAAGGTTTAGACGAAGCCTGAAAATCGATGGTGGCACATGCTCTGCCTTTCCATTAGGCAATCCTCCCGCCCCAGGTAGGATCCACGAGCACACTGGACTGGGATCCAGGAGAGAGAGCCCTCTGGTGACATCCAGGTGGCCAGGGCATGGGGGGCACAAACTTCATGGACACCAAGCAAGGACACTGCTGACAGAAAAGGCAGGGGCAATGAGAGTCAAGAAGCATGCAGATGGACAAGCACACTGCCCAGTCTACCCCACTCTGGATCCAGCCTTCGCCCTTCAGGGCCCTGAGCAGCTGGGACTAAATCTGTGAGCCAAATGCTGCCCCTATCAGCTCCGGGACAAAGGGGCAACCTCATGAGGAGGTCGTCAGCTAGCCTGGGCTGCAGTTCCAGCTCTGCCCCTACTAGCTTGGGTGAACCTAAGCATATTAGTTAATTTTTCTGAGTTTCCTCATCTACAAAATGGGGATATCTAATCTACCTAATAGGATTAGGTAGAAATTAATTATGATAATGTCTGGAAACTGCTTGGTATACTATCCGGAAAATACAGCAATAAACACTCAATAAATGGTAGCTAAACTTTTGGAAGCCCTTCAGGGACTTAGCTGTCTGGCAGGCTTAAGAGAGGGAGGTGTGACTGACACATCCCTAAGAATCCTCATCGCTCCCTCACACAAGCAAGGAAGTAAAAACCAGACATTTCCCTGCAATAGAATGCTTCTTGAAGACGAGTTTCTCAGTTTGAAATCCAGACAACACGTAGGATTTTTTTCCTCTTCCTTCTCCTCGTTCACGCCCAACACACACACCCCAGCCTTGGAGGAGTGGAGGAGTTACGATAGCAGTGATCCAGTCACTCAACCGTGTGACTGTGAGGGTCACTGCATATCATGCTGTCTTCGACACAACAGTCACAATTCCCGGCAGAATGACAGCCTCCTGGGAGCCCCAGGCTCATAAATACAAGCAAGCAGACAGAGCGGTAGAAACAGCTCCCTTAAATCACCCTCAGTTTGTAATCCCTGCAGTCAGAGCATGAAGCTCTGCTCTGGGAATGAGCATTTCAGAGGAACAGTTGTAGACAGAGAAAAAGGAGTTCATCAAAAGGAAGAGATTTGTATTTCAGAGCTGGAACTGAAATAAAGTCCATTTGAAATCTGAGTCAAGAAGGAACATTCCAGGAAGGAAGATGCAAGATCCAAATGACATGAAACCAACACAGGTTGCCTTGTGAATTGTCCCTACTTCTAATCATAGTTTCTCTTGGGGCAACCATTCATCTCTAACTGTATGGACAGTCTCCACTGGCCATGTGGAATTATTACTGATGTCTCTGTCAACTCTCAAAAGTGTCCCAGCTTGGACAATAAATGATATGATTACATTATACTACAAAGCAGTAAAAGCATCTTAGCTGGCCAGAGACTTAGCATGTGAGAAAACAGTAGAATACAATCAACAGGAAAAGATCACCTTCTTCTAGACTGTAACGATGGCTACATGCATCTACAAGACCCACACATTTACAGGAGAGGATGTTCTATATTTTCCATCAGTAATTCCTCTTGGAATGGAAAACGGGAAGTTTTTCCCTGGTAGACACCAAACCCCAAACCCCACTAGACTAGGAAGCCCATTTTCCTCTGGTTCTAACCTCCATGGATATAAAACATTGTTCTTATTTAAGCATCAGAAATATTTTTTCATTTCATGAAAGCACTTCTCTCTGGGTTCAGGTCTCAGCCTTCTCTTTGGACTAATGATGACGTCTCTGTGACACAGGGCGAATCTCAGCCTCCAAGAGTAAGAATCAATGTCCCAACCCTCTGGCCTTCAACGGGAAGAGTGTGAGTCATTACAAGCCCCCAGATCTCGGTCACCCACCCACCCACTCAGCCTGAACCAGCTGCTCTGAGCAGCCAGAGTCACAGACCCGACTGGAGAGAGGACCCCCTCCCAACACACATCCCTTGGGCAAGTGGCCAAACTGCCACCTAGGTCCCCAGCGTGAGGAGGAAGCCTGGACCTCAGGGAGACGTCCAGGGTTTGGGGGCGAGTAGGTAGTGTCTCCCACCATCCTCTTGGGGACACCAGCACGAAGCAAAAGGCACAGAGAACTGGATGTTCCATCCCTAGAAAAGGACGAACCACCACCCTCGTGCAAGGAGACTCCAACCCAGTCAAAAGCCAATTACTCTAGAGTAGCCTGGCTTCCTCTCCGCACTCCCGTCCCGGCTCTAAGCCCCAATTCTCGGCCTCCTCCCAGAAAAGGGCCCACCCGCTTCTCGACCCACCCACCCACCCACCCGCGG